>CM072818.1:61912419-62486300 GCA_036937905.1 Salvia rosmarinus | reverse complement strand
GTTGAGATGGGTTTTTGACATTTTCCCAACTTACGCTAAATGATAAAGCGAATCTTTGAAAGGTATTTTAATTGAGAACAAACTTTTGACAGGCATAAGATAAAGGATGACACGTTTATTAAAACATCTATGGTTCTGATCATGAGACCCAAAGAGAAGCTACATTATATGGAGTGGAAACTAACAAACATCCGATTTATTTGCGAGAATGAATAGATGAAAAGGAAGAACAATTCTTGATTTATGATAAAATGAAGAGATCAGTTGATATAACCCTTGAGAGCATGCCTTGATGAGAATCGATTTGTGCGATTGTCCTTAACAAACAAGAAAGCGATTAAACTCTATGGTGACTTGATTATCCTTTGTGAATTGTGAAATCTGAAAAGATTTTTGGTGATTTGTGGTACATAGGATGTTGTTAAGAAGAGAGAATAAAATTGGAAAGAGAATAAGAATTGGAAGAAGAAGAGATAGAGCAGCACCTATAGAATTGATTGGAAGAAGCACCATTGCCAACCATAAGATTATCCTTTCCATATTGATTAGTGATATTTAGGTTCTTGAGTGTTTGTGACATGGTGGTAGCTCCACTATCAACATACCACTAGAATCTCCTTGTGATGCTTCACGAAAGAAGAATCACCAAGAACACTTGAAGTTATTACCATCGGACGAAGAGCATGAGGAGAGAATTTTCGTGAAGTTAATATCAAGCGCAGAAGCATTTTATGCATGACCATTTCACCCACATGGTTGGATAATAGCTTTCCCGATCTAGATTTGATATCCACCACGAAATCCGGACTTGAGCTGAGGCAGGCAAAACTCGACCTCCACTTTGAAAAGCAACATTTCAGGCGTGAAGCAAAGAAGATGAATCTTTTGAAAGCGTAATTCATATGCTTGAAATGCGTCGCATTTCTTGAGATTTGGAGTCGACTCTTCATCATGTTGATAACCAATACCTCATACTCAAGGCCAAACCAGAGAATGTACATGATTAACTTCTCATCATTGATCGAGTTGACCTCGCGAAAGTTGATCGGCATATCCTCGCATTTTGAGAAAAATCTTCCACGAGCATGGTGCCTTTCTTCATGGTTTGAAGGAGAAGCAGGCTGTATGATTCGCTCTTGGATTGGGACATGAACAAGCGTTCCAAAACTAACATCACGGAGTTGGAGCACCGAACCATGACCAAGCATAGATTCACCTATTGAGGAAAGAAGCCGGTGAGGAGAAATTGATCATGCCGCGTCCACGATCAGGTGGATTAGGAACTCTCGGCGGTTCTGAAGGAAGAAATGGTGAAGGAATAGATATGGGAGATGTGATGAATTCATGGAAACCATGTGCACGAATGGTAGAAATCGCTGACACGCATAAAGCATAGTTCGTGCGATCAAGTTTGATGACGAAGGAAATGAGGAAGATGAGGTGCAATTTCTTGGATCCATAGGGAAAAAATGAAAGATTTAGATTTTAAGATATGAAGATCTTAAACCTGCTCGATACCATATTGAAGGTAAGCAAAACAAGGAGCAAGAGAAAGAGAATTTTGAATTTGAGAAAATTTCGGATTAATGAATCTGCATGTGCGCATGCATATTTATACGAGAAGAATAAAACTAACTAACAAACTTTAAAGCGAAAGATTAACTAACTTGTCTAACTAACTTATAACTACTTGACTAACAACCAAAGCAATGACTAACTTATTAAAAACTAACATCATTCAATAGTCTATCCATTAAAATTAAATTCTTGCTTCCTTAAACCTCAACAATCGGAAAAAACGGTGAAAGCATCAATCTGAACTCGCCAATAAACTTCCCAAAAGCTTCTGCTCTATCCATTCAATACGAATCAATTGAATTATCTCATTGGTCAGATTAAAAATCTAAGGACTACACACGCATTAAACACTATGAACATATAGTCCAAAGGTGAACAAATATTGGAGGAAAAGACAAACATGAAGAAGAATATCGAAGAAAAAACTTGGGTGGCTGTCGCGTGACTATACTGTTCTTTATTAAAATAATTATATATTAATTATGATGAGTAAGGATAATTAGATTTTGTTAATTTATAATTAAATTTATTATTTTTAATTCAAAAATAGAATTTATTAATTCATAATTATGGTTTATTAATTCATAATTGAGGTTTATTAATTAAATTAGGTCTATTAATTACAATTAGGGTTTATTAATTCAAATTAGAGTTTATTATTCAAATTATTATTCAAATTAGGGTTTATTATTTTCAATTAGTATTTATTAATTAATTAGGATTTATATTCAAAATTAGGGTTTATTAATTCCAAATAGGGTTTATTAATTAAAATTATGTTTATTAATTCAAAATTATGGTTTATTATTTAAAATTAGGATTTATTAATTCATAATTATGATTTATTAATTCATAATTAATTTATCAATTAAAATTAAGATATATTAATTAAAATTATTATTTATAATTTACAATTAAATTTTATTAAATAATTAATTTTATTAATTAATTTAATTTAATTTAATTAATTAATTAAATTAATTAATTATGATTAATTAATTAACTAATTAGATTAGATGTGGTCTCACTCATGCGAAGACCACCACATATCGAGCGATAACACAAAAACTAAATTAAATACCCAATTCTGAGTCGATCCTAGGCATTTAAATTTGATTCTATAGATCCACCCAGACCCTTTTCGCTTCCGATCCACACGTTTATGGGTTTAATTGCACTAATAAATAATTCTTCATTTTTTTCTTTTAAATTTTGATTAGTTGAATTGAGAGGGAAGATGAAAATTAAGATTTAGGGTGAATGAGAGATGAGAGCAGACAAAAGATGTCATAGGAGATGATGAAGAATGAAAGTTGGCGGTAGATTGGGTGTTTGGCTAAGCTTATAAGCTCTTCAAACGACTTATAAGTTGTTTAGGAGTTTATAAGCTCATGCAAGGTGTTTGAAAATAAGCTCTAAACAACATAAGTTGTTAAATAAACTCACACATAAAGCTTCTAAAATAAGTAGCTCAAACTTATCTTTTCATAAGCATCAGCGAGTGGCGGAGATTTTACTCTACGGGGGCCATTTTTAAATAAAATTAGAAGTAAATAATATTATTTAAATTACAACACAATAGTAGAAAAATAAAAGTTGAGCACAATCGCCATAATAAGTTTATCTTATATTCTTCATTTTCAAATCATGCATAATAATTTCATTAGTAGCATTAACAAATACATCATTTTCAATGTAAAATTAAGTTCATTCAATAGTTTGGTTAAACACTTATATTTCTAAAATAATCATCATATATTCAATTGATCTATATTTGATTGTTTTATCATCAACAAGTTTTTAGATGCTTAATATAAGAATTTAAATAACTTAGATGCCTTCGATTGGTTGTTGTTAGAATAATTTATCATAAAAATTTAGAAATTAGATTGATCATATTAGTTCACATATAAAAGCTATATTTTTGCATACATTTTTATTTCATCAACATAATACAAATAATAGAAAAAGAAAGGAAAGAGTACAAAGTAGAGAAAGAAGAGAATATAACTAAATTATAGGAAAAGAAAAATGAAAAGAGCGAAAAGGAAAAAGATAAAAGAAAAAGAAGAAAAAAAAGGAAGGAGCGGGTTTGAACCCCATCTCAAATGAACACAAATACACTCACCCAACTGGACTACAATGATTTCTTGGTTTTATTACTACATATACTACTAATATTCAAAATTGGGCGGCCCCAACGTAGCTCCTAATGCATGCAAATAAGATGGATTTACAAAATAATCTTACTATGATTAGTTATAATCTACATATATACTATCAACTACATCTCGTCAATTTTTTGCTCTAACTATGATTTTCTCTCTCTAGCATAAGTTAAATTATCCAAACACTTTGACAACTTATAAGCTCTTAAATATTATGTCTTATAATTTCTTGAAACATCTTATAAGCTCTTGGAGCTTATAAACTCTTTAAAATAAGTTTACCAAACACCCTTTAATGGTGGCCAAAAGAATCGATCGGGCCAAAACTTGACCAAAAATGGATAATTATAGTTTGTGTTCCAACTTTGATGAGATTTTGATAAATAGTTCAAATTTTAGTTAATACATTAAAATATCACAACTTTGATAAGATTTTAAAAATATCTCCAAATTTAGTTAATAAAATACTTTAATATTATTGATTATCAATCTAATAATAAAATATTTTAATATTATATATATAGGGTTAATTGTTTAAATATACGAACTTTAACACAATTCGATTTGTCACATGAACTTTAAAATTTGAATGACATTATATAATGATTTCCAAATTGAATCTAACATAAAATCAAAATGATGTGGCAATCAAAAGCGTCGTTTGCTGAACGAGCGTTGTTTTGATTGTCACATAACATCCTCCTCTCTCCCCACCAATGTCGTTTTGAGCAAAGAAGTCGTTTAATTGCCAAATCATTTTGATTTTTTTCGTTTGATTCAATTTGGGGTAATTCAATTTCATGGAAAAATCGAAAATCGAAAATTATGTATTGTCATTTAAATTTTAAAGTTCATGTGACAAACAAGAATTGTGTTAAAATTGTATGTATTTAGAAAGCAATTTTATATTATTCAATATATATTATAGAAATAATTTACGGAAACAAATTCATGCATATTCAATTTAATGTATTAATCAAGATAATTTTTGGGAAAATCAAAATTGTAATATATAGATCTGAATATCTATATAACATTTATATAAAACACATACATATATATATACACACACAAAAAAAATTATTAATGATATAATTCTAGCTAGGAATATATAATTAAAACTTACTAAAATAAATAACTATAAATGAAGGAAATAATTACATAAATTTATTAATATTAAAATAAATAATTATAAATTTAAAGAAGAATGCATTAAATAAACTGAAATTTATTAAAATAGTAGTCTGTAACTACTTTGATATATCATATAGATTTCGAAGACAATGAAGCGTCGTCTTCCAAAAGCCGAAAGCAAAAAGAAAAGTATAAGAGCAAAAAAAAAAAGAATAGGAAGAAGTAGTGTTGCTTCTGCTCGTTCTTGTTAATTAGAGGTGCTCATACCGTTGACCACGGTTTCGGTTCAGTTATAAACCGTATCTTACGGTCCGATTCGAACCTTAGGAATCGTGGAATCGCGTTCGAACACAATTCCACCTATTTTTGTTTTTTTTATCATGCTTATTTATTGTATGTGTTCAAAAATCACTAATTAAATGTATATATTATAAATAAAACACAAGAAATTGAAATCACAAAAAATTCAAAATTTTGACTTTGAAACCCTTGAATCAAGGTTCGGTTCGATTCGAACCGACAATTTGGGTGCAATTCAAATTTCAAACATCATCAAATTCATCTATAAATACCTCTTCAATCCAACCATTTCAATACACCAATTTATATTCTCTATCTCTCTATTTCTCTTAATCTTATTATAGCAAATTGCAATATCTAGTTCTATTTTGAAGCTCTATAATAGTAGTTAAATTCTCTCATACCTGTTTCTATTCTTCTTCTCTTACATAAAATGGCTTCTCTGATAATATTGATCCTTATGCAACAATTGGGGAGACCACGAGCCCTCACAAACCGTGATATTTTCATAACCGAGATACCAATGATGGGTACTATGTTGGTGACTCAAGTCCGTCTCAACACAACCTTTAAAAGTCCCCAATTGAGACAACTTGAATAAGCGGTGGAGTATAATTAAACCCATTCTTTCTTTTTCCTTCTCCTTCCCTCAATTTGTAATTTATTTCATCTGTTTAAGTAGATTTTTTTCTTACAGTTGTAAATTGAAATATAATTGTAATTTGATTCATTTGTCGAGTTATTGAATTTTTTGTTACAAGTTTAATTTATTAAGATTTACCACATTGTAATTGACTTATGTAATTAAATTTTTACATTATACAATTACAATTTGATTTATATTATTTCATATATTTTGAATAAATATATAAAAATTACAATTAAAAAGCGATTCATAGTTTGGAACCATGAGCCGTGTGAATCGAGCCAATCTCTATCACGGTTTGGTTTCGTTCGAAATTTTGGGCCGTGGATTCGATTCGAACCGAAACCGTGAAGACCTATATTTAGAAATAACTAAGGGTTAAGGTGGGTTCACGGAGAGAGTCAATGTTGAACCCACAACGCATGGGTTTGAGCGCCATCGCTGGTTTTCAAGTGTGGTTTCACTGCATGTGGTTTGCGGTATACGCGAGACAGTGGGATTTATCAGGTCTTGCACAAGATAAGCTGCGGGTTCTGATACAAAAAAATAAAAATAACTAAGGATATGAACAAGTCACAAAGCCCACATGCCACAACTTGATATATATCATATATGCATGAGTGAGAGGCGTCTGTGGGGTCTTCATCTTCACTGACAGATTTCGTTCTTGACAGTTGATTGCTTTTGCAATCTATTGAGTAACGTTAAAATTTTGGAAAATACATTATTTTAATTTAAAATTTTACTTTATCATAACTTTAACCTAATAAATTAATAATACATCAACAAAGAATGAATTGAATATTATGATAATTTTAGTCAATAAGTGATTATCTTTTTGGCGTCGAAAAACATAATTGACAATAAAAATAACATGTGACTTGTAGGTAATTTTCACGACGTTTCTACATGTACTCTATATTTATTTTCGGTTGCCAACTATACTTCGACATCAAAATCACTTACGAATAAATTTTCATAAAATTTAATTATTTAGACTTGATTGATGTATTATTAATTTATTAGATTAAATATCATAAATTCAATTTATTAAATTAAAATTATATATTTTCCTTTAAAAGTTTATATGTACCCTTTTATCTTGACATTTTGTTAAAACCAGCTTTTCACTTGGTAAAATCTATCAAATTGGATAATGTTGTACTTTTCTTTCTTGGAAAATAATATTATCAAAGTGGACTTCCATATAGCTTTTCATTTGTCCATATATTAATAACATTATATTTAACATGTAAGGTCTGTTTCAAGGCACAAACTAATTATTATTTTTATGCAATTGAAAAAAAACTATATAATTAAGTGATGCGTGCGTGCGTGGCAGCGCCACAGTGGGCAACAGGCGGCGCGGCCGTCATCTCGGGCCCTAAATTTATATATATATATATATATATATATTCATTCATTGAAACGAAAAATTAATTTTGTTCTGATTTAAGTTCATTTAGGCTTAAAACATTTTTAATTTGGGTCTTAAATAAACTCAAGTTTACTTTACATCCTATATATATATATATATATATATATATATATATATATATATTGTTCGGAGAAGAAAATGTGTGAAATTATAAAAAAATATGAAATAAATTTTGGATTGGGACAAATTACGGTAAGAATGTGTTTGAGTTAATAAGAAGAAGCGTTTTCTTTGAGTTTTTCTTTAGTTTGATTCTATTTTGAATTTTGCAATGAATTTGGTGAAAATTCTCATTGAATGATTAGATTGAAAATTTGTGTTTATTCTCTTGTTAATGTGGACTCTTTGGTTTTTTGTTTCCTTTTTTTTTCTTGTGGGGTTATGGGGACAAATTTGTAAAGGGTTATTGCGTCTAAATTCATGAACTTTGGTATTTTGATTTTCCACGAACTTTAAAATTGTCAATAAATACACGAACTTAACATCATTGTGATTTTTCCACAAATTGAAAACGGTCAAAATTGAACGGCGTGGCGATCGGCGTGGTACTTCATCAAAACGCGTCGTTTATTTATACAATATATATTAATTGTGTTAAATACATGAACTTTGGATCTATTTTGGTTTTTCCACGAACTTTAAAATTTGTCAAATAATACACACTTAACATTATTGTAATTTTTTCACAAATTGAATGAGTCAAAAATTAAAGCGATATAACAATCGCGTAATATCACATTATTAAACGGCGTCGTTTACTTGTACAATATGTATTTAAAAGATCTTAAATCACATTAACTTACACTCACGCTTCCACCACTTCCATCTCTTTCTCTAACCTTAACTTACGATAAGGTTTGGGTTTATCGTTTTATACAATATGTATTAAAAAATCTTAATCACATTAACTCACACTCACACTCACAGCACCCACCCTTACCCACCCCACCCTCTATCTCCAACCTCACTTACGATAAGGTTTAGTTAGAAGAGTTCAGATGTATTTAAGATTTTTAATATATTGTATAATAAACAGTGTTTTAATAATGTGATATCACGTCGATTGTTATATCATCTTTAATCTTGATCATCATTCATTTATGAAAAATTTAAATAATTTAAGTTATTATTTCATAATTTTAAAAGTTAAAGAATCAAAATAGACCCAAATTCATGTATTTAAACTAATTAATATATATTGATAAAATAAACACGTCGTTTTGATGAATCAAGTCGATACGTATCGTCGTTCAATTTTGACTTTCATTCAATTTGTGAAAAATCACAATGATGTAATTCTGTATTTATTGAAATTTTAAAGTTGTAGAAAAACCAAAATACCAAAGTTCATGTATTGGCATAACCCATTTGTAAATGATTTTGATGAGATTATTAATGATTTAGCACTTGCAAATGCTCAAAAAATTGTTTATTATGATAGTGTATTGTCTTTATTTTATAATAATATAGGGGGTCCTGTATTTTTATTTTGCCTAGGCCCATAAAATATCGAGGAATGCGTGGACAGAAAGAACAAGATCAAAACTCGTTGATTCAAAGGAATACAGAGTTGACGATAAGAGATAAATCTCAATTTCATAAAATGTCAAAATGCGTGAAATGAAACAAAGCGGAGATTAAATACTAACCTAATCTCCGAAAATACAAGAAATGCCAAAAGGCCCAAACAAAATCGAAATTGTAAAATAACCCGAAAAACACTAAATTACAATTTGACCCGAAATCGCCATCAATCATAAAGGCAATGATTATTTTTGAACGTCGATTACACAAAAACACTAGGTTTTCCGGAATCAAACTTCTCGATGCGGCAATTTTGGATGATCGCGTTTCATAAAATCATCCAATTTGCACCGCATCATTAAGTTAACCGACGTTAAAATTTAGGTTTTGGGCGGGAACATTATTTTGAAGAAGTAGTAATCAATTTAAAAGTTGTTTTCTACTTTATCTCCATCGAATTATATTCAAAGATCAATAAATATTGCATTAATATGTTTTATTAGTTATGACATCATAGGAATCACATAAAATACTTTATATCTGGCGATGCATGTAGGCGGTCAAACCTAAATAACATGAGGTGGTGTTATGTCATTCCGTTGCAAATCTTTGATATTTTTATTGATGTAAATGATATTTTTCTTGATATAAATGATCTTTCTAAATTATAGGGTAAAAACAAATGATACTTTTCTTAACAACAATGATACTTTTGTCCGTCCGTCTGATGCAGATGGATGTATATGAGTTTTTGTGATATTACATTTACATAGTTAATTATAGAGGTGGCTAAAAAGTTGTTTTATTATTTTATGTGGCTATTTAATTTTCTCTCCTATCCGTGTATTTCATTCCAGGCGATGAGGGTACATGATTTTCTTACCTTTTGTCAAAATACCCACAATCACAACTTGCAGATACCCAATTTTTAACTTTAATTAATTAAGATATGATATAGATGTTGGTAAACACCATTGGTGCCACGACCACTTATCACATATAGTTAAAAATATTTTACAATATCAGATAAAGATACATCTAATTGAACTTGAAAATAAACTGCGTTATTTAATTTTGAATGATTGCTCGGTTTAAGCATTCAACGAAAGGCATATCCTTGAATCTTGATCAAAGTCGACTTAAATATTGTATAGAGAGAGAAGTATGAATATTAATTAATATATGGTTAATCCTTTTCAAATTCAATTACATTTGTTTTAGTTCTAAGACCCGACCAATACCAATTACATTTGTTTTAGTTTACTGTTGAATGTTTACAAGTCTTTCACTAATATTGATCATCGAATTTTGGAGTAAGGTTTTAGTAGGAGTTTTATTTTAAGGGAGTTGTAGTAGTTAAATGAACCAATTTTTATTGTCATCACAATATGTCATTTTCTAACCGACGTATCTAAATAAATATTACTGTACTGTAAATGATATATTCCAATTTTCGTATACCTCTTGTTCACAATATGTTATTCATCTATTTTGGTTCAAATATTAAATATACATTAAATGTTAATTAGTGTTAATTATATCCAATAGGGTCCACATGTGTGTTCATACGTATATTATTATCAATTAAAAAGTACAAAATATTGATTAAAAAGTACAAAATATTGCTTCTTCAACATTTTAAGAGCCTCGTTTCAAAATTTCGTGCAAAAATAAGGAAGAAATTAGCAAACGGCCCTTTATCACTTAAAGAGCCAATCAAAATTGTCGAAAATAAAATAAAGTTATATGGCAATTCTTTTCCTCTTTTCAGAACTCAAAATGTTGCAACTTACAAGTTGCGACCAAAAACAATAAAAGTCTTAAAAGAAGAAAAAGGAAAAGGAGAAGATCGGATGCTCATAACGTGAAGGCTTTGAGCGTAAGTAGACAAGAAGGCACCGGATTATTAAATGCCAACTTGCAAACCCTAATTAAATAGTTTCATATTTTGGAAAATATTGATTCATATGTCGCATCTATAATAATAACATCATCAATACGAAAATCATACCATATAATATTGACGTTCCAAGTTAATGATCAAATCTATCCTAATGTTTAGCCATTTTATCGATTATATTTTAATTTTGAAATTTATCATTTCTATCCCAAATTTTAGTGGCTCAATATTTGAAAATTCTGAATTCCACCATAGCTTTTTAAATGACATTTGTTTCTAAAAAATACATGTAAATTCTTAATTGAGGCATATTCATGTGTATTTGAATGTATGGTATATCTGTCTTATTTAAATTTTAATTATGGTTTATTAAATCTTAATGGTGGATTAATAATTTGTAATTGTTAATTATTAAATCCTAATGAAGGATTGACAAATCTTAGTTAAACTCTAATTGATCTCCAAATAACACCATAATTAACGTTATTTGATATTAAATTCAGATCTGTGGACTTCCGCACGGTAGTTTTGCCATTCTTTGAACTCAATTTGGATCAATGTTATTAAAATAATCTAGAATAAAATTGATACAAAATTTACATATTTGGGATAAAATTGATGAATTCGCCAAATATTTGGATAGATTTGATCATCAATCACATTATTTTGTACGGAGAAGCCGGAAAATATAAAAGCTTATGGCCTTCCTTTCTGTGATTTTGTTCCGCTAGCAACTAATTCTACTCTTTATTCAAATAATTATTTCATCGTTCGTAATAAAGCGCAAAACAACAAACCGAAAACGGAAGACTAAGTTGCATGCTATTTTATGATAATATGGCAAGTTGTGCAACTTGCACTATAACGTACAAGTATTCTTTTCTTTAACAGCTAGTTGGTGTCACCACAAGGCCAACTTGCAGGGATGGGTGGTTGTTTGATTCCTTCAAATTAATTTTATACTACAAATAGTATTTATTAAGTTATTATATTTTTCAAAATAAATAATAAATAACAACAGGGTACATAGATGATAGATCCAGTCCCCAAAACCCTCCATGCATTACCTCAGACTGAAAATTTTCTATTTTGGTTGCTTTACCAATTCTTATGGCCATCATCAATCTTTATCAATATGCAAAACTCAATTTTGAAAAAAATAAAATAAATAATAAAAGAGAGACAATAATATTTTATCAGTCCGTCTAACTTGCTTAATCATTTCAACAGCTTCACATCCAAAATCTGGTGCCCTTTGTGCATAAATTTACAAAGAATAAAACCCTAAAATCACTATAAAATCCATGGAACAACTCTTAATTGGTAAATTATATTATACAGATCATTAATTTCAAAACTGTTTCCTTCTTTTATCGATTTTTAGGGTTTTGAAACTCGAAATATATAACACCCGAACTTAAGTAGCTGTAAGTAAGAAAGAGCACAATGCTAACAGATTATTTAATTATATGACCACACATGCAGGTAATTATAAGTATGTTTAAAACATCCGAATCATGTCGGGAAGATTAACACAAAAGCTCATCAAATTAATACTTAAAGGGTGAGTTAGAAAAACATGTGGCAGAATAAGTAGTGCCTCGATAATCGTGTAAATAAATTTTGTTATGGAATTGAAACCAAGTGAATATATTTAGCACAAAATTACATACTAATTTGCATAGTTTAGTGACCTTTCATACAATACAATTTCCGTCTTTTCTTCTCCATGGATTAATAAAGTTGAAATTTGAAACTGCCAAACTGCAATTAATTACGCTTAAGCACATTGGATCAACCGCAATTAGCAAAACCAATGCCCACATCCGTACTGAATCAGATAAATGAATAATACCTCTCCTAATATAAATGCCCAAACCGACTAAAATAATTTAATTTCCAATTTGATCGAACTTAATTATTTATCAAGATCGAGATTACGATCTTTGAAGAAAATGTAATGATTAGCGAAAAAAGTGGAGAATTTCATTAATTTGAGAACTAAACAAGATCATGAAATCAGAAATATTCCATATCACATGATCTGTATATAAAAACAAACATCCGAAATTCATAGTACAAATCGACTTTTTCCTTCGATTAAATGTTACGTAGTAGTATATAATTATCTCATCATTCCTAATAACAAATCTTTCATCTTATTTTTATTTTCTTATTTATAACTATTACTATTATTTTCGTCTGGCTTTATTCTCAGCGGTCTGAGCTAACGACTGCAGATTACATTTGACAATGGTGTCGACAAAACGCACGTTTCTTCCTTAGTGTTACCTTGCGGCACGTCGACGACGTAGGACTCCACGACAGCGCCGCCACCTCCGGAGCCGCGTGGATCGTGGTGACAGAGCGGTAGTTGGCGAGGCGGTGGTCGCCACCGACGACGCTGAAGCTCATGACGTGGCGCTCGTCGTCGAGGATCTCGAGGCGCTCGGTGCTGCTGACCGCGGGCAGCCAGAGATAACCCGCACCTCGCGCAGCGTGCCGACGTCGACGCCGTTGCCGCCCACCACGTTGCAGCTCTTCACGAAGTGCTTGTACGCCTGCGGGTTGTCGAAGCGCCGCACCACCGACCAGACGGCGGCGACGGGGCGGCGATGTGCTGGCTCACGGCGGAGAAGCACTGGTTGGGGCCCACCGCGTGGGTGTGGTAGCGCGCGACGTGGTCCGGGACCTGCCCGCCGCCGTGGGAGGCGGTAGGCATGTTTACATGCGGTGGTGGAGGCGTGCCGTTGATCCGTTGGAGGAGGAGGAGGATTTGGGATGATCGGGAGGCATTTTAAAGGTTATTTTGATTGATGAATTTGGATTTGGATTTGTTGATCGATCTGTTTAGAGATGTAGGAGGAAGGTGGTGCGTTTGTGTGGTTTGATTAGTGGGTTTGAGTTGGAAATTAGTATATATATTGGCTGCTAAGAGAGAGAAAAGGGCGCTCTTCAATTCTTCCGATTTGTTTAATACCGCTGGAGCCAGGAAGATGGGCATTCAGGTGTCTCCAATCATATTATATATAAAATTAAATTTTTATTGTCATCAAATTTCAAAATCTATCAACTTCTTTCTATTTTGTGTTAATATGAAAAATGCCCAACTATCATACTGATATAATGAAACTAACCAAGTTTGTGTGTGTGTTAGCAATGGTAGAGTGGTTAATCTGCGTAGAAGGTCTGGTTCGAATCACGTAGTGTGGCCTAAAATTTCGTATTAATTGACAAAAAAGATAACCAAGTTAATAAAGAAATATGGTGTATACTCATTTTCTTGTAAAGGGTCGAATATACCCTTAGCTTTTGACAAGTCTTCTATGGTTTTCGTGTAGCTATAACAGAATGTACTATTTTTTGATCAAACTATCGATATTACTCATCGGTTTTATTAGAATTGTATACTCATTCAGTTTTATTAAAATCATCATTCCATATTATGGATCAGTATTATCATCCATCGATTTTTTATTTTATTTAATTGTTAAATCGGTTTTAACAATGATAATACCGATGGATGATAATCTTGATCCAATTATATCGGTATTGTGGATCGTTTTTGATTTAATTGTTAAAATAACTTTAAATTATCAAACGCTATTATGGTTCAGTAGTACTCATCGTTTTTATTGAATTGTTATCCATTGGTTTCTGGTTTAATTGTTAATTGGTATCATGGATCAGTATTATCGATTGATTTTCTGATTTAATTGTTAATTCAGTTTTATTTAATTATCAATCGGTATTGCCCATCGGTTTTTATTTAATTTTAAATCGATTTTATTACATGATAAATCGGTATTATGTATCGGTTTTGATTTAATTGTTAAACATACTTTAAATTATCAATGGTATTACAGATCGGTATCCATCGGTTTTGTTTTAATTGTTAAATCTGCTTTATTAAATTATCAATCAATAGTATGGATCCATCGATTTTTTCATTAATTTTAATCAATTTTATTAAATTATCAATCGATTATTTATATTTTACTATGAATCGGGATTACGAGCGGTGTTACAATAATTAAAAATAAATATCTAATTGAATACTATCAATTATGAAAAACCGATCCTTGCAAAAACGGTAGCACTAAGAAAGGTTTTAATTAGAAATTTTAAATCATCAACTCCAAATTTAAATGATAAATTTACAAATGATGAATTGTAAATTTAAAATCCATATGAAAATCAGAAATCAAATTGTGATCGAACAATTTGGAATAAAACTGATCGACCGGTTTTACACTAAACTGTTTCGGTTTTATGCAAATTCAATAGCATTTTGTAAAATTCTAGACTTTTCAATTTGAGTGATATGATTTGGAATACAATTCTTGTTGCTTAAATTGTAATTTATACTATTTTACTGATGCACCTTTTCATTAATGTGAATTTATACTGAATTCATAGTACCATAATTGAAATGAATCACATGTGATATTGAATTTTGGAAACAATTAATTGAAATAAAATCGGTCGGTCGATTTTTTTGCTAATGTCGACGGTTTATGCTAATTCAATCGGTTTTTCGATTTCGTAAATTCAATCAATTAGCATAAATTCCGTTGAGATTAGCATACAATCGGTTAATGCATTCAATTTTATACTAATTCAATCGGTTTACGTAAATTCGATAATGATACCGAATCAATTAAAATAGATAATACCGATCACTTAACCATAATATCGAATCAATTAGCCATAATACCAAATCAATTAATTAACCATAATACCGATCAATTACGCATAATATACCGATCAATTAACAATAGTAATACCGACCAATAACCATAATACCGAATCAATTAACAATACCTAATATCGATTGATTAGAAAATATCAACAAACCATAATACCTGATCGGTTAGTACCGATTCAATTTCAAATCCATAATGCCGGTTGAATTAAAATCATAATATCTATAGGTAATACCGTTTAATTGGATTTAAAAACATAATACCGATTGGCACAAAAACATAATATCGATTGGATTTAATTTAATTACAAGCCATAATTTAATTTGCATAAAATTCGATTGGCATAAAAATTGTTGAATAAATTACAAGCCAAATTTAATTTCCATAAATCGATTGGCACAAAAACTGATTAGTACGAAAAACCGATTGGCACAAAAACTAATTGAATAAATTACCAGCCATAATTTAATTTCCACCATATTATGCTCTAAATTCGATAATATCTATTAATTACAAGCCATACTGTCCTAAAATTTCATAGGCAATTGTCCAGTCTATTCATATCAAAATTTCCAGTAAATTATGTTCTTGAATTTCACGATAAACAACAATAAATTTAACGCACTCAAACAACAAAAATGATAGCAACTAAATATGTATAAATAGAAAAATCAAACACTTACAAACAACAATAATTGATAAAATCGAACTAATTTAATTATTTTACTAAAATCGAATGAATTTATAAAAAAGGATCGAGCTTTTCCTAAAACCGGTCGATCAAGATTGGGATAAATTCGATCGGTTTTTGTGAATTCATCGATTAAGTGTCATAATCACAATTCTCTAGTTTTATAGACTATATTAACATAAATAAGAAAGGTTTAAATGAAACTGATAAATTATCAACTTCAAAACATGCAAATTTGAAAGATTTAAGAAGTTAACTTAATTATTGAGACATTGCTTGCTCTACTCCTTCAATTGATGAAAAACACACAATTGGATTGGAAAAAAATTATGAAATTGAAATTGAGGTTGGATTGAAGAAAAATTCCGGGATTGGAATTGAGGGAGGGTTCTGAGTTTTGAGAGAGGATGGAGATAATACCGAAGAGATATTGGGAATATATAGATAGATTTGGTTTAAAATTCAAATTGAAAATAATATGATAAAAGATTCTTTCCTCATTTTCACTTTTGCAGGTTGTGTAAGTTTGAAATTTGATATGTTTTTATTGAATTTTGAGTTGATAATGACATTAAAGA
The DNA here is from genome assembly GCA_036937905.1 of Salvia rosmarinus. Lineage (NCBI taxonomy): Eukaryota > Viridiplantae > Streptophyta > Magnoliopsida > Lamiales > Lamiaceae > Salvia > Salvia rosmarinus. The sequence goes on along the minus strand of CM072818.1, from coordinate 62,469,637 downwards.
TATTTTAGTGAATTTGGGTATATCTTACATATTTTTATAAATTTGGATATTTGTCACATCTATATTATCAATTTGGGCATTATAATTTTTCTCTCTTCTATTTTCCCCAATTATATACCTACAAAATCAATTTTTATAGATTCCAATATAATTTAAAATAATTATATCTATATATATATATATAAACAAAGAAAAATATACATACAAGCAATTAAAAAAGGCCAACTTCTTTGTTCTTTGTTAAGAAGTTGGTTTTTTTTTCAACTTTATCAACTTTTCTAATGATATAAAGTTGTATTTCAAATTTTAAACCAAAAAATTATAAAGTTACAATTGAAGGTAACCTAAGTACATTAAAGAAGACTCTAACTAGGTACTAAGCTCGTTTCGACTGCGATTTGGCCAATTGAATATATATTTTTATCAATTTTGATTTTAAACATGTTTCATAAATTGTTTTGACATAATCTTTAGCTTTTCAGCAAAATAAAGATGTTTTAGATTTTTAAAATGCCGTTGCAAGAATTTTCAAGATTCAACAATTTATTTCATTCGAGATCCTGTCATGCATATTCGAAAATAATTGTATTATTATACTCATCTATCCTTTATTTTTCTTTTAATTTTCATTTTGTACGTTCCTCAAATTTTTCCTATTCTATTTATAAAACTATCATACACAATATACTCCTTACTTATTATCCTTAACAACATTTTTATTTATATATTTTACCACCCATGGTCTACTATTACTCATCCTTCTTACCTCAAGACACCACTTATTTACATCTTTTATCATCATGTCTCACCACTAATTAATTTAATATTACACTAATGTGGGATCTTTACTATAGTTACAATACATTCAATAATTTTATTAAAATTTGTACTAAAGATTCCCAAAAAGTAATTGTGGGATCAAGTAGTTGTAAATTTTGTGACGTGTTTAGTTTGCTACAAATTAGTAGATAATATCATTATTAAAAGCAATAAAGTGTGTATAAATCAAGAATTGGATAATTTTAAGTAATTAAACTAAAAATTATTTAAAAAATCTCATAATTCACGAGACTCAAAAATAGCACCAAACAGACCGAATACAATTTTTTTTCTCAAGGGAACACAAAAATATTTGAAATTTCTTGGTTATAGGTACAGCGGCATTTTTGTTACCAACGTTGAAAACACCTTTTAATTACATAACTAGTCTAGAAAGGACTAGAAATGTTGCTTTTATTGTTATAAAAATTGATGTTGCAATCAACTTGACAAAATAGAGCAAGTCTCCATCCACATCAACGCAATAAGGTTGCATCAATTGATTATTAGCTTTCCTATTATCTGACCTAATGTGAGTTTTTCTATTTGAATGGTTTCCTGATTATTCTGAATCCAATGTAAATTTTCTATTTGGATTTGTCCTCACCGTGATTCAATGAGAATGAATAAGAGGCTCGCGGTGAGGTTATCGTTTCTTTAAAAGAAATTGGTTTTATATATAATTATTTATATATCTTATTTTTCTCACTAGGCCTGTTTGGTAGATAATGCAAAATAGAGAAAATCTCATAACTGCCCCAATCAACTTGTTTAAATTTATCAATCGCGTGGTGACCAACTTAGAGAAAATCAAGATCACATTAAATTTATTTTGGCCCTCTCAGGCCTCGATAAATCTAGTATGAGAGATTTATGAAAGCGATGAAAACGAGACTTTCGTGGTTCGATCAAGAATAAGATCTACGTCCACGGAGATGATCCTCAAGATGTTTACTATAATTTGATTGCAAGTATCTCAAAGGCTCTAGTATTGATAATTTGCTAACCTTTTACCTTCAATCTCTGTTATACACAACGTAAACCACGAATCCCTTGATTGGCGGCCATCTTCTCCTATAATGACCATGATCTCCCCATTATTACCCATGATTACTACATTTCTCATTACCGTTACCCCTAATTGGGGTTTGGGAATCATCTTTAGGTGTAAGGTAGGCGACATTAGGTTGAGCCAGTCGTTTGGGCCTGTTGTTGGCCGTATCCTGTTGTGGGCACGAGAGGTTGGGCCATATCCTATCATAGCCAGAAAAGTCAGGAATAGCCTTGCGAGGTGAGCGGAATAACGCACCGGTGGGATATTCTTGGTGAAGATTCGTTGAAGGTTTGTCTTTTTGTATGACTCGATATACTTGGTTCGAGGTGTAAATGTCGACTGAAATACTACGCTAATCGGGTGGACATATTCGACTGAACATACTTACATTGGTCGAGGGTGGACATGGGGGCCTGCGATGCCCAAACTCAAAATCATTAGGCGATCGAGATCCGATGTCGGAAGGAGGTCGGTGGGCTGAAATACTTTTGGTATTTTAGGACATGGGCGATCCGATGTCGACGAACTGTAGTAATCATCACGTGATTGAGTGGCGGTCTATTTTCCGGAGAGTCGTAATACGCGCGTGTGTTGGGCCTTGAAAGTGTCGCAGCGTCGGTCCACTCAAGTAAATGAGCCGTGTAATAAACAAAGCGGCAGATTTTTAGGCGCATTTATCCTATAAATAGGTCTAAAAGAGGCAAATGTTCATTTTCTCCCGACGTTTGAATCCGAGTACTTAGAAATCCCCAATTCCTCTTTCTACTTTGTTGAAGAAATCGAAATCCGCTCGGAAAAAGTAAGTATGTATTCTTCACCTTTCCTCTTACCGCTCGATAACTGGTTGACGGGTTGGCCGTCGAATCGATTGAGGATTATATATGCCATAACCGTCAGGTAAATCCATAGGACTTAGTTCTAGGGTTTCACGATGTCTTCGGTATGGGATGGCCTCGGGATTGGTGGGCGAAATCAACTTTGACGATAGAGGAGCTTACGGTGGTCGAGAAATACCACGTCCGGAGGATGCATGGTGGTGCTTGCAAAACCAGCGATAGGGCGATGGCCCTAGGATTCATCACCATTTTGTAGATAGCTTAATAGTTGGGCTTAGATTTCCTTTTGCCCCATTTTCCTTAGCTTTCAGTATTTTCGGATCCCATATGCTGACCTCAATTCTATTAGGTCGGTGGGGCTAGGGTTACTGTTATGGCATAGGCGGGGTTCTCTTCGAAGTCTTGATCGTTTTTAGCATCAGTCTATAGGGAGTATATTACTCATATAAATCGAAGTTTAAAATTGCTTCCGTGAAGGTATCCTGGCAAATAGATCTTCTTTTGCGGTGAGGTATCGAGGTATGAGTGGGGCGGGGCGATAAGGGCGTGAAAATTAATCCCCGGCCCTATGGAGGCATTGAGCGATATGGGTGAGATCTATCGATCAACTATCTTGAGGATGACGAGCGATCTTTGAAATTTGAGTTATAGTCGAAGCATTGATCGTCAGTGCGATTTGGGTGAGGCAACCTTCATCTTTATTTCCCTAGTTTGATTTTCTTGTGCTAATGAAATTCTCATGTTGAATGCGGTGAAGGTTGACCCGACCGGAGAAGTCGATGTGCCGATCTCGCCGCCACTTTCGATCGAAGGGCAGCGAGGAAAGAAGGCGAGGCAGGCGAGTCCCCACAGACCCGTGGTAGTGGGCCTGAAGGACTTGGTGGCCGGTCCTCGGCGACCCCGGGCCGCGTTGGAGATCGAGGTCCATGGTCGGTCGGCCAGTGCGGCTTCGCAACGCCTTATCCTTCCAAAGGTATAAGTCGCTACCCTTCCTCTAAGTTTGTTGTTACTTGTTGCTAATTGTTCCGTATTGGGATGCGGCCTCGATGGAGGTGAGATGCACCGCATGGCCGGGCTTATTGTTGAGGCGCCTCAAATATGAGGCCGTGGAGAAATATGCTGGACAGGCGAGGCCGGTGAATCCTTGTTGGATCTTCAGGCGGACCTTGAACTGCTAAGGTGAAAGGGAAGGGGAAGTGGCGAAGATGGCGTGAGTGCCCTCAGAGAAGGACGGCCTGCGAGTGGCCCGTGCATGGAGCGCCAAGAGGAGGCTGCGAGGTGAGAGGAGGTGCCGCACAAACAAGCGCCTTCTTGGCGGGCGGGACCTATCTTGAGGGCGCCAGCGGTGATTATCAGTCGGAGATTTTCCTCTTTCATCTCGACAGCTCTTGTGATGAGGCCGCGGTGATTTGTGCCCACCTAGAAGTTGGCGGCCGAGACCAGTTTTGACAAGGCCCAACATGGTTGGGTTGAGGTCGACCACACGAGGTATGCAAGAATGCAGCTCGCATAATCGGGCGGCCTCGCTTTCCGTGGTGGATGCCTTGGCGACCGCCTCCTCACGGCGGAGGCCGTAACTCGTCTGGGAAGATGAAGACTTAGAGCTTAGCATTCCTTGAGTTGAGGCGCAAGCGGCGAGTCAACTCGGACATTCGTTAGGAGATCGGCTACGGTGAGGAGCGGCGGTAGGCGGAGGTCGGAGAGTCAGAATGAGCACGAGGTCGGTGGACCTAATGTAATAGGCGATTTGCGGGGTCGATAGGACCATATACAAACTTCCATTTTGAATAATAGAAATATTTTGTTAAAATGCTGTATTGTCTTATTTCTAGCATTCTTCACCTCAATACTTGATTTGGATCATGAGCGCTATCAAAAGCGAAAAGTCCGAGGTGCTTTAGAGAAGGATGAAGAGGTGATACTTTGGAGGAGTCGGTCTGCCGGTGACACGTGTTAGCCGACATGGATGTCATTTCGGCATCGTCGACGACTGAAACAAAAGTTGCATGAAGCTGCGGGTGGCTCGCCTCGCTTCTGAAAATGCGTTAAAGTTAAGGATTACACATCTCGAGTCCGGGTGATTTATCTGCAGATGTGATCCACGGACGTGATGCCGCTGCGAGCGACTTGGCAAGAGCGGCTCGGATCTCGGAAGAGCATGAAGACAAAAGGTCATCGCCGGATGGGGCGACTATATCGGCCGGCGATCGAGTTCGAGCTTGTTGGCGGAGGCATGGTATTGAGGATGAGGAGGTCCCATAGCAAGAATTTTAAAGGCGCCTCGACTACGTCACGAAATACATGCGGATGATATGAGATGGTTCATAAGCGGCGCATGCCTCGCCCGCAGCGATCTCGATGGGCGTGCGATCCCATAATTGAAGAGCTGAAGAGGAGGCGGCTCGTGATCACGCCAGTGCTCCGTCAAATGGGTCCTCGGCAGGAGCGTATAGAAAGGGCTCGGCGGTTCGGAGGGAGGGCAGCGGCCGTCGGCGTGGAAGGGCTAGAGCTGGGGACAAGGGCATAGTCACGGTCCGGCGTCGAGTTCACGGGGTCGAGATGTGGCCTCGGGTGCGAGTTGAATTCCCAGGCGAGAATCCGCCCGCAGTCAAACTACTCCGGAGCAGGCCGAGGTGGGGCCACCCTCGTAGATTGGGTGGAAGGCACGAGTTTATTCGGGTATCCATCGCCGACACGGGACTTCGTTCAAAATTATCTCGACGGTGAGTCTCGGCGGAGCCGAGGCGAATGGCGTACATAGTGTAGGACTTTGTATGTGGGTATAAATATATTTAGACTCGTTTGAAGTGTCGTTTTCCTCTTGAGAGGTATAAACATAGCTTAGGACTTCGTTTGGTCGTAAATGTATTTATCTTGTATACTTACCATAATTTGGTGAGATCATTTTGGATGTCTTATACATGTAGATTTTTTCAACTTAATGAGTAATGCATGCATGCATGTAGACTTTCAAACTAGTGAGTAGTCATGTCGTTGCCTTGAGACGTTCAATTCGATGAGTAATCTCGAGTGCGGTAGCCGCTGACTACTAGTGGGTTTTTATCTTCGTGAGGCGTCCCTTGTGAAGGTTAAATCGGTATATCGAATAGATGTTAGCATCTGAATAAAATGAAGCGAAATGAAATATTCATTGGAAAATAAATATTTTATTCAACAAATATATGACATCGCACTTGACAAGGAATAAGGAGACTAACATAATGATCGAAATCAAAACTATGTAAAATCATTTAAATGAGAAATATCGCGAGTTAGGATAAGTGCACGGATAAGTGAGATACATAAGCCCTTTACCAGGTTCTCGTGAACGATATGGGCCTTCCTGTTGGATCGACTTGTTAAGCGCTCGCTCTCGGCTTCATTATTTCAGTAGGGCGAGGTCGCCTACTTGGAGCGGAGGTTTTGACCTTTTGTTGTAGTGGTGCGCACAGGGCTTTATCTTGCCGTTTATGAAGGCTAGCTGCTTCTCTTGAGGCGTCGAGGTTTGCCAGGTCTTCTCGGCGATCGAGAGTGAAGAGTCGGCTTGCACGCCGATCTCGGTGGTATGGCCTCGGTCCGTAGACCAAGAAGGGGTTTCCACGTCAGGGTGTGGTCTGTGGGACGAGGACTTGAGGAGATTTTCAGACGCCTTTAGCTCGATCACCTTTCTTTAATCCTTATGCGATCGTGCGGTTGGTGACCTCGGTCGCCATTCGCAGGGGTGTCGACCGGGTGAAGCGTTAATCGATCGAAGTTCTTCGCCCTCTTGAAGTTTTGTCTGAATTGGGTGCCGTTGTCGAGACCGGCGTGCGGTATGCGGCGGCGGACTATATTTTCCACGAGTCGGATTCTCACTTCGTGAGGCTCGATGGTGGTTCGGCCTCGACCCGTTTGTGAAGTAGTCATGGCTACGACTAAGTATCGAGCGACACGGTGCTCGGTCGAGCGGACCAACAATGTCGATTCCCACGCATGAAGGCCTGGACTCTGCGGTGCTCGATCGATCGAGGCGTTTTGGCCGTAGAGTGAATCGGCGCCGGGCCACAGCGAGCTCGGCGAATCTTGCGGTGGGCGTAATATCCGACCTCGGTCTTTTGAGAGAGCTCGCGACCGATGTGGCTTCCACGGACCCTCGGTGAATTTCATTGAGCACGTGATCGGCCTTAGGCACCTCGGGAGGGTTGAAGGTAAGACTTAGGTAGAGGCGCCTCGCATGAGATACTACGGATTCGCCATCATCTTTTGGCCTCCAGTCGATCCACGAGGTAGTGTGCAATTTCGGATATGCTTTTAGAGGTGTCGTCGTTCGGTTCGACCTACGAGATAGCGATATGAGGCGCCTCATCTTCGGAATGAACTTCCTCTGCGGTTCGATGGCGAAGCCAATTTACTAAGGATGTCGCTCATTTTTTCCCTCGTGGGATTTGATTAATCTTGAATGTCACGAATGAGGACATTTCTTTGCCTTCTCAAGTCTGCCATTCGATCCTCCTTAGCCTCGTATGTACCTAATACAGTTTACCACGACACGGAATCTCCAAATATCTGGACTTTGTCCACTTTCAATTCCTTTGCTAGTCGAGATCAATGCCATATTCCACGTTGTTGGTGGTCGGGAAGGTAAACCGCGGTATGTCACTTCTTGCTTATCGGGCGAGGAGGAGGATGCGCTCATTGCCCGTCTTACATGAGGCACCATCCACATACATCGCCAACAATCAACGGGTGATGCAGCGCGGGTTCCTCACGGTGGGGTGGGAGTGACCTCGGAGTAGGCGACCTCGGTGAATTGACCTCCGGGAAATCTGCAAGGGCTTCTTTTATGGCCGGCACGGGGTATGAGATATCGTGTTCGCCTAGCTCGGTGCCACTAGCTATACGTCGGATGACTCGGTTTGATAAGACTTGTCTTAGAGGTAAGTCGTTACACAGCCTGAATGAGCTTGAAAGTAAGGCCGGAGCGTCGTTTGGCGTTCACTAAGGCTACTACCGAGGTTGGTGTACCTCGTTTAGGTCCTTTGAGAAACGGCTAATGAAGTAGATGGGGTTGCCGTCCCATCTCATCTCGCACAGCTGACACTAATTGCCGTCAGGTGGCCGGATATAACGATAGATTTTCACCTTGCTTTGGGGCGGATAGTGTGGTCGGCAAGATATTCCTTCCGGTGTGTGAAGGCGACAGTGTTCTTCCGCCGGTGAAATCTGGAGCTCTCCTCGGGATCTTGAAGAAGGAAGGCGCTTCTGGTCGAGATAGGAATCGGTGAGGCGGCGGGCATCGGTGAGTTGTGTATTTCACGGATGGTTTTGGGATCTGCATGTCGAACCGTTTTCACCTTGGTAGGGTTGGCTTCGGGCCTTCTTGAAACCCGGCACGAAATTTACCGTTCTTACCACGAATGTGCACTGGGATTGAGCTTGAGGTTGGCCGACGAGGAGGTGAAGAATAGTTTGAGGTCGATGGCGCCTCGACTTTTGCTTTTGACTACTATATCATCGACATAGACCTCAACAATTTCTCCTATGTGATCCTGAAGATCGCGTCCACCATTCTTTGGTAGTAGCTCCGCTTTTTTAGACGAAAGGCATCTTTCGGTGAGCAAAATACGAGTAGGCACTTTATTTTTGGCGTCTTAGACTCATCAAGACTTGGTGGTATCCATATAAATCAAGGCCAGAGACCTCTGTCCCAATGCTTCCATCTTCTTGTCAATGTCGGGGAGAATGCGGTCTTTTAGGCGGTGTTTTGAGGTCGGTATAGTCGACACACATCGCTGCACTCCCTGGCTTCGAACTACAGCGGATTAGCCATCCAAGTTGGTTTACCCTCGCGAGTTTTAGCCTCACAGGTTGGGTTACCTCGTCTCTTATGACACACGCTCAGCAGCAAAACTTCTTTTCTTACGAGGCTGGTTTAGTGGGGGATCATGTTAAGGCGATGAGTTATGAGCTGGGCGAGACCGGTCATATCATGGAGACCATGCAAATACATCTCTATATTCCCTTAGAATGCGCGACTGACAGTGAATATTGTGAACCTTGGGTACCAACTGACAACTTTGGAAGGTGTCGTCAGTATATGAAGATTCTCGTCGATCATCCGTGGCAACGGAGGTTCTATAATTGCTAGGCGTGGTAAGCTGCTCTTGGGTTGAGACTCGTAGGCATTCTTTAGTGCCGTTTAGTCCGAATGCTTAACACTCCACGGGGTGGGTATCTTAATGGTGAGGTGGTACACGAGGCGATGCTCTGGTTGCATCTGACATCTCTTCCCAGGATAATATTGTATGGAGAGGAGATCGGACCGGGAAAAATTGAATGGCTTTGGTGGCCAGCACGGGAGCCGCCTACGGTGGCCGGAAGGGTAATGACACCCGGTTGAACCGCCTCTGAGTAAAGCTCATGGCGGGAAGGTGCGGAGTGTATCAATTCCTCCGACATCAAGTTTATCCAGCGGCTCGGAATATGATGCTAGCAGGCTCGATGTCGATGTGACCCGATGTACATTTTATTACCACCCGGCTTGTATTGTAATGGCATCCGGTGGGGCATGATCTTAGTCTTGGATCGTCTTTCGAGAACACGATATTTTCTCCTCGGCCGCTTGTTTTGCTCTTGAGGATCGCCTCGAGCTTCATTTCTAGCGGCGACCTCGTCGTACCAGCAACAGCGGTTATAGCGTAAACTGCTCCATTAGTTGGGACCTTGTCTCGTCATCTTCGGTCGGGTTCCGTTGAGGTCGGTCCACGATTGTTACCACTCCATTTTCCCTCTGCGCTTTTTATTACCGGCCCGGTCGGTGGTGTCTTCTTGGCTCCTTCACGAGCTCGTACAGTCTGAGCCCAGGACTTGCAATCTTACGTATCGTGACCGTACCTTGGTGGTAGTCGATACTTTCCGTTGACTTTTTTGGATCCTCCTTTCATGGGAGGTTTTGGAAAGCTCGATGTGCTCAAATATTTTCGCCACGATTTGAATAGAGCGATCGTTATTCTGAGGTTTGGCGAGGTCTGCCCAGTTCTCTTGGTCTTCTTTTTCTTGAGCGCTTGCTTCGACCTCGGCCCGATCCTCGGCTTTCTTATCTGATCATCTTCGTCGGATCTCTCTCTTCGATCCGACTCGTCCCTTTGACAAAGTTGTCGACGGGTCCAAGGCGACTACATCTTGGCTTCACGGTGATCTCTTTATTCGAGCTCGGTGGATCCCGTTCTTGAATCGTTGATGATGTGAGATCGTTACTCTCATCTATTTTAAGGATTCCATGATGAATCGGAGGCGAAATTCGACATTGTTTCGTCCGTCCTTGGCGGATTATGTGCGATCGGACGAAGGTTGTTGGGGCATCTTGTAAAAGCGCCATTGGCGATCCTGAGGTCTTTGAAGCAATGGATCGTTACGGCGGCGGTGAACCAACGTCGGCGTTGGAGATTAGCACCTGGAAAGACCTTACATATGAAATCTTCCATCCTTGGTTTGCCATATTGGTGGTATAGGCAAATAGGAAGTCGGAAGGATCTCTAAGGCCATCGTATGCGGCAATATTGAGGCCGGTATCGGCGTGGCGGTGTATCGAGTCTCCTTGAAAAGGAGATAATTCGTCCGTGTCGGTCGAATCCGGGAGTTCGTTACCGTCCTCTCGGGGTGGGAGATCGATAACGGCGTCTGTCGTCTCTTCGTGGGGAGTTCGACGTCTTTCCTCCTTCTTTCCGTCCATTTTCATGGGTATCATGTCGGTGGAGACGACTCGCGGAGGTATGAGACGAATGAACCACAGTATCGGGCGATCATTATGTCGTGATGAGCGTTGATTATTTTGGAGAGTGGCGACCTCGATTGCGTAACCACCCCGGGCACTCTTGAGGGCCTCCGTTTATCCTCGGTTGAGAAACTCGGAATTGATTGAGGTTGGCGTTGAGGAATGGACCTTTGCTGAGGGACCTCGTGGGAGCGGTGAACCTCCTGTTCACCGTGCGAGGTCGGTGTCTTCGTTGGGGCGGCGATCCAGGGTGTATGGAAGCATTTTCCATGTGACCCTCGGTGTGTGACCGTGGTGGCGTCAATTCCCTTTCCCGGCGTTGTGTGACCACGATCGTCCTGCACGATTGTTACCGACATCGCCCGCTACTAAGCGTTGCGTGTCCTTGCCATTAGATTGTAGAAAACCACTTTTTGTTCAAGAATTTCCCACGACGGCGCATGATAAATCTAGTATGAGAGATTTATAAACGATAAGAACAGAGACTTTTCGTGGTTCGATCAAGAATAAGATCTCGTCACGGAGGATGATCCTCAAGATGTTTACTATAATTTGATTCACAAGTATCTCGAAGCTAGTATTCGATGTTGCTAACCTTTTACCTTCAATCTAACTCCTATTTATACACAAGCGTAAACCTTGCCACGAATCCCTTGATTGGCGGGCCTCATTCTCCTATAATGACCATGATCTCACCATTATTACCCATGATTACTCAGTTACCTCATTACGTTACCCATATTAGGGTTTGGGAATCGTCGTTTAGGTGTAGAGGTAGAAGACATTAGGTTAGGCCCGCTCGTTTGGGGCTCTGTTGGGCCTATCCTGTTGTTGGGCCGAGAGGTTGGGCCATATCCTATCGACCTCATTCACGAGTTGGATGATTTTAAATTTGCAAAATATTTGGAAAATGTCGGGGTAATATAGTGCGGTGACAACTAAATAAATACGAGGAAAAGTTGATCTTGAAAAGGCGATTAAGAAAGAAATTAGATTTTTAAAATTATGCGGACAGTGCCTTGTCATACAAATTCTAAATGTTATGTTTAGTAGTACTTTTACATTTTAATTGTATATTATTAGGCGTTTGGTAGACCGGATAAGGACCGGATGGAAATGTATCTTGTGTTATCTTTGTGTTTGGTAAATCGGATGCATATCTTGGGGCAGTTACTAAAAGGGCCGTCTTTAGAACTTCATTACACTTGTATAGCAATGGCGTGGGAGCCCGATTTATCCTATATCTGATCAGTGATAAAAATTCCATTTCCTCGGGTACCCTTCTCCTTCCTCTTTCCTTTTCTTTTCTCTTTTTTTCCTTTCTCTGTGACAACCTCTGCGTGTTTCTTTTTTCTTCTTTTTTTCCCTTTCTTTGTGACCACCTCTACGTGTCTTTCAAGGAGGGAGGTGGTAGGGAGGAGAGGAAGGAGGTGATGGTGGCTATGAGAGTGAGGTGGGGCGATGAGTAGTGAGGTGGGCATCGTTCTCTCTCTAGAATGGGAAACATGGTGGAAAGAATGCCTCACATGGTGGCTATGAATCCTCCTTCTTCTCTTTCCTTTTTCTTTTTCTTCTTTTTTTTTTCTCTCCTGTGTTTCCTTTCACGTGAATAAATCTTTGTGGCTTTTACGTGGACTGAAAAAATTCTTTGTTCCTTGCAAGTATTTTAGAATGGAAACATGGTGGAAAGAAGAAAATGAAAAGAAAAACAGTTTAAAAGAATAGATGTTGATGTTGTGTTGAGAAAGGTGAGGTTATCATTATGTCTTTGATTTGTTTTGAAGGATACATTGTAATTTTTACTTAATCTTACTTTTAACTAGTGTACCAAACAAACAAGTTTGCTATCTATATTTTTATATCTTATCTACCAAACAATAAGATACGATACCAATATAACATTATCTATGATACATATCTTATTCTTATCTATCTTGACATATCTAAACATATCTACACGAGGCCTTAATGTACTCTTATAGAAATTTGCCAAAAATAATGAAAAGTGACTTTCCATTCTCTTATGTAATGTGAAGGACCAAATTCTCTTTCCATTGTTTAAAGCGAATTTGCCATTCTAGATTAAGTCGCGGATTTTACTTTGGTAGAAGCATGCTTCACTGCATTAAAATTTGGTTTTGTATAATTAAGCAAGCAACATACATAAACATAAATATATTCTAAATGTCCCTTATAATGTAGATTTATTCCGAAATATATAAACATATATTCGATCCACAACACCGTTTCACACAAATTTTAATATGTAAGATATGATTGGAAAGAAAAAAAACAAAGAACTTTTTATATATAATATTGAAGCATATATCATTCTGATTCTTGGTATAAGGGGATGGGAAAAATCAGGTTTTGCAATCAAACTAATAAAATTTGCAAATATATAATCTTTCTTGAACCTCCACAATAAGCGAAAGCGCCAAAGCGATTAGGGTGATTCACATAAGAATGTAAATATTAGTAAGAAATAAGAATGCGATTTAACGATTGTTGCACTAAATGTATAAATTTATTGCATCAAATTCGGTCGAATAACTTTATATTAAGTGTTACACTTTGTTCAGGCAGTATAGGAGGTGTGTAGAGCGAGGCGAGAAGACTGGTGTGGGCGATGAAAGGGGCTAGGGTTCATTTTGGGGATTTTAGATGCTTTCAATTAAGTATAGGAAATCATGTTTTGATAAACACGTTCCTTTTGTTTTGTTTATTTCGTGTATTTTCTCAAGCTTTCTAGATGTTTTCATTGTTGTGGGGCCGGTTTGTTAGTGGACTTTGCACACGTTATTAGCTCTGTTGTGGGCGGAGGAATTTTATGAAAAACTTATCAATTCTTATCTCAATTTCTCTTCTTTCCTTTCTTCCTAAAATATTCTACAACATCTTTCATACAAACAAATTGCATACAACAATTATCGGGCTCATTACAATTGGTATTAGAGCGACCTACGCATTCGAGAACTCTGAAATTTTTAGTTAGCATCTGAGGTCCGAGGTTCAAGGATGCGCAAGAAGCACAAAAGTTAGATCGATTTTAAATCGAGACAATGAAAAGATTGCGGTGAGGAGAGGTTGCGGGAGGCAGTTATGGAGTTGATCAAGATTGGAACAAAAGATCAGAATCGATAAAAGTGTGAGCATCTATCTAATGTTCTAGCTGAAATCGATTCTGATTCTTTGAATCTCAACAATCGGAGGACTATATTCGATGAGGAATCACTCTAGGTGATCCCCAAACAGCGGCTACAGCGTCTTCTTCCGAGTTCAAAATTGAATTCCACTCTGGAGGGCACTCTTTCCACAAGGTCGAATTTCCTAGGTTATGGATCTAATCGGGCTGGATTATCAAATGCAATAGCTACTTGCTCACACTTGCAATCAATGATGAACATAAGGTCAAATAACTATCCACAACTTTGAGGGTAGGCGTTACAATGGTTTGAATTTTGGTGTGAGAATATTGGGACGTTAGTTGGAACCAATTTCTACATGGTTCTTTGCTAGATTCGAAGATATAAGCGAGGAAAAATCATTATGGGTTAAAATCTTAGGCGAGACGATTACGTCGATGTATGGATAGGTTTGAGGAATTAAGAGCTTGTTTGATCGGTAGCCATATTGATATTTAGGAATATTTTGTAGCCAACTTTATCGGTGGACTTTCGAAGAGATCAGAGCATTACTCTTATTTAACTAAGCATTAAATGATGTGGAAATTGAGGATTGTTACCTGAAGCCATAGCAAAGGGTGAAACCAGCACTCTAGACCACTTGCAGTCGGGTGCGATTATAAGCAACGAGAGGGCATGCTACAAATCCCTCAATCAAAACAACAAAAATTCTATCAAGTCATTAACTAAGGTGAGATGGCGGCTAGGAGGATACGGGGTTGTGTTATATGTGATGAACCATTTGTTTATGGACATAAATGCAAACACATGGTTTTCTATATGACTATAGGAGGAACAAGAGCGATACATATCCGGGTGGGGAAACAAGAAGATTCGAGATCTTGAGGGCTTGAGTGCGAACGATGGAGGAAATCGGATGTCCATTAATGCCTAATGGGGAATCGGTCTTACCTTATCAGTGGTGGGTGAAGTGGGAACACAAATTGAACATTTTGGTGGATCACGGCGGCCCAGTTTTTACGAAAAACATTAAAGTTGGGTAGCAGGTGGAAGTTAAACTTATTTTGGTAAAAGTAGCATGGGCGAAACATAGCACCCACAAAGCCACTAATTTCCGTGGGTGATGCGGGACATCGGTTCACTTATTCACAGAGTTTTGGCCATGAGGATATAGTCGATTTTGGGAGGAGATTGGCTAAACCTGCACTCCTATGAATTGGACTACAAGAGAATGACTTTCACGGTGAACTTGGGCGGGGTAAAACTACAGTGTGACTAGTGACATTGATTGCCAAATGATTACTACAACCAATCTATATGGCCTCTACACGAAGGTGTGAAGTAGAAGAGTTCTACTTAATAAGCCCTCACCTGATTTTTACGAAGATCCTAGCTTATCTCGACCGGATGAATTTAAAGATGTGTTTGAAGAGCCGGGGCCTACCATGCGAGAGGTTGAACACCAAATTGACTCAAACCCACACTTGCACAGAACATCCTATAGAACTTATCACACCATAAAGATTAGATTGAGAAGATCGTTAGGGATATGCTTAGGATGGGGTCATTCGCTGCAAAGCCCTCTTTGCGATTATTACGGTAAAGAAGAAAGATAATACATGGAGGTTGTGTGTGGATTAGAGATATCTAAACTCACTTCTGTGAAGCATGACTACATCCCTATCATTGATGAACTATTGAATGAATTGTTTGGAGCTCATATTTTCCAAACTAGACTTGCGGTCAGTCTTCCAAATTCTAGTCATCCCTCGATAGGCATCTCACGTGCTAATACCCGTGGGGCACTACGAGTTCTTGGTTATGCCTTTGGGCTATGTAATGCCCGCCTTTTCAATCCTCTGAATGGGTGTTTCAAGATCAATTCTGTGATTTATCCGGTATTCTTTGATGACATTTTGGTTTATAGCAAAACGGGGAGGATCATATCATCTTGTAATATCCGCATTCACTGGCGTGATTAGCTCATAATTAAGAGCTTATAAAAGGCATTCGCTCCTTAAGAAAGAGTTGTTTAAGCTAGAAGCTTCTATGTTAACTTGTGTCGATAAAAATAGAATTTGAGATTTATTCTAGATCAATTCGAGATGGAACCTAAGATAAGATTCTTAGGTCTTGTTTAGAATAAGAAGACCTAGATTCGAGGGTCTTGAGATGATAGATACATGCTCAATGAAGTCTTGATTTTATAAAATGGAGAAATTAATCTTTGTTTGGCATTGATTAAACCCTAATCGTCGTTGAATGTCCAAATGGTTTTGAAGCCAACTGTTTGTACAATCAAGTTTGATGTTTATATTATGTTATTGAGTTTAAAAGAGAATTTCAGCAAGGAGCATTTTATTTGAAATTTCGTTTGAAATCGGACGATATTGATTAATAGTATGCATTTATAACGTTGGTATTATGTATAAAAGTGTACATTTTGTAATTTTCTATAACATGATTATTCATCCTTATTAAAGAAAAGGAAAATGTAGAAAGCTTGAGAAAATTTGAGAATTTTCTAGAAATGTGTAATAATCACCACT
Source organism: Salvia rosmarinus (assembly GCA_036937905.1). NCBI lineage: Eukaryota > Viridiplantae > Streptophyta > Magnoliopsida > Lamiales > Lamiaceae > Salvia > Salvia rosmarinus. The sequence goes on along the minus strand of CM072818.1, from coordinate 62,453,480 downwards.
TAAAGAATGAAAATGAAATAAAAATTTGTGGACAATTATAAATATGCTACTATTCACCACTAATTTTTCTCCTAATTTTGAAATTACACACACTACACACTAAATTTTGAAAATTTCATACTCATTGGATTTTCGATCCGTCTTCGATTTCGGTATAATTCTAACTTTAGAACACATCTATGGTTTGAAATTTAGAAAATCATGAACTTATGAGCATGCTTAATTTTCGATCATATTGATGAAATTATGAAGGATTATGTTGTGTTGATTATTCTGAATATTATGATAGATCACATCTACTATTGTTTAACGTTGAATTTATAAAGCATGTTTATTATTTGTAAATTCATGAAATTTTGAAAAAGGGCTGTTTAATCTTGAATTATGATGTTGTTATGATTGAATTATCTTTATATATATGTTATTGGATTGATATAACGTGTTTGGAATAAGAAAACGTTTGAAATCGAAAGTATACTGAAAAAGCCCAAATGGCGAAAACCTAAGTGTCATAATGTTGAATTTTGATTTTATTTGATCATTTTGACTTCATATTTGAATTCTATGATAAGAATAAAGCCTAAAATAATTTATTCGGATTTTTCCATGACGTATTCAAAACGGTGAAATTTTAGTTTGTCGGTGAAAATTGGTTTTCAAAGCCAAAGCTTTGATCTTTATGTTTTATTGATAAAATGATGATCTTTGCGATAGTTGAGCATGTATATAGGTTCGTTGGTGTTAGATGGCGTTTACGTGAAATTTCGACGTTAGACCCTAAGTGAGCGTCTTAAGGGATTTTCGTTTTAGCTAAGATGAGATAATTGAAGCTTGTTGTGAGTTTCCTATGCATATTGAGACATATGGTGATGAATTGATGGAGTTTGGGCTATGTTTGGTTTCGGTGTTGATTTGGCGATCGTTTTATAAGCGTTCTGTTTCAATTTTCGATAGAAATTGTTTGTTAATAAGATGTTAGAGGATCAATGACCTAAGTTTTGATAGACCATAGCGCTTAGATTTGATATCAAGAAGATATGGTCGTGTCGACGACTAAGATGATTAATGATCTTGTTTGTTTCTTGTTAGGCATTTATGCCGTTTAATATGGATAAAGAAAGAAATGGAATTGGGAATTAGTTCCTTAGCTCTAAGGAACATCCAGGTGGTATAAATATTTTTTAATATGATATGCTTATGTTTTATGTTTTCAAAATGAAATGAATTTCATTATGAGCAAAGTTTCAAAGTTAAATGACTTACTTGTTTTGAACATGAACATGAGCATGATGCATTACTATCCACGAAATGAAAGAAAGAAAGAAAGAAATGATAAAGAGTATGGCGTGGCATGGTACCCTGGGTCCTCAACACGGTATGTTATGTGTTTGAGATTTACCGAGCGTCGGATAGTGACCCTTGGTCATAGCGTGTTGAGAAGGAGCCTCTTCTCACACATAGAAAGGATCCGTGGATATGGGAAGAAAGTTATCGGCCGACGAGAACATGCACTGCATATTTTATGATGATGCTATGAAATGAAAGCAAGTAAGTAAATGTTTATGTTTATTATGATGCATGCACAATTATTTCACTAAAACCCCTGCATTGCTAACGTTATGCAAGTCAATTATATAGTCCTAAGGAAATGTTTTATGTTTTGGTATACCCACGAGTGCATTTTGTACTCACGCGTATGTATTCTAAGCGTGCGGTTGAGCTCGAGAGGATGCTAGAATCGAATCGTGCAAGGAGCTTCTCAAATATTTGACTCTAATGATAATATTCAATTGTTGATATTGTTCATTGATGAAACATGTTTTGTTGCCGAGAATTATGTCATCACACTAATTCTCAACCACACTCTCGTTGTCGAACTTTGGCCTTCCTCTTGTTATTTTTCTTATCTTGAACCGTTTTACCTAATCTTGATGAGGATATTATTTTATTGTTATGGTCTCGGCATCGTTGTTACGTTGTCGACTTGCTTATGAGAACATGGATTCATTGAAAGCCTCGTGATCAGAATTTCCTTGAAAGTTCGAATTATTTTGTTAGATCATAAGATGTATATCATATCTTGGACATGTTGTCGAACCATGCTTTGAAACATCGAAAGATTCTTATCATTGTTAAAGCATTTCTTGAATACATATATTCTTAGTATGGTTATCCTTTTGATTATCCGCTCCCAACCGTTGTTCTTCTTATTCGAACTTTTATTATGATTTGAGGACCTAGAATTAACCTTTGTCAAATTTATTTCACTTCTTGAAACATAAAGTTTTGATTGTTTCATGATAAAATTTTAGGTCACACATTGTGATCACTTTGAATCATTGGTCATATTTGAAGATATTGATTAAAGATTTGTTTCTTAACCCACGCACGGTCATTACTTGACTAATTACTTGGTTAAGTAGTCGAAGACCATACTAAAGTCTGGAATTACAAAGGGCATACTCTCTTGCTAAGCAGATAAGTGTCACTTGATCAACGAGGATTGAGTACCTCGGACACATCACCCACCGGGTTGCTCGATCCCAAAAGGTTTTGAGCATGACTCGGTGGCACTGACTAAACTATCAACCAACTTAGGGATTTCTTGGCCTCTGGGTACTTCTGAAGTTTGTCGGGGGTATGGTCGGATCGATCGACCTCGACCTATTACTCGAAAGATAATTTGGTGGAATGAAGAAGCTAACATAGCTTCCTCAAGTGAAGGAAGCTATGTCACTCTGTCTGGCGTTACGACTTCAGACCTTTGTTTTGGAAACCGATGCTAGTGGTTACGGGAGGGCTATGCTAATCGAAATCGAGGCCGATAGCATGTATGAGCAAGACTTTATGCCCAAAAATCGGGCTCTATCTATCTACGAGAGGAGTTTACGCACTACAAAAAGCAGCGAATAGCGACGGAAAATTCCGCTAATCATGTCGGATCCGTCGTTAGATTGGATTAGCGCGGATTAGCGCGGAATAAAGGGTCGGAAACCGGTTGGCAATCTTTAACAGCGGATATCGTCCGTCGCTAATTATTAGCGACGGATTAGCGCGGAATAAAGGGGTCGGGAAACGGTCGTCGATATATAATCGTGGTTAATCGACTCTAAGTCATCGTTAATATCGCGGATTAACGGCGAACGGCTCGTAGTTAAAAACCGTCGTAAATCCGTCGTTAATTCGCGACAATCCGTCGTCGATCATGGTTATATGCGACGGACACGATCCGTCGTTAAAATTATGATTTTTTTATTTCACGTAACATCGTTGAAGCGTCCGATCCATCGCTAAATTTTTATTTCACGTAAATCCATCGTTGAAGCGTCGCTCGTCACTAAATGTACAAAGCGTATAGAGATTCAATTTTTATTTGGACGACCATTTACAACAAACTACAAACCTGTTTCAAACAAACACTTCAACAAACCAATTCTAAATGATAAACATTATCATTCTAAATCGGCGACAATTAAAACAAAACAATTTCACGTCATAATATCAACAAACAAATAATTCTAAACCATACGATAAGTTTACAAACAAAATATTTTTGTTTCTTCATAAATTCATAATCACCCAAATATGCGATGGTGGGAAAGCGGGGGATATCACGGTGGGGAAGCGGTGGCCATGAACCTCAGGGCCTCATGCTGGCGACTGAATTTGTGCTTGAGCGTCGTCTCGCTCTCGGCTCAACTTGCAATCGGCCTCGTTTGCTCGCTCGACTTGCAATCGACCTCGTGCCGTCGCGCTATCGCTCATCACATCGGCCTCGTATGTGGCTGCTGCCATATCAATCGGCCTCGTTTGCTCGCGACACAATCTGTCGTATGCCTCGTACTGCTCTCTCAATCATCGCCTCGCATTGCTGTGCTCGACACGTCCTCTCTCATAATTTGATGATAAGCTATCGTGAGTCATGCTCGGATGAACTCCTTCGTGCAACCTTTGCAATCAAAATAAGGATAAAATGTAAATTTTGACATTATTTTACTATAAAATCAGAATGGGTCTAGTCTCGAGGCATCGATCGAGTCATCCTTTTCTCGTTTTCTCTAGATTCTTGACTACACTTTGTGTCGAACTCAAAGCTCGCGTATTGAATGACACACTCAAACCATCTTTAGTATTCGATTACATGCAGTTGTCATGTTCCTTCAATTTTGCTAAGATAAGCATATAATGTGGATCATCCCTCCTTGGAAGCGAATTGTAATGATAGTCTTCATTATTGTATCTTAGCTTTTCATTCGATCGTCCTCTTATCCATCACATATTCTTGGCATATGACACGTGTATTGCTTGTCCATCTTGTGAACAAGCGACATTCTTTTGATATTACCGATTCATCGCAGGATAATGATTGTGATTATGAGCGATCAAACTCTCCTTACTGCTGAACAAGTAAGGATGCTCACGACCAGAAAGAAGTGAGGATGCTCTTGTCGCTTATAATCATAACCTTTATCCTGATGAATCGATAATATAAAAAATCTTGCTGACAACATGGACAAGGAGACGTGTCATCGCCGAGAATATGTGATGACCGAAAGGAGTCGAATGAAAAGCTAAGATACATAATGAACTATCTCATATCTATTTCGATGAGGAGAGATGATCCTCTTATGCTTATCTTACAAAATTGACATGACAACTGCATGTGTATGAGGAGATGGTTTGATGTGTCATTTGAAGGGCTGAGTCCAGAAATGTCAGAATCTGAGAAAAACGAGCAGGATGGACAGCATCGGATGCCTCGTCGACTAGACCCATTCTTATTTATGTAAAATGTCAAAATTTTCATTTATCCTATTTTGATTGATATTTGATTTTTCTACGCAACAATTAGATATGAAATGATCAAGATCAAGATCATGACATTTTATCAAACACCACATATGCCTAATTATACAACAACTCAAAACATCTTAATTCACGAAATGATGAATTTATCATCATTCATATTCAGCTAAACATATTCACATCAGTTTATCATTTCTCAAACATTTTTATCAAACACCAATATGCAGTTAATTCACGTAATGATAAATTTAGCATCCCAAATCACATCAAAGCTTATCAATTTCACAAGCATATTAAGATATTAACATAATCCTAGCATATTAAAATATTAACTCACACTCTAGCATATGTATAAACATATTAACATATTAACATAATCACAAATCATATCCTAACATATTAACATAATCAACAAATCACTCCAGTATATTAACATAATCAACAAAACAAACAAATATATATTAACAAAATCAAAAAAAATTGAAATACAAATAAAAAAAATTGACTTCTCGTGGAATGACCGTGATGGGCAGCGAGACCTGGACGGGCTGGGGCTAGTCAGGTGGGGCCTGGGCGGAGGCAGATGCAGGCGGCGACTGGGAGCCAGAGAGTGGACAGGCGGATGAAGAATTTGGGTTTGGGGGACTAGGGTCAGCGAGATATGAATGGGAAGAAATCTCGTGTGATATAAAAATTTTAGCGGCGGATTAGACGGTCTAAATCATCGTTGTATTTAGAAGACTATAACGAGAATAACGCGGTTTAAAGACATTAACGGAATAAATTTAATGACGGACACTTATCCGTCGTTAAATTACGTACAAATTTAAAATAAAAAATCGTTAATATAACGACGGACACGTTCGTCTTAAATTCTAACAGTTGTCTGTGGCATTGTCGTTAATATTATTTGGAATAATTAAATTTCAAAATTAATATTAACGCGATTCATTTCCATCGTTAAATTAAAAACAAAAAAATAAAAAATCATTAATTTAACGACGGATCGAGAGTGGATAGAGTTAACGCGGACAAAATCCGTCGCTAAAGTAAAGCAATAAAAAATAAAAAATTGTTAAGTTTAACGGAATTTTTCGTCGTTAAATTTAACAACGACTAGCGACGGTATGGCGTCGTTAACGATTCAGCGAGATATTCCGCGCCCTACGTCGCCGATCCGTCGCTAAAAATTTCTTTCTATTTCGCGAATTGCGATTCACGACCCGTATTTTGGCCATCGCTAATCCGTCATTGTTTCTTGTATTTTTGTAGTCTTGGTGGTTGTTATGGCTGTCAAAGTGGAAAACCTACTTGCGGTCAGTTTATCATCAAAGCGATCAACAAGCACTAAGGTACTTGTTGGATCAAAGAATATCAACCCGGTCAAAAGATGGTGACTAAACTCTGGGTTGACCTACGAAATCGTAAAAAGGGCGCAGAACAAGGTGGTTGATGCCTTGTCCGGTGTGGCTGCGGAGGTAAAGCGTCTTGATTACCACGCTACCAGTGGATACAAAAATTGTTCTAAGCTACAATTTAGACCCACACTTATCTCGGGTTCTAGCGTAAGGCGGAGATAAAGAAGCTTATGGGGTATCAATTATCCACCGACATCCTGTATAAAGGGATCTGGTCGATTGGACGGACACCACACTAAGATCCTCAATTCTCATGAGATGCATCACTCTCTTATGGGGACACTTGGGAATTGAGGCACATACATGAGGCTTAAGGGTTCTATTGGCCAAAATGGCGGATGTTGTCATATGGTGAATGTTTGTGATGTGTGTCTGAACAAATCGGATGGCGCCTATCAGCCTCTTGCGACTACCTATTCCCCACGGTGCATGGACTCATATCGATGGATTTTGTGGAGGGCTTTCATGGGAAAGGCGTTATATTAGTGGTGGTGGGCAGATTCACCAAGTATGGGCACTTCTTGGCTCTGTCGCACCTACCAAATCGGTTGCTAAGCAGTTCTAGATGTCATCTACAAACTACATGGACCTCTTAGTATAATCTCGGACGGGGACAAGGTTTTTACAAGTACTTTTGGAATGAGTTGTTCAAATTAATGGGGACCTCCTCGACATGTCCTGCCACAACCCAGGACGGATGGTGGGTGAGGCTCACAGGTGTTTGGAGAATTATCTACGGTGTATGGTCAATTCTACACGAAAAAGTGGCTTAAGTGGTTGCTCTGGCGAATCACGTACAACACCAACTACCATTCCGCTAAGTGTTACCTTTTCGGGCCTCTATGGTTTCCCCCGACATCGGTTTATATCCTTACCTGACACCGCTAACCCGAGGTGAAGGAAGTCGTGACCGAGCGAAGGAACCTTACCCACCTCCTGGGAAAATCTCCTACAAGCCGAATAGGATGAAACTTTCGGATAAGAAAAGCAGGATAGGAATTTTGAGGTTGGGAGCGGGTCATCTAAAGCTCCAACCTTTCGTAGAACTCTGTCTCGCTGAAGAGTTTAAAATTATCATCTAAGTACTACGGTCCCTACACTATTCGAAAAAATTGGACCTCTTATAAGTTGGATCTCAGGAATCCTCGGATTCACGCTCTTTCACATTTCTTTACTTAAAAAGTGCCTAAGCACCAAAATCTCACCTTACGAACTACGGATGTGCGGGCGGTTCAGGTTGACCTCATTACATCACGGCCTCGTTCATCGAGAGGCTCGGAGGTCGTTCAAAAATTTTGATATGGTCCAACAATGTACGGATGAGGCTACTTGGGAAGATCTAAAGTATATTCGCGGAAGTTTCCTTCCGACCCTGGATAAGGATCTTCGTCGGTGGGAGGTATTGCAGAGCGAGGTATAGGAGGTGTGTAGGAAAGCGAGCGAAGACTCAAATTGTGGCGATGAAGGGGCTGGGTTACAATTTTGGGATTTTAGATGCTTTCAATTAAGTATGGAAATCGTGTTTGATAAACACGTTCCTTTTTTTTGTTTATTTGTGTATTTTCTCAAGTTTTCTAGATGTTTGTCTTGTTGTGGGGCTGGTTGTTAGTGGACTTTGCACACGTTATTGGCTCTGTTGGTGAGAGGAATTTTATGAAAAACTTATCAATTCTTTCTCAATTTCTCTTCTTTTTCTTTCTTCCTAAAATATTCTACAACATCTTTCATACAAACAAATTGCATACAACAATTATCGGACCCATTACACACTTTATATTTTGAATTTGGTGTAAAAATTTATACATTTAGTCAACAACTTTATATGTTCAATCTGTATTTTATTTCTTACCAATATTTGTGTTCTTACATGATCGTCCTTTATATATATATGGAATGATTATCGTATGAACATTCTTTATAAAATATAATGATATATACCAATCATTGATAAATCATATGGATGTTTGATTCGATCACAAATTATGATGCGGATGCACAAATGTATAATTATGTACGAAATATGCATATAACTAATTTAGATATACACTTAAAAATAACCATTATATTTTTAAATATAATGAACATGATTTATTCTTATTTATGTATGTTAAGAATTATATGTATCTGAATCAATTAATTAATTTATTGCAATTAATTAAATCGGAGGAATATAAGAAAATACCTTAGGACTAAAATCGCGTTTACCAAATACCGACATTTTATGCAATAAATATGTTTACTAGTATGGTAATGCTATTTAGACATACATGTCTAGACATAATACCCTTATAATTTGATTAAACCAGTTTATATGAACCATAATTGATTGAACCAATTTTCCTTAATTTATGTATTTTAATGTTTAAACTAATTAATCCTTTAGGTGTTTTATATGGAAATTATATACAAAATCTATATAAAGGACAAAACAAAAGGAAATGTTGCCATATATGCACCAATTCAACGGCAATTGTTTCTCGACATCAATTCGAAAATGTAGCGACAATCACCCTTATGAAAGCTTGAGGAGGCAAGCAGAATTTCTATGGAAACAATGCGTATGAATTAAGCGGAGAATTCCATGGGAAGATATCATAGGGAGGAGTCTAGGATGAGGACAACAACTGCTTGAAGAAGCGAAGAAGATATTTTGTTGAATCATATTCATTTGAAGTTACTAGACTCCATTGATGCTTTTAATGGTGTTTTTAAGTTATGGTTTTTAGTGAGATGAAACCCAAACCCAGATTTTATTTTAGGTGTTGTTTTTGCGCTTTATTTATTTTTGCTTCTATTGAATTTCGTGTTGAACTATAAAATGTTGAAATAATTTGTATATTAAATGCTATATTGGAAAAGTGAAACAAGGCGTGTTTATGTTGTTTTGTTTAATAATTGTTTTTGAATGGCGTGATTAATCTAGTAAAATTATGAAATATAAATGTTTAATTAATTTGAAAGATATGGGAAAGAGATTTGAATTTGAAAATCAACTATTTCAAAATCTATATAAGGGTATCTTAGTCTATTAGTAATTTTGATTAATACATATAAATAATTAATTTTCATACTTAATATATTTTACATAAATATCCCTCTATGTTTTGAGACATATGTGTCTAATTAGCATTTCCTACTAGTATATGGTACAATTTGTACTTGGTCTTTAAATTAATTTATTGACACTTGCTCTGTAATTCCTTGTTCCAACCATTCAACTCAACATTAATTACATAGATACACATTAATTAATTAGAGTCTGGCCCCAAGATGATTGTTGTACAAATTTCAATTTAGTAAAAAGGTGACCAATTATATTTAAGTTTTTTAATTCATAGAAAATCTATAATCTTTATTTTCGATTGTTCTACATAAAATTCATGTTCTTGTTAATAGCCAATAGCTGTGAGTAAATCACACTTAGAAAATCAGTGCGACGAATAAGACCTATAAAAGCTAGTGGAATTCGAGAATGTGACATTTTGGCCACAAAAACTTACTTTATCATTACATCGTCCAAACATATTATTTTAAGCTTTTTCCCACGCTTTGTGAGCAGTTAAATCACGATTTTTTCGAGGATAAGTGTTTGGAATTATTCATAAAATTTTAAAATTTAAGATTTATGAATCGATTACTTACTTACTACCATACACCTTAGGGCGCTTAAGATGTAAACTTTATCAGATACATTAAAAATATAAGTTATTGTGATTTGAGTAAAAGCGCTAATGAATAACTAGCAAAGTTGCTAATGAATAACTAGCAAAGTTCTAAAATTCCAATGATTTTATATGGGTGGCCTCATGCGGCGGCAGTGAGACCATCAATTAATTAATTAATTAATTAATATTTTTATTTAATTATTATTAAATTAATTTTAATTAAAATTAATTAATTTAATAAATTTAATTATAAATTAATAAATAATAATTTTAATTAACAAACTCTAATAGTGAATTAATAAATTTTAATTTTGAATAAATAAAATCTAATTGGAATTAATAAAGTGAGTTAATAAATCCTAATGTGAATTAATAAATCCTAATTGGAATTAATAATAATTGTGAATTAATAAACCCTAATTTTGAATTAATAAATCCTAATTTTAAATTAATAAATCATAATTGTGAATTAGTAAACCTAATTTTGAATTAATAAACTTTAATTATGAATTAATAAACAATAATTATGAATTAATAAATTCTAATTTTGAATTAATAAATGAAAAATTAATAAATTTAATTATAAAATAATAAAATTTAATTATCTACTCATATAATTAATATATAATTATTTTAGTAAAAAACAAGGTGAAATTTCGCGTGATGATTTCATCCAGTTTGTCTTTTAATATTAATTTTGTGAGAATTCATAATTTTCATCTTAATGTGGGATTGAAAGAGGTTTTTATTCAGCATTATATGTTTCATTTAGAGGAAAATCTCAAGTAATTTTTAGTGTAATTTATAGGCTTATGAATTTTTAATCTAATTAGATTGCCACAAGCTACCAGAAACAATATTTAAGTAAAGGTTTAATGCTTTAAAGGATCTGATTCCTGTCTTTGTCCGAGTTGTTGTCTAGAAGTACTGAAATTGATGGAAAAATCTATAATTAATTATGTGGCAAACTGATAAAAGTAAAGGAACTTTAAGACAAAGTAAATTCAGTGTGTAGTTAGTAGCACGACAGCTTAGAACAATTTGATAGAATTTCATAATTATCGAATCGAAATCGCTCTGGCTATCGATCTATTCTGATTGGCAGTTTTTAACAGTAGACAAATTCAAGGGGTGATAAAATAAGAAAATAATTAAGCAGGGCCGTAGCTAGCTAGTTGTGATTTTAATACTTGAAAATCAACACTTTTCATATATCAAATTAGGAAATAATAATTATTAAATCTGAATCAGCCTGCTACTACTGGATATAAGTCGGCAACATACACATTTCATGATATAGTTTATTATTGTCAGCCCAAAACTTTGATAGTTATATTTTTGAATAATGACAAAATACTACAATTAATTTATGATAACGATTAGGTGAGTTCAGTGTTCGTTCAATCGAACCACCCGAAATCAATTTTTTAAAACCAAGATCGAACTGCTTTATATATCCAACCAATCAACCAACAAATATTCGGTTCGGTTTCCAATTAAATTATAATTAATATAAATATTATAATATTTATAATATATATATATATATATATATTATATATTATATAATATTAACCAATTTAAATATTAAAATATAAATAACATATATATATATATATATATATATATTTATATAAAATATAAAAAAATAAAATTGTTCGTTTGAAACCGATTTTTCCCACCGAAACCGAACCAATTAATTTCGATTTAAAATTTTGAAACCGAACAACCGAATTCTGTACAAGAACCAAACCGCTAATTTCGTTCGTTCGGTCGATTGGTTTTGCTCACCCTAAAGATAAAGAGATATATATCAATCCTCCAAAGCAACCCATATATATATATATAGTTAGTTCAAATGAGAACCATTTTATCATAAAATTAAGAACCAAATGAATTATTATGAAAGTTGATGAATCGTTGATAAAGTTACGATTCAAAAATTAATTTTTCATCGGTTCAATCCATGAGACAAAAATTTTATTTTTTGGATTCGAACTTTATCAACGGATTAATCAATTTTCCTTTGAATTCATCATTTTTGATTCTCACGTCTCCGATAAAAATGGTTCTCACGTTAACCTCATATATATATATATATATATATATATATATATATATATATATATATATATATATATGAGATGTTCTAAGAATAATATGATGAGAAATAAGAATGTAGTATTTAACGTATAAAGTTGTTGCACTAAATGTATAAATTTATTGCATCAAATTCGTGCAACAACTTTATATTAAGTGCTACATTTTATATATTAAATTTGGTGCAATAAATTTATATATTTAGTACAACAACTTTATCGTTAAATCGATCTTATTTATCACCAATATTTGCGTTCTTACGTGATTATCCTATATATCTATATAAAATAATATTTCATTTGTCTCATTTCACTTGACTCATTTTTGACATGGTTATTTGCAAAATGGTATAAAATAATTAAATTGATAAAAAATAAATAGGATCCATATAATTTGAAGATATGATTTTTAAAATGAAATGAGTCAAGTGTAATAAAACATCACTAAAAAATACTTTAAAAAAATGTTAAGTCAAATGGGACAGATATTGTATTAAATTAGCATTGACTCATATAAGAGGTCATGTGATTGATGAAGTACAGATATATGAATCAAAGTATCGCTTGAAAAGAAAAGTAAAAGTGAAGTAAATCGCAATATGCAATTAAAAAGAAATTAGAGCTATTCAAACTTACGGTCTTTAGTGATGAATTCACCATTCACCAACTTCACAATAATTAGGCCACAAAATGACAATTTACTATTTAGAGGGTGTTTGGCGAACATAAAATTTCAAACAACATAAAGCTTTTTAACAAAACGGATATAAATTTTGGAAACATAAGTCAAAACACCCTCTTAATTATCAATGTGAACTTTTAAAACAAACTATTTTGTTTCTTAACTGCAAAGAAAATATTGGAAACCATGTGAAATGTGTAATCAATTTCTTTATCTATCTCGATATTTATTTATATATTTAAAGTCAAATGGTATAAGTTGACAAATGAAAATGCACTGTCAAATTCAGTGGGCGGCGAAATATATGCACATGCAATGACTGGCAACAATTTACATTTGTAAATGAGATTGTTTTATGTTATAACAATCAAAAGATGCCTGCTTAAGTTATTTAATTCATAATATATTCTTAGCTATAACTACTTAATAAATAACACTAAAATTAACTTTTGAAACGGCAGGTCATGAAATATATTGACATGATAATTCGAATCACATGACTTTATGTAAGAACTTTTCGTACTCCGACTATGTTGTTATTGTTTTCAGTAATAAATTAAATATAAAATGTTTTGAGTAATAAATTAAATATAAAATTTGATCACTCTGCTTTTACTTTATCTTTTTATGAAAATACTCTTTACCGTTAACTACTATTTCATCTCTTGAACTTCAATTTTTATTGTGTTGCATTAATGCTAGTTCCTCAAAATACATTATCCTGATTTTATGTGAAAAAATGAATGATACAAATATATTCATATATTTATGTTTAGTCACTCCATCCTTAACGTATAAAAATGGTGCAAATAACCCTTGTGACAACAGTGGCTTTAACTCTGTTAAGAAAATTATTTAAAAAATATATATATAACTATCATATATAGAATTATATAATGTCGCCTGCAATTATCTTTCTCTCTCATATGTACGACCTATCTCTCTAAAACTTTATCTCTACTTCTGCAAATCTGAAAGAAAGAACAAAATCGACGTCCCTAGAAATCAGCGAAGCCGCCGACGACGTCGCAACCTCAGTTCCAACATCGTCCTTCCCTTTGCCTCTCACACTCTTAACTCTCTCACAATCACAGAAAACTCACAGATATCATACCTCTCTTACCTCTTTTGTCGTCGTTGCTTGCTGAAAACCGACGAAGGCCTCTCCACAATGTCGTCATCAATCGCCATAGCAACCTGACTCCTCTCGTTTACCTCTCAATTTCATACAGAATGGGAAACATTCCCAACTCAGAAATTCCCATTCTGAAAATCTCAATTTCTCCCTCTCTCTCTCTCGGACGGTCCTCCGGTGAGAAGCCATGCGAGTTTTCGTCGGATTCTAGTGGTGAGAGATCTGAAGACTAGAAATTTAATGATCCAGGAACGAGTGATGAATTAAGGTTTCGCAAATAAGGAGAAAGCTGCAAAAATCAGAGATCATTGCGGAAAGAGAAAGGTTCAAAGAAATTTATAAATTACTTCATGGATTTGGTTGGAATTGATCGGATTCTGCTGAAACTAGGGATCTTGTGGAAGATTCTCATGTGGGCATGAAAAATGATTTTCATCGATGTTACAATAGTGAGTATCTGCAACATAGACAAATTAAAACCTAGATTCAGTTGATAAGAAATTAATATAAAAATAAGAATAAAAAATTTATAAATACTTCTATGTACTTGTTCGATGTACTTTCTTGACCTGCTATGCAACGCATCAGTCCCTTCAATCATCATAATAAGGTCATCGGGAACTAACCATCATGTATACTTGCTCTTTGATTCCAGATTGTACCCATTGAGATTATTTGTATGAAGTTTTGCGAACTCATGAAAAAAAGTTTGTTACAAAAGAAAAAAAGCAATAAAGCCCATATTAAGTTCTAAAATTATTGAAGTAAAAAAAGAATATAAGCTGAGGTATTTGAAACTTACATAAAACCCAAGAAGTGGTAACGTGCATATGGTAGAGTTCAATCCCTTGCCAAATAGTGGATCGCATCACTAACAACTACTTTTCGGTGCAATAACAAGATGTACATACATACCTCCATCCAAATACCTAAAATCAAAACTATTTTATTTTGAAATATATATGAAATATTTGAAATAAAATGAAATCAAACCTCGTCAGTCAGCTCGGAGTTTTGGTCCATGATCATCGTGAATAAATTATGAGTCATGATATGCTCATTTAGCTGGGCCACGACATAGGCATCATGGACTAAATATGTAAAATGCCTCGAACCCCACTTTAAGCGCATAAGGGGTGTTAAGTTGGTCTTCAACAACAAATGAGTTCCTCAATGCAACAGCTTGCCTATGCTCACGCTAAGGAGGTACCAATTGTCCATCTTCTACATTACCGTCGGACCTATTTAGGGTCATATGTGACTGGTGATGTGAGGACATTGATCATCTCAAGATCTCATGGATATGTCCTGACTGATCCGACGTCGATCGTATCTACCGATTGTGCTACGACGAGCTGACATCTCTGACGCTTCCTGGAAGACCTGATGGCTGGCATGGGACACTTCATTTGCTTTGGGTGTGATAATGCAATATGAATGTGGCTAGCACAGTGTACTTCACCTCCCTCATTGGGATGCAACCGATCGTCGATGACTGACATACTGCTCATAATGAGGTCATGCATAGCTCCCACGTGCTAAAAAATGAGTACAAGACATCCTCGAAGATATGTAATGAAAAAAATCCTACAACTTTAAAACACATGGAACTACAAGACCCATCTCTGGCTTGTCTTCTACTGTAGCATGATGTACACTTTCAGTCATAATAACAATTGACTCATCGTCGAGTCGACTACTACTAGTGTGCTCGAAGAATACATGCTCTCGATCTGAAGCAAGATCCTCTCTCGCCTATGACTCTTTGGTTGTGGTCTAGATGCACTAGGAATATGATCATGATGCGTCGATCGAGTCATAAGGTTCTGATAAAAGATGAAAATCACGCTACAAAAAGGTAGATAGATAATTATTATGTATCGAGAAATATTTTAAACATACTAAATATTCAACATTTATTGAAGTTACCATCTCATCGAAAAAAATCCTAGACGTCGATATCCAAGTCATCCACATCAAATATTTGAGAAACCTAAGAATAGTGTCTCGACATACGCACATGTGTCTCATGTCTAGAATGATCTCATAAGACCAAATCTGTAAGGTCTAAGCAGGTCTGTAGAAATGATACGTTTTCTCTTTATGGCTACATTTTTCGGGTGCTTCTTTAGCATATTAATCCCATGACAAGGATCTAAAATAGGTATGAGCCATTCGAAAATATGTTTTACATATCCAAATCCTTAGCTAATGCCCAAACCCAAGACCCGTCAACATCTTTATCACGATACATGATGACTAAATAAACCACCAATATGTTCGCCGTTTTCAAATAGTTCTCGACCTTATCACCTGGCCGACATTTAGTGAATCAGTTGTGAAGTTTAGAAACCATTATCATTCAGCTCGAAGAATCTATAAAATATGTTCATCCGAGGAATGTCATTACTTAAATTCGGATCAACGACACATGGGCTGAAACGCTAATAAGACACTAGAGCAACATCTGTGGCCCGAACCGTATGTTGGTTACACCAATGTGGAACTATTTCTGAAACGCTGAAAAACTCGACTCATCTAATTGTCTGGTCATGAGGTGGTGTAGCGCATTTTCGTATTTTCTTCTCTCCTAAGATTGAGTAGATGACCGAAACAACCATATCTAAATATGTCATTACAGTCACACTGCTCTAAACATATCATAACCTCTTTCAATGCTTCAGTACTTATGTACTGGTTTATGCATCCTGGATAGTTTTGTGTATATAGTATCACCCACCGATAACGAGACTATAATTTTTTAAAATGACTTTGGTTAGATCAATAATGTTGTAATGCAAATGTAGAAGATTAAACAACTAGCATGTACGCATCCATATGTACCCTAACAACTAATCATGTGTAGATACCATACACTATGTATCCAGCACCGTTCCAGACATTTTATAGACCCTAGGCAAAATAAGGAATATAGGCCCTCATTTTTTAAAATTCATATAAAACTATCAGTCATTATTTTTTTTGCATACTAGGTAAAACTTATGTTTCTTTACAATAGCTTGCAAACGACACATGACGACTAAACCACACTTGAAAAATCGGGTGTGACTGGCTTGAACCTATAAAGGCGATAATGAGGTTTAAACTCGTGACTTTTGGCCACATGAATTCACTTAAACATTAGACCGTCCAAAAATGTATCTTATATTATACTTATAAAATAAATCAAATTTATAAATTTACGTAAAATTCAAGTGATCTACAAATAGAAATAGATAATAAAAAATTATCAAAAACATATACAACTTACTTGTCATCCTTATATTTCTATATCTCAACTCTTATCTACGATACGATATCATAAAAAATAATTTATTCGAGTATTTGCAGATACAAAACCATTAATAACCACATCAACATCAATATTTTCTAATATATTTTGGGACCAAATGAAAACATACATCTATAAGTAAAATATATAAAGATTTAATATTTTGGACTTTAAAATAAAATAAAATATTTAAGCGATATAATATTTTGGATCCAAATAAATCTATATATCTATAAATAAAACCAATTTTTAAAATAATTTTGGGCCCCCTGAGATGGTGGGCCCTGGGCGGTCGCCCAGGGTGGCCTACCCTCAGGGGCGGCCCTGTATGTATCATGTACACTGAAACTATAAAAAAATCATCCATGTAAATACCTTGCACTATGACGTGTACAATGTTAAATTATCATCATACAAAATATGTGTACTGAACGCAATATGTGATTCGTATACTATGTTTGTATTCAGTACATTGTTAGTTGTGTAACGTGTACTGATGATCATCGTACAGTGTACTGATGAACACCATGAACAACGACCCATGTACATCATGAACAACAACCCCCAAAATTTCATAATTTAAAAACATATTACCACTGATAATAAAATTGCAATTTTAGGGGAGGATTCTAATCGAAGACGGCGGTGCTCGAAATTTGAACTTTGACGGAAAACTGGGTTGTGCTTGCATGCACTTCGATGAGGACAACTCTTCTTCTGCAACTAACTTTGTCACTCGTTCTGCCTCATCCAGGGAGTAATGAGGGTCAAATTCGGTGGTCAAATCACTCATCTTGACAACACGGTTGATTTTTAGTGTTTAGTATTCACGCTCAAACCTTGTGGTAATTCGATTGTTATGATTCACAT
Source organism: Salvia rosmarinus (assembly GCA_036937905.1). NCBI lineage: Eukaryota > Viridiplantae > Streptophyta > Magnoliopsida > Lamiales > Lamiaceae > Salvia > Salvia rosmarinus. The sequence continues at coordinate 62,435,513 of CM072818.1, read as the reverse complement.
GAATGTGTGAGACAGTGAGGGGGGAGTGAAAATGTGAAAAAATTTACAATTAATATAAAAAATTTAAAAGAGAGAGTTAAAAAGTTATCGATAAAAAAGATAATATCAAAACCTAATAAATTAAAATTTGACTTCTTTGGTGGTGAAGGCCATTAAGTGCCAATTTATCTTTTGCATCCAAAATTAATATAATAACTCATAATCTTATAAATATAATTTTAAAAACGTATCCCCTATATATCTTTGGCCATATGCAGAGTTCCCAATTGAAATATTAGATAGTAAATAGTAAGTTGAGGCTGAAAGAGTGCGCGTGCTCTTCACTTAAAGATACTATTCTCATTTTATATTAAAAAACTGATATGACGAACATAACTTTGCAACCAATGCTATAAAAGGTTGGTTCAGGTCAAAATTAGAAGCAATTAACTTAATTCATACATATACGAATGCATTTGGAAGCAGGCTAACTAATAGTTGGAGTGAAAATATTGAAATCTATTACATCATTAATTAATTTTAGGATTTATCAATAAACCAATTAAAGTTTAACGATTTTAAAACTCACATATGTGAACCAATTACTATCATTTTATTCTATTGGCCTCTCTTCCCATGTAAATTTCTTTATCGTCTCTCCAAATTTTCTCTGTCGAAAGAATTTCTTTATTTTATCTGCAAATGTTATCCACTGAAGGAAGGCTCCATCATGAGACGCTTTGCTTCTATAGCTTGTATCTTCAAATGAAGGAGAAACATAAACCCTAGCAGCCCAGTTAGATGGCCGCACATAAAATAATTTTTCAATCATTTTTAATCATTATTAGGCCTATTTGTATTCGTTTATATGTATATCATTTATAATTTTTGAACATATTATCTCATCCGAATATGTGACTAATTAATATGCCAATTTAGGGGGAATATCTCACATTATTTAACTAGTTTGCTCGAGGTAATGATTGTTAAATTAAAATAGTAAACAAAATAATTATTTTATATTTTCTGAAATAAAAGCCCTTCTCCAATTATAAAATTGATAATAAATTTAGTAAAATTGTCATAATTAAAAATATAAAATTCATGAATTCCTTATATTACATAAAATAGATTTATCATTATCATATCTATATATCTGTATCTATATATCTATATAATTCTATATACCGATACGCATTGGAGAGCCCACAACAACTCTCAATCCTACGTGGCATCACCATGATTTTTAGATCTTATTTTTCTAAATTTGATAATTTATCCTTTCTTTTTATATATAATCTGATTTCAAATTATAAAAATATGTAACTGCTATTTTCCTTATTTATTATACTGATTCGGTCAATTTGTCTTTATATAAAACATGATAATATGGAAACATATTAATTAAAAAATAACGTATATCACAACTTTGCTCAATTAATTTGCATTTTGATATAATTTCAAAAAATGAGTGTTGCCTCAATCTCCTCCCTACACTCACCGCCTAAACTCTATATTACAAAATCTGTTAAGAGTGATATATAATCACAATGACCATTTTTAATTTTTATTGAGCAATTTTAATGCATTTCGCAATTCTGCATCTTCTTTGGATAATTCAACATCCAAAGGTTATGTAAAATGACAATAAGGTATTTCTCTTCACTGTATTATCTTTTCTCATCATATATATTAGCATCTTTATGAAAAAAAATCTGATTTTCGAATTCATGTTGGTACGATTATATGAGGTTCATCAAATCCGAACAAGCTTGACTAGGAGCTTCAAAATGTAGCGTTACAAACGACATGTGTCTTATTGTTTCAGTACATCACTGTGTTTTTGTAGTGATCAACGACTCCAAATTGTTGAACCTTAACCTATCATTTCGATTCAATATTGTGCTCTACAATGGTCAACAATTTGTGGTGCAATCATTAAATTGTTTTTTAAATCTGTACTTATTAATTTCAATCTAAAATGACTTATTCGTTGAAATTCTATTACACTTATAGATCATATCTAGAAGCATCTCTTCGATATAGAGATCATCTGCTTAGTAGACCATAAATAAGAGACACAGTCAATCTTTTTTGAAAGTAGGACAATACCTACCAAAACTTGTGTTTAGCCATGATGAATCTCTTTTGTAATTTCTCGAGTCAGAAGCAACAAAGATGGTCATAAGCACAACACAACAACTGATATGGTGTACGATGAAAATTCTGACAGATTATGAGGTAATTGTAGAATTATTTTTTCATATTTTATAAAAATATTTTATTTAAATTAATTTAATTTCACTTTCCATATTTTAGTTTAATTTCTATTTGCTCTAGCAGTTAAAAATAGTGGGAAAAAATATCAAACAAACACCCTCCTCGATCTATTTCTCTATTATAATTTTATTCGTCATCTAATATTTTTTTTAATGAATTATTGAAATATAATAATTTAAAATAGAATATTGACTTGGTTTTAAAGTTCATAATCATAATTACAACGTAAAGGAATTATCCGTCGAATTTTGACGGACTACAAACTAGTTAATTCAAATATTCATACATTCTATTATAGTTGAAGGCAAATCAAGCAAATGACTAAGACTTGACAACACATTTTTTTTATCCAATTACCATTATTAACTTAGTCAAAGTTTCCATCTTTTTTTTCTTATATCTGCATTTATATGTTTGATTTTTATACCAAATACATTGATAATCAATAATTTCTCTCTCAGCTCAAAAACAAAAGAGGATATTCTCATGATTTTATAATTATGGATTAAGAACTCGCAACATTTTTTTTTTTTTGATATCATGGGAACCATGCACCGCTACTTTAGGCAAGACTTGGGTAAACCCCACGGTCTTGTCAATATAGCCGCAAACCACACAGACGTGTAAACCACACTTGGAAAACCAGGTGTGTGCGCTCAAACCCATAGAGGCGTTTGGTGGGGTTGAAACGTGACTTCTACCATGCGAACTCACCTTAACTATTCGGCCGTCTCAGGGACAAGAACTCGCAACATTTACAAGACTTGTGCGTGTTAATAGTTCAATTTTTTTTCACGAAACAAGCAGAGTTTGTTTTTAGCTACCAACTCGCTATCAAAATACAAAGAAGCAAAATATGAAAGCCTTACGAATTTTATTTGACTATGGGATGCCTCATCAGTATGTTAAACAAAAATAAATAAAAAGGTTACAATCCGACAACAAATCACAAATACAACTTAAAACAATCGGTTTAAACAAATTAAAGCATATATATACAAAAAAATGATTTCGTTTCAATTTAAAAGAGATAATAATAATAATAATAATAATAATAATAATAATATTATTATTATTATTATTATTATTATTATCATTTAAAACAAATCCAAGCGTTCAGTAAATAACAGTTCACGCAAAATCATAACGATGTAACTATTTAAACAAGCATGTAAACTGCAAAACACAAAATATTAATCAACGAAAACTCAATAATTTCCATGAAAAAAATTGATCGGACATTACTAAATCCATACAAAATAAGAATGTCAAAACCTCACAGAAGCACGGAACAACAAAATACAAAGAGCTAAAACTACTTCAACCATCCATAATGTAAGGGTCTTCTAAACTGTCGCGGCTTGGGCACTAATCCTCTTCTTGGCCTCCTCAATGATAGAAAGCTTAATACCCTTTCCCTTTGGTAGAGATACCCCCGGTTTGGTACCCTTTCCAATGGTTTACACATTGCCCAAACGGGTAGCAAACTCGTGTCCGGTAGCGTCCTGAATGTGGACAGTCTCGAAGCTTCCCTTATGCTTCTCACGGTTCTTGAGAACTCCAACACGCCCTCTGTTCCTACCACCAGTAACCATAACAACATTACCTACATCAAACTTGATGAAGTCAGTAATTTTGTTGCTCTCCAGGTCAAGCTTGATTGTGTCGTTGGCCTTGATGAGAGGGTCTGGGTAGCGGATGGTCCTTCCATCATAGGTATTGAGGTAAGGGATGCCTTTCTTGCCAAACTGGATCGAGCGGACCTTACAGAGCTTGAACTGCAAATCCATGAGAAAGTAATTCAAATATCATTACGACAAATCCAATAAATACCGGAACAGCTAACCCAAGTGACTAATATGATGTAGATTTGGGTGGACTAACGGAAGAGCACAACTCGATAACTAGTTCGCCATAAAAAACTATAAAGATGTAAGGATTTTTTTCTGCGGAGTTCATTGAGCAAAAAAACAAAAAGCACAAGGTAAATTGAAAACAGACCTTGGCTTCCTCATCCCTAATCGAGTGGAGCCTGAACCGACCCTTGGTGTCATAAAGCAGACGGAAGTTTTCATTGGTCTTGGGAATGGAGACCACATCTACAAAAAGTAGAAAAAGCAATTTCAGCTAAGCAACAAAGGCTTAAATATGGAAGGATCAACATCCAATCTGAGAAGAAGTAAGCAAGAAGTGCGTACCCATAAATCCAGCAGGCTGTCTTATCAGTCCTTACTTTCCCATCAACAAGGATATGTCGTTGCATCAGAATGGCAATGACTTCACGGTAAGTTAAAGCATACTTCAGCCTGTTTCGCAGAATGAGAATCAAGGGCAAGCACTCCCTCGATTTGTGGGGACCGGATGATGGCTTGGGGGCCTGACATATTTTTACAGAATGCCAAAACTAGAACCATATTCAATACGTGTTTAGCAGACCGCATAAAGTAGGCTGAGACAACCACAATAAACTGAACAGGACAATATACTTACAAAAGCACCACCCAGTTTATCCAACATCCAATGTTTTGGGGCATTGAGCCTCTTCAAGTGTTTTTTCAATCCTCTCGCCTGTTTTTCACATAAAAAGACACTAGGATTAATAATATAACCAGCAAAAAAAGATGTATGTTAGAGACTTCCAATAAAATCCTACGAACCAAGCATTTAAATAGATAGTTCACAATAACAGCTGGCACAAACACAACCATACTTCCAAAAAATCTAATCGAAAGAGATGAGTTCATAATAAAACTATTCAATCACAACACTTTTCTCCATAAGCAGATATGCAGCTATAGATGCATCAGGCTCACAATTATTCACATTAACCTCGAAGAGGCTACCAATCAGCATACTTCAAAATAAATCCTTAGTTTACGGTTAGAAAGATGTAAATAGCAACATTAAACAACCGAAAAACGATAAAGAAATCCTAGTAGAAAAATAGTTGAGAGATTATGATCAGGGCCGTCCCTGAGGGCGGGCGAGTATGGACGACCGCTCAGGGTCCATCATTTTAGGGGTCCAAAATTTTATATATCCTCTTATATTGATATAAATATTCCTTCAAAAAATAAAATATTCAATGTCCCAAAATTTTGTTATAAACTTTTGGGGGCCCAAATTTTGTAAAAAAAATAATACTTTTATAAATGATATATTATACATTTTTTAGATATATTCAATTGTATCTCCATAGTGGAAAAATGGCCATTTTTATTGTTTCGTCCAGGGCCCATTATTTGTCAGGACCGGCGCTGATTATAATTAAAGCAACTCTTTGTTCAATTGGACTATACATAACGTTCTTGAATCACATAAACATCTTCGAAAATGAGAATGATAGGAAAAGTATTTAAATAGATGAAAATAAGTTAAGTAAGCCTACAATTAATTAAAAACTTAAGTTTGAAACCCAAAAAGGGAAAGTACTCATTGTGAAAAACAGCAATGTTCGTTACACAACATCACAAACATTTCGCAATCTGAAACAGAACAAGGAAAAAACATACAAAAATGAGAAACTAGGTTTTACGTAAGAAAATAAAGCAGAAAAGAGTAATGAGGAGACGAGATTCAGGCAAAAATCCCCTCGAACAAACAAGAAATACTTAATAATTTGCAAAGGAAACATGAACAAACATCGTGTACGTATCAAATCGGAAAAGGAGAACGATTCGGGAATCGACTAACCGTATTGGCTGTGGAGGCAGAACGCGCGAATTTTTGGTTCTCTTTTCTCTGGCTTCTTTTTTTTTTTTTTTGATATCATGGAGAACCCGCAATCGTTACTTTTGGCAAGACTCAGAAAGCCTACGATCCTGTAATAAAGCGCAAACCAAGATGAGAAACCACACAAAAATGACAGACTCAAATCCATAGATACGTTTGGTGAGATCTTTTCTTTTCTCTGGCTTCTATGCTGAAGTGAAGGAGTGTAACCCTAGTCTTATTATAGGACGAAAGGATAATTTCGAAATTTTAAAGATTTTCTTTGACTGTATTATCATTTACTTACGGCCCAGTTTGTGGGCCTATTCTCACTCATACGGTTGAGGCTTAAACATAACTTGAAACCAATTTATAGGCCCGTTTGTTTGCTCGTTTACTTGGTAGGAAAATAATATTAATTGAGAATATTATTTTAGGAAAATAATTTTAAAAAATATAAATTTTTACTTTTTATTGAAAACATAAATTTTTTTAGGAATTTAAATTTGTATTGATTTATTAAATATTATAATTAACTAATAGATATAATAATTAAGTTGTAATTAGCAATCATAAAAAAAAAAACATAACTACTTTTTACTAAAAACAATGCACTTTATTAAGGTACATGCTAAATAATTCATAATTATAAAAATTAAATTTAGAATTCTTAAAAAATATGGTATTAATTGAGATAATAATAATAATAATAATAATAATAATAATAATAATAATAATAATAATAATAATAATAATAATAATAATAATAATAATAATAATAATACAAAACAAAGTATGATTCATAGATCTAAAAATTAAATTAAGATTTTCTTATAATAACTTAATAATAATAATAATAATAGATATTATTAAATAAAAATTATAGTTGTCCTTCTATTATTAAATAAAATTATAGTTTTATTTTAATAAAATAATAAAAATAATTATACAAATATGTAAGAATCCTGAGAATGAAGAAAAAAAATACTTAAGAAAAGATGGGGAATACGAATACTGAAAAATTACACTAATTTTCTTGTTTTTATGATTATTATACTTTCCTTATTTTATAAAAATTCATCAAAAAAATTCCTAAGTGTCGGGAATTTGTAGATTTTAACTGTGTGTTTTGATTAGATCTCAAAATCTCTGATGATTGCCTTGCTGAAGTAACAGATGCTGCTAACTTGTCTTTGAGTTGAAAGTTTTTATTTCAGGTTTCAGCAGAACTACCAGCTTAGATAGGCCCGGACTGATGGAGTTTGAAGCAATACCTATGTCCAGCCTTACTGATATGAGTATTAGTATCATCTCAACCGAAGAGAAGCTGATTGAATGATCGCATGTTGATATCTGAAGACTGAAGGAAGACCAACTGAAGTCTGAAGACTGAAGGAAGACCAACTGAAGTCTGAAGACTGAAGGGATACGATGGTGATAGACAACTACTATAAGAGTGAAGTCGAAGATTGAAGAGACGTCGGAAGACTGAAGGCTGAAGATCAGAGACTAAAGACTCAACGCTGCTAACAAGAAAAATTCGAAGAAATGGTTAAGTGTCATTTCAGGGAGCTGACTGAGTGACTGAATGAAAGTCAAAGCTGAGTACCAGCAGTCAAAGTTGGGTATCAGAAATCAATGTTGTATACTAGTAGTCAAATATGCTTATCAATAGTCAAAACAGGTTGATGAAATATCAAAGCTGACTATATCTACGTCAAGCTGATGCAGCATACTAACTCAGGAGTTCAAAGCTGATACAAGACGGAAGTCCAGACTGTTGATAAAAAATGGAGAAGTCTAGATAGGCCCAAGCCTGAAGTCAAAGCTGATAAAACACGGAGTCTCGTCTACTGAAGAAACATGGAGTTTCTTTTGCCTTTAGTGTTTGATCTGATATGTGTTGTAGCGTATATGCAGAGGATCCTATCACGCCATGCCACATTTTCAGAGTTGCAGAGCTATATGTACGATGATGTAGACATCTGACAGCGACATACGAGGATTCAACGGAAAATTATTCAAAGATAAAATGAAAGAATTTGAATAGCAGTCCCTCCAACGGCTCTATTCTTATCTCTCCTTATGTATATGTACAGAATCCAACCTTTGAAGATTACTGAAGCGCTACACAATCTTATATTCAAAGTAATCAAGTTCAAAACCAAAACTCAATCAAATATCGATTTCGAAGAAGGAAGTTTACATTGCTATCAGGATATCTCCAGAGTTAGCATCTACTTATCAACTCGAGATTTTTGCTTACACTTCCTTTTATCTAGGATATTAATTGTAATATCCATAAGCCTAGAGTTGTTGAGTATGATGTCTGTATCTACTCAGATATTAGTTGGAAACCCCTTTATATAAACTCCAAAAGTTAAGTAGAAGTTTGGATAAGTAAGAAACAAAGTGTCAGTTGCTGAAAGCTTGGTATTCTAGCACTCGTAAGTCAAAAGTTGTATCGACTGCTCACAGTGAACAATTAAGATTTCATAGCACTAACAAACATAGGAAATAACGTCAAATTAGGCGAGATACTGCAAAGTTACTTCAGTATCTAAGTTTTTTCTTGTACCCGTAAACAAGATCAATCATAAGTCAGTGGATTCACTGACAATCAGTCCGTGGACGTAGGAGTTGATCTCTTCGAACCACGTTAAACTCAACGTGTTATTTACATTCAGTACATCATTTAATATCACATATTATTGAACTGTCATCATCAGCACACAACAGCACATCATCATTTTGAAACTCTCTTATTAGTATCTGTTTGATACTATAAAGATAAACTGAAAACTGACTAATCAATATTTTGCTAAGTTTTATCAATCACTTTTCTAAGGCAAACCAGTAACCATCATTTTCCGCAAACACATTAGTTTATTAGTCCAATGATCATTTGTTCAAAGATCGATAAGTTTGCTAAGCGATATCACTCGATTCAAGACTTTCCTTAATCGAATCGACCATCGATCGGACCGTAGTTACCCGATAGTTACTACCTGTAGAGATGGAAATTTTGAAATGGTAAATCAGTTATTATCCAAACTGAACCAAATTAGTAGAGTTCGGTTAACCGAATAACCGATTCTACCAAATTCGGTTCGGCATTCGATCATGAATTTTTCTGAAATTTTGGTTATCAGTATATCCGATAACTGAATGGGTATACCGATAATAACCTAAAATAACGTATACGTGTATATATAAACATATATATTATAATATTAACTTTTTAAATTCCATTGTAGTCGAGTTGGTTATAGCGAACACCTAAAGCTCTTATCTTTCAAGAGATTCAGTGTTCGAAACTGGTATAGAGCGAAATTTTATTAAAAAATTGTTGAAAAAGAATTATAATAAATATATTTGAACTGTATATATTTCAAGTTGGTAACGTAGCTCAGTTGGTTAAGTCTCTGCATTTCTCTCACAGAAGTCACCTGTTCGTACCTCTCTTGGCACAAAAATCTGTAATTTTTTTATTGAACCTGTTAACTGATTAATCGATTCGGTTATTGGTATGTAAATTTTATGTAGTTCGATTTTGGTTAATCGAAAATTTCGATTCAGTTAACCAAAATCGAACCAATTTCCACTCTAACTACATGTAGCCATCTTGAATCAACTAAAAGTTTAAAATATACCAATTGGTGTATTCCTCTCATACATCAGAACCTACCCAACGGGACCCACTATACATGAATTTAATATTTTGGAATCAGATTGTGCAAGATAGACCCCACTTAATTTAAGAAAAGCTTTTATACAACTGAGAGATGCAAAGTGACGGTGTTGTAATAGCCAGTAGATAGACACACTGTATAATAAAAATTTATTTTAGTATAAGTGAGAGATTATTGGATTTATATATTTAAAGCAGATTGATTTAGCTTGTATATAATGTTTCATGTTACTATTATTCGATCTCTTATCTAAATTATTTACTTGATTGCAAATGTTGTCCATTTATCTCATACAAAAGTTAGATCATACAATGTATACAAGATCATAAAAGTTTATATGATTGGTTGAACTAGTTGAGATATAAAACTGAATCACAACTAAAAAACTTACAGACAAGTTGTTGGTATAAGTTTTGTTTGTCTTGCTAATATGTCTTGACGTATTGATGTATCATAATGAGATAAGTTTTCGTCCAATGAAGAATAAGAGGAGAGCAAAGTGTCAACTGAGCACGAAGGGCAGGTGGAATGGAGAAAAAGAAGTGTGGAGGAGAAGCATCCGAGCCTATTCCCTTCGATTTTTTTGTGGTGACAATGCTTGTATGTCATGCTGGTTATCTATATTGAGTAACTGTATCCATTTAGGATGATGATGTCCCCTTAAAGAGTTCAAAAAGTTTATCGTACTAAACACTGTAGGTTTTAGTTCAATATGATAATAAGATAGAGTGGTACTACTTGAGGAATTTATTAAGAGAGTAATTATTTTAAACAGTCATAGTGCTATAACAATTAGTGACGTACAATATCTTAAATACGGAGATTCGTAAGTCTAAGTATTAGTCCGACTCAACTTCGATAACAAAAGGATAAGTCAACATTTATTTTCCAGTGAAATGAATAAATATTTATGAATTAATTTATGTTATAACTGAACATAAGATAACTAATTCATTTTAGCCTTATCTTTATTCCTTATATCTAATCCCTATGTTGACCCATCAAAGCCTAAAGCCATGGAATTTTCGTCCAACCCCTATACAGTCTAATTGGAACTATGTTCTGATTATTGTTTTATTAATTTAATATATCTCATAGCCTATATAGGATTATCTAATATCTAGATATATCAAGATATAATTATTTTATAAAGAAATTATCTTCAAGATATAAGATAATTATTGTATTGATTAGATGTGTGAGAATCCTAATCAAATTATAATTCTAAAGAGAACTTTATAAATATAAGGTAGGAGAAACGCAGTAGTATCCTAATTATTACAGATTTCAAAATCTATAATAGGGAGAGAAAATTTGATGTTCTTCATAAATTACTCTCACTCAACATTAGAGATTAGATAATTTGACATAGTATAAAAGATCAAATCTGGAGTCAACTGTTTACCAACTTTACCAGGAATTCCTAAGTAAACATAAGAAAAGGACCTCTATATATTATAATTAATTATATATAAACATGCTAGAAATATAACCAATTGATAATGAATTAAATATTAAAAATAGATCATCGTGAACACAAACAATGACATTTCTCTACATTCGAATCCAACCACTACGTTTATTACATCGCTCTCTCTTCCCATGCAAATTTCTTTATCATCTCTCGTAATTTTCTCTATCGAACGAATTTCTTTATTCTCTCTGCAAATTTTCTCCATTTGAGGAGGGTTCCATCGTGAGGCACCTGCTATACTTCTATTGTTTGTATCTTCAAGTGAAAGAGAAATGTATCTTTAAGAAATAAACTAGTTTATTTCTTAAAGTTCATAACATTTAAGAAAATTTGAAAGATAAAATCATGAACTAAATCTCACTCAAATTATCATAAATTATAACTAACCTTTTAATAATTATATATTAAGAACTTTTAATAATTATATATTAAGAACTAGCAACATTTACACAGATCTGTTCGCGTTAATAGTTCAATTTTTTTTCACGAAACCAGCCAAGTTTGTTTTTAGCAACCAACCCGCTATCAAATTACAAAGAAGAAAAATATAAAATATTTAAGATTTTATTTGATTATTGTTGGGATGGATCATCAATTTGTTAAAACAGAATGAAATAAAAAAGTTACACGACGACAACAATCCACAAAATAGAACATAAAATAGTCAGTGTAAACTGGCATATATATTTATATATATGTAAACGCAAAGTTCTTCGTCTTTTAATTTACCATAAATAATTATTATTGTAATCTAAAACCAGCGTTCAGTGCATAAATATTTTGAAACAATAACAGTTTTCAGGAAAAATCATAACCACGTAACTATTCTAACTATAAGCAACCAAAACTCGATAATCATCCATAATTTACAAACTGCAAAACACAAAGAAAGAAGCAACCAAAACTCGATAATTTCCATAAATAAAATAGATCCGACATTTTAAAATCCGAGCAACTATGTTTGCAAGCAAAAAACAATAACAATGGCAAAACCTCTTCAATCATCCATAATGCAAGGATCTCTCTAAGCTGTGGCGGCTTGGGCGCTAATCCTCTTCTTGGCCTCCTCAATGATAGACAGTTTTATACCCTTGCCCTTTGGTAGAGATACCCACGGTTTGGTACCCTTTCCGATGGTGTACACGTTGCCCAAACGGGTAGCAAACTCATGTCCGGTAGCGTCTTGAATGTGGACAGTCTCGAAGCTCCCCTTATGCTTCTCACGGTTCTTGAGAACTCCAACACGCCCTCTGTTCCTACCACCAGTAACCATAACAACATTACCTACATCAAACTTGATGAAGTCAGTAATCTTGTTGCTCTCGAGGTCAAGTTTGATTGTGTCGTTGGCTTTTATGAGAGGGTCAGGGTAGCGGATGGTCCTTCCATCATAGGTGTTGAGGTAAGGGATGCCTTTCTTGCCAAACTGGATCGAGCGGACCTTGCACAGCTTGAACTGCAAATCCATGAAAAAATAGTTCAAATGTCATTACGGTGATATCAACAAAAAGTTTACAAAAGAACACTGACAGCTTAGGGTATTGGGTATGCGTTTATGACAAATTCAATTAATACCAGAACAGCTAACCGAAGTGACTAATATGATGTAAATTTGGGTGGACTAAAGAAAAAACAAAACTCGATAACTATTTCACTGTAACAACTATAAAGATGTAGGGATATTTTACTGCAAAGTTCATTAAGCAAAAACCAAAAGCACAAGGTAAATTGAAAACAGACCTTGGCTTCCTCATCCCTGATCGAGTGGAGCCTGAACCGACCCTTGGTGTCATAAAGCAGTCGGAAGTTTTCATTGGTCTTGGGAATGGAGACCACATCTACAAAAAGTAGAAAAATCAGTTTCAGCGAAGCATAAAAGGCTTAAATATGGAAGGATCAACATCCAATGTGAGACGAAGTAAGCAATAAGTGCATACCCATAAATCCAGCAGGGTATGTCTTATCAGTCCTTACTTTCCCATCAACAAGGATATGGCGTTGCATCAGAATGGCAATGACTTCACGGTAAGTTAAAGCATACTTCAGCCTGTTTCGCAGAATGAGAATCAAGGGCAAGCACTCCCTCGATTTGTGGGGACCGGATGATGGCTTGGGGGCCTGACATATTTTTACAGAATGTCAAAACTAGAACCATATGTAATACGTGTTTAGCAGACCGCATAAACTAGGCTGCGACGACCACAATAAACTGAACAGGACAATATGCTTACAAAAGCACCACCCAGTTTATCCAACATCCAATGTTTTGGGGCATTGAGCCTCTTCAAGTGTTTCTTCAATCCTCTCGCCTGTTTTTCACATAAAAAGAGTAGGATTAATAATATAACCAGCAAAAAAGATGTATGTCAGAGAGTTCCTAATAAATCCTAGGAACCAAGCATTTAAATAGATAGTTCAGAATACCAGCTGGAACTTTACACAACCATACTTCCAGAAATCTAATCAAAAGAGATGAGCTCATAATAAAACTATGACTATCCAATCACAACACTTTTCTCCATAAGCTGATACGCAGTGTGGATAATACAGCTATAGATGCATCAGGCTCACATTTATTCACATTAACCTAAAAGAGGCTACCAATCAGCATACCATATACACAAACAGATCGGTCTCTACTTCAAAACAAATCCTTTGTGTACGGTTAGGAAGATGTAAATAGAAACATTAAACTACCAAAAAATAGAAACAAAAACTAATAGAAAAATAATTCAGAGCTTATAATTTAAGCAAGTCTTCGTTCAGTTTGAAGCTCCCCGTATCATTCTTGAATCACAAACATTTTAAAAATATGGAGTTATAGCGAAAGGCTTCAATAGATTAAAATAAGATTATTAAGCGTCAATTGATTAAAAACTGAAGTTTTGAAAAACAAAAAGGAAAAGTACTCATATTGAAAAACAGCAATGCTCGTTACACAACATCACAAACAGTTTGCAATCAGAAACAGAACAAGGGAAAAAACATACAAAATGAGAACCTAGGTTATACGTAAAAAAGTAAAGCAGAAAAGATAGACGAGGAAACGTGATTCAGGACAAAATCCCTCGAACAAACAAGAAATCCTTTATAATTTGCAAACGAAACAAGAACAAACATCGTGTACGTAGCAAATTGGAAGATGAGAATGGTTCGGGAATCGACTAACCATATTGGTTGTGGTGAAGGTAGAACGGCGACTCTGGTTTTCTTTTGTCTGGCTTCTTCGCTGAAGTGAAAAAGGAGTGTAACCCTAGACGGCTAGACTTATTATATGGATGAAAGAATAATTTCAGAATTTCAAAGATTTTCTTGGGCTGGTTCTATACAATAGTTTAATCATGGCCCAGTTAAAATTTATATCACTACTAAGGCTATTCTCACTCACACTTGGATCATATTGAATTTCAAGTGATCGTGTGGTTATAATAACATAAATATATCAAGAAACATGCGAGGCATTGGGATAATACAGACATAGAGGGTGTTTGGTGAATTATAAGCCCCAAAATAAATTTTATAAAATAAATATAACTATTTTTGTTTTATGTTTCACCAAACACCCTCATAGTCGTTTCCGATTCCTATATGTGTTGGATTATGCCAAGCATGACAATCTTGTAAAAAACATTATAAATTAAAATTTATCTAATGACTTTTCGTTAGTTTACTCAAAGCTCACTCGCTATAGTAAATATATATAGGAATGACAAAGGAAATGGTCCCATCTGTCCCGTTTTGCCAATTTGGTATCAAGTCATCCATTTTTGGACTGACCCATTAACCCATAGAGCCTTGCCCAATTTGACAACTAGCTCTAGTCCTAACAAATTCTTTCTTATTTGTCAGTCTCATTTTTAAAATTGATTATGAGTTAATAATTAACCATACTAATATTGCAGCGGCTAAAGATGGGACGTGCAACAACATTGCTATAACCAAACCGAGCCAATTCTGAAGGAGGGAGGGATATTGGGGAGTTATGGCAGAACGCAGGATGAGAGTCCATCCAATTCCAATACCTTAATATTATGAACTCATGATCAAAATGTATGAACAATATTCGAAAATATCTTAATTTTTCTACAAACGTAAGATGTTTGGAACGAGATTCTTTATTCTAATAGTACTAAGAGGGTGTTTGACTAAGCTTATAAGCTCTCAAAACAGCTTATAAGTTATTTAGGAGCTTATAAGCTTATGTAAATTATTTGGTAAAATAAGCTCTTAAACAACTTATAAGTGTGAAAATAAGTTCCAACAACTTATAAGTTCTTTTAAAAATAAATAGTTCAACCCCAACTTATTTTTTCATAAACTTATAAGTTATAGCGAATTTACCAAAATAATCTTACTATAGTTCGTTATTTTCTATATATATACTATCGATTTCATATCTCGTCAATTTTCTTTCTCTAACTCACGATTCTTTCTCTAACTTATAAGCTCAATCATCCAAACACTTTGATAACTTATAAGTTCTTCAAACATTATATATTATAAGCTCTTGAAACTTCTTGCAAGCTCTTGGAGCTTATTAGGTCTTTAAAATAAGCTTAACCAAACACCCTCTAACTCGGGGATCAAATAATGAACAGATTCAGAATACTAAATTGCAAGAAGAGATATCGTTTGCTTCAGGGATTCTGCTAATTGTTTTCAGCTTTTCAGGTAAGTTTGAATGCCTATAGTTTTGGAAAAAAACAATTGGACATTTTCCAGTTGTTCGATGTTTCTGTTATTGTATAATCTGATAAGGATTTTAAAGCATAGTTGATTTCTTCTGATTCTGTGCATTCACAATGATACTCTGCTCTTGTTGCTGGGTTTGGGCTTTTGGTTTTTGAATTGGAATCTATTTAGGGCCTTCAAAAATTAAGGGAAAGAATTATTTTATTAACCAAAACTTAGCATGTTCATGTGGATTTAGATAATGGTCGCTTTCACGCAATGCGACTTGAGCCCACAGTCATATTTGCCAAAGAAGAATTAGAGGGTGTTTGGTGAAGCTTATGAACTTTTCAAAACAGGTTCCTACATAGTATTTGATAAAATAAGTTTCTAAAAGGTTTATAAACTGTGAAAATAAGCTACAACAGCTTGTAAGTTCCCCCAAAAATAAGTTGCTCAATCCAATTTATTTTTTTCATAATCTTATAAACAATAATATATAATGTTTGAAGAACTTATAAGTTATCAAAGTGTTTGGATGATTGAGCACCTATTGTCAATTTTCTCTCTTTAACTATAATTTTTTTTCTCCAACTCACGATACTTTCATTAGCTTATAAATTCAATTATCTAAACACTTTGACAACTTATAAGCTCTTAAGACATTACATCTTATAAGATCTTGAAACATCTTAAGCTCTTGGAGCTTATAAACTCTTTAAAATAAGCAACTAAACACCCTCTATGTTGGAATCAGAAGCTCATTGACTATTGATCACCAATTTCAATAATATAAGTTACGACAATCTTCGAGGACATGACAGGAAAAGAAAGGAAATAGTTTTACACGGTCTTATTGACTATTAATCTCCAATTTATTTAGTAATCATGTCCATTTTTTATATTTTACTCTCCCTCCCCAAAATTTGTTTCTAATTTTTCTTTCTGATATGTTTCCAAATTTGTTTATGAAAATTATCCTATAAAATATTTCGTATTTATTATCCTCAATAATATTATTTATTTATACATTTTATTACTCATGATTCACCATTATTCCTACTTATTATCCTTAACAACATTACTTATTTAAACATTTTACCATCTATGACCATCATTAATTAATTTAACATTATACTAATATGAGAATCTTACTTTACTCACAAAATACTTAACAACTTTTATTGAAATTCACACCAAAAATTCATATGATGTATTTTGGAGATGAAAGGAGTATAAAACATGATATTATAGTATTATTTAATTATCTTATCTATGATTTCAATTACGTTGATTTATTGGAATCCATGTTGGACGCGTCTCTTCATTATCACTTCTATGTGTTGTCGAACAAAGATTGATTTTGAAGTATGAAATAAAATGGTCAAATTTTCTATATTTTCTTTTTGGAGTTTGAGCGATACAGCCATTAATATAATTTCATTAACCAAAATATTTTGCTAGAAAATGACATTGGTTCAGTAAAATAAGTACTATTAGTTGTTTCAAACAACGTCGTCGATATGTCCGAGTGGTTAAGGAGACAGACTCGAAATCTGTTGGGCTTTGCCTGCGCAGGTTCGAATCCTGCTGTCGACGGCAAATTGCAACTTGTTTTGGCTTCTTTTTTCCACCACCGCCAAACGCCGCTTACAAAACCAAACACCGAACCTCATTTATAGCCAATTCGCTTACCTCCAAGCCTCAAATATTTTACCCCCACCTCACCTCGCCTCACATCCGTTTTCCATTCCCAAACCCCCTCAAACCCTAATCATCACTTCACACGCAAATACATCACCCTTCCTTTATCGGTACTCTCTCTCCTCTTATCTTTTTATTCTCTGTCTCTCTCCTGTTATCAAATTTTCTGTCTTTTTTATCTCTCAATTCATTCTCTCCCTCCACCTCTATCTCTCCCCTTCTGTATTATCTGCTAATTTTGTCTCGTGATTGTTTAATCTCTTTCAATCGAAATTATGGTGAATTCAAACACTTCACCGGACTTTATGCTTCCTGTGAAGAGAACCACAGCTGCAGCGGAGCTGGCATTTGTTTATTCTTCCGAGCCGACCAAAAAGCACTGCACCGATTTTGCATCTATAGCTGCTACGTCAGCCTCCACCTCATCCACGGTCAGTATGGCAGGAGGAAGTAGTCTCAACGGCAAAGCGCCTCTAGGTGGCGGCAATCCGCCGGAGATCGACGAGGATCTGCATAGTCGTCAGCTCGCCGTATACGGACGCGAGACCATGCGGCGCCTATTTGCTTCCAATATACTAATTTCTGGAATGCAAGGCCTCGGCGCTGAAATAGGTGATTTTATGTGATACGATTAATCACGTGCGCTCATCTCTCACTGCTAGTCTGAATCTGTAATCGTTGATACGCTTTCATGTCTACTATAGATATGCAGATATTGATACGCAATTTAATGAAAGCTAAAATTTCTGGCCTACTTGCTGGAGCCCTTAGATACTCCATAACTTTTTTGAACTTGACAAATCAACTGACTAACTATTGATAAGAATAGAGGACCAAACGTTCTGAACAGTCTTAAGTCTTTGATTGCAGCCAGCTTACTGAGAATATCTATTAGAATTTCCAGTTTAACATGTAGCATTGTCATATCCATTTTCAGGATCAAGTACCATCTATTGTTTTAGCATCAACTTATTAGGGATCAATATCCGAGGAAGCAAAATGTTATGGCTCATTATCTGTCCTAATCACTAGACAATGAGTATATTGTTAAACGAGGCATCTCAAGAACATAGGGAAGTGATACAATTGGTATATTATTGAGGAATCTACCAACATATCGTATTGTTTCGTTTTCCAATATTTGAAATAGTCAGAAATTGTTATCCATGTATGGCTATGATTTGTTATTCTTTAAAATATGTTTTCTAGACAAACATGATGCATGTTAGTCATCACAAGGACAAGGATTGCCTGCCCAGGATAATTTGGCTGCTCATTCATATCTAGTAAATGTTGTGTATAATGATGCTTATGTTTGTTTGCAGCAAAAAACCTAATTCTTGCTGGTGTTAAATCGGTCACCCTGCATGATGAGGGTACTGTCGAATTATGGGATTTGTCTAGTGGTTTTATTTTCTCTGAGGAAGATGTAGGAAAAAATAGGGCGCTTGCATCTGTCACAAAATTGCAGGAACTCAACAATTCAGTTATCATTTCTACATTAACCAGTGAGTTGACTAAAGAGCAGCTGTCCAATTTTCAGGTACATTATTAGTTATGCTTGCATTTTCTGGCAAGGAACTAATTGTATTTCTTGTTATTATCGACATGTTCTACTGCTTCGAAACTCAACTATTATAGATCTTTTAAGCCTGCATTTTCTTTTTGTATGTTTGAATTGTTTAGTTCATGCATAGTGATGCAACCATATTGGGCCTGTTTCTCATGCAACTTCATTTTTAATTCGACGAACTCTCTATCTATTGGATATCTTTTTAATCTCCATATGCTAATTTATATGTATTCCTTGTGGGAATTGATATTTGCCTCTATTGTACTTATTTTTAATGTCACTATATAGCTTCTAGTCCATAATCTACTCTCATATGATGCCCATTTGGATTTGTTTTTTCAGGCTGTTGTATTTACAGATATTAGCTTAGATAAAGCCATAGAGTTGGATGATTATTGCCACCATCATCAACCTCCCATTGCTTTCATCAAATCTGAAGTTCGAGGTCTTTTTGGCAGTGTCTTTTGTGATTTTGGTCCTGAATTTACAGTCTTTGATGTTGATGGCAAGGATCCGCATACTGGCATTATTGCATCTATTAGCAATGATAATCCAGCTCTTGTGGCTTGTGTTGACGACGAGAGAGTAGAGTTCCAGGATGGAGACCTGGTGGTATTTTCTGAAGTGAGAGGGATGACAGAACTCAATGATGGAAAACCGAGAAAGGTCAAGAATGCTAGGCCTTATTCATTCTCTATTGAAGAGGATACAACAAAGTATGCTCGGTATGAGAGAGGTGGTATTGTCACACAAGTAAAACAACCCAAAGTGTTGAATTTCAAGCCACTGCACCAGGCACTTAAGAAACCTGGTGATTTTCTTCTAAGTGACTTCTCCAAACTTGATCGTCCGCATCTCCTTCACCTAGCTTTTCAAGCACTGGATAAATTTAGAGCAGAGATGGGCCGCTTCCCAATTGCTGGATTAGAAGAAGATGCCCAGAAATTAATAGCCATTGCTGCTAATATGAATAATAGTGTTGTGGATGGTAAGTTGGAAGAAATTGACGACAAGCTTCTTAGGAATTTTGCTTTTGGTGCTAGGGCTGTGCTAAACCCCATGGCTGCCATGTTTGGTGGTCTTGTTGGACAAGAAGTTGTGAAGGCCTGTTCGGGAAAATTCCACCCGCTCGTTCAGGTTAGTACATAGCATGCATCTGGTTAAGGGTGTGCT
Source organism: Salvia rosmarinus (assembly GCA_036937905.1). Classification (NCBI taxonomy): domain Eukaryota; kingdom Viridiplantae; phylum Streptophyta; class Magnoliopsida; order Lamiales; family Lamiaceae; genus Salvia; species Salvia rosmarinus. The sequence continues at coordinate 62,415,256 of CM072818.1, read as the reverse complement.
TCAGTTTTAAGTTTTTTTTCAGTATCTAGTAGGAGCATTATGTTTATAATAATGAAAGACTAAATGATAGTTATTATTGGGCATGATTAAGTTTTCTGCAATGATAGTTATTCATTGGTTTACTTGTTTGGCAGTTCTTCTATTTTGATTCCGTTGAATCTCTTCCGACTGAATCCTTGGATCCCAACGACTTAAAGCCTGTGAATTCTCGCTATGATGCTCAAATCTCAGTGTTCGGGTCAAGGATGCAGAAGAAACTCGAGGATGCAAAAGTTTTTGTTGTGGGTTCCGGTGCACTAGGCTGTGAATTCTTGAAAAATTTAGCTTTGATGGGGGTTTGTTGTGGCGATAAAGGAAAGCTGACCATTACAGATGATGATGTCATTGAAAAGAGCAACCTTACCAGACAATTTCTATTCCGAGATTGGAACATAGGCCAGGCAAAATCTACCGTTGCTTCCTCTGCTGCAGCTTTGATCAACCCACGTCTTCATGTGGAAGCTTTGCAGAATCGTGCAAGCCCCGAGACTGAAAATGTGTTTGATGACACATTTTGGGAGAATTTGAGTGTTGTCATCAATGCTCTAGATAATGTAAATGCCAGGCTTTATGTTGATCAAAGGTGTGTTTACTTCCAGAAACCACTCTTGGAATCGGGGACCTTGGGTGCCTTGTGCAATATTCAGATGGTAATTCCTCATCTAACTGAAAACTATGGCGCAACGAGGGACCCCCCAGAGAAACAGGCACCTATGTGCACTGTGCATTCGTTTCCACATAACATTGACCATTGCCTAACATGGGCTAGGTCAGAATTCGAGGGTTTGCTTGAGAAGACTCCGACTGAGGTCAATGCATACCTTAGTAGTCCTAGTGAATATATATCTGATATGAAAAAAGCTGGTGATGCACAAGCTCGAGATATCTTGGAACGGGTTCTTGATTGCCTTGACAAGGACAAATGTGATACATTCCAGGACTGCATTACGTGGGCACGCTTAAAGTATGATCGCTTATATCTTTATTTTTGTTACATATGATCTCTTAAATATCTGTCGGAAGTTCTTAATTTTTATTATTTGTGACTATAGGTTTGAGGACTACTTTGTAAATAGGGTCAAGCAGATGACCTATACATTCCCTGAGGATGCCATCACCAGCTCCGGGTCTCCATTTTGGTCTGCACCAAAACGTTTTCCCCGCCCACTCGACTTCTCCAAAGAAGATTCCAGTCATATAAACTTCGTCTTGGCAGCTGCCATATTACGAGCAGAAACTTTTGCCATTCCAGTTCCTGATTGGGTGAAGTCTCCAGCTAAGTTTGCTGGTGCTGTTGACAAAGTGGTTGTCCCAGATTTCATGCCAAGGAAAGATGCGAAGATTGTGACAGATGAAAAAGCTACGAGTCTGTCAACTGCATCCATTGATGACGCTGTTGTCATTGATGAGTTGGTCTCGAAGTTAGAATCGTGCAAGCAAAAGTTGCCTGTAGGCTACAAGATGAACCCAATTCAGTTTGAAAAGGTCAGTCACGTTCATCCTATTTTTGTAGTCCATCCACAGATATGCCTTTTCTCACAACATTATTTTCCATTCTGACAAGAGTAAGACTTAATAGTACATTTACAATTTCGGCAATGTGATGCCATATCACTTGCTAATTTTTTGCTTGAGAATTTGTGGTGCTTTGGTGCGTGACTTAATTTATTTCACCATTGTATGATTTAAGGTGACGAAATAACTCTTCTAAAGTTTTACACGTTGTTGAAAAGCCATGGTTATCCAAGGGAAATAGAAATATCTTGAGTGATACAAAATTTGCCAATATTTTCATGTGTATTGATATTAGAAAGAATGTCAGCTTATACAATCTGTTAGCTTCTTTTGTTAACTACCCCCCCCCCCACCTTTTCAATTTGCAGGATGATGATACCAACTTCCATATGGATATGATTGCCGGTCTCGCGAATATGAGGGCCCGAAACTATAGCATACCCGAGGTCGATAAGCTCAAAGCCAAGTTCATTGCTGGCAGAATAATCCCTGCTATTGCAACCTCCACAGCTATGGCCACAGGATTCGTCTGCCTCGAGCTCTACAAGGTTCTTGACGGGCATCATAAGCTGGAAGACTACAGAGACACGTTTGTAAACCTTGCAACTCCCTTCTTCTCAATGGCAGAGCCCGCTGCAGCTAAATCCGTTCAACACCGAGACACAAGCTGGACTGTTTGGGATCGATGGGTGTTGAGGGGTGACCCAACTCTGAGGAAGCTTCTCGAATGGCTTAAAAACAAAAGCTTGAATGCTTACAGCATCTCGTATGGTAGCTGCTTGCTGTACAATAATATGTTCCCAAGGCATGCAGACCGCATGGATAAGAAGATGGTGGATTTGGTCAGAGATGTTGCCAAAGCCGAGCTGCCTGCCTACCGGCATCATTTCGACGTCGTCGTTGCTTGTGAGGATGAAGACGACAACGACGTCGATATCCCTCTCGTCTCCATATACTTCAAGTAGGTTGGTTGAGTTGCAGTAGTCATTCATGACATTTCCCGACACTTTGTGATGGATAGTTTGTGCTCACTGAACTGCATTTTATCTTGGATACTTGTATTGTGAATTCACATGTTTATCTTACTTGGTATGTTATTTTTCCTTTTCCTTCGATCCCTCCTATTTATCATGGGATAGAGGGAGTCTTGTGTGAGATTATTTGACTAGTCAAACAAGACCTGAATCTAAATATTATAATAACATGCTTTCTTTCTCAATCTAGTGCAATGCTATGCTTCATTCTTAAACTCCAAAATGTTGTCATTCTTGTTTTTTTTTAGCCCTTGAAATGGAAAATCGATGTAGTTCATATTACCATTATAAATATTAGTTGAAATGCAGTTGGTGAACTCAGTGAGGGTTAGTTATGTATATATGAGTGTTGGGACATTGTAAATTTGTGGGATGATCTTGGCTTCACTCCACTCAACTCGACTTATCTTCTTATGAACCATACTATTCTTATAATCTATTACGTTACGTTTTTTCATTACAATAATAGAATACTGAATACGCACCGACCTACTATAAGCATCATCTAGAGGTATAATACATTTACAGGTCTTCAGTGTCATTCACATCCAAGTGGAAACTCGAACTAGTGGCGTCTCCTTCCATCGCAACACCATCTCGTGTTCTCTCACCCCTTCGATCTTCACACTATACGAATTTTCGCCTTCCACCATCATCTCCTTAGCTTCAAACAGGCTCTCCAACCTAAGCTTTCTTCCTTCCAACTGCGTCTCAGTTTGAAAATCACGGCTTTTCCTCATCTCCTCCCAGTCCCGGAACCAGGCAACCGGACACATCAAAGGCCCCAAAAACAGATTCTCCATGGCTGCTCTTGCTTCCGCAAGATAAACCGGGAAATTCCTCTCCAGTGATTCAAACACAGCTTGATAATGCCTCTGCATACTATCAAAATACGAAGCGTAACTGCAGCAGCTGTTTGAGTTCTCCCTAGCTTCTCCATCTCCAAGCACCACAATGCCCCCAAAACCAGCCAGCACAACCTTAGCTTCCTTTAGAAATCCTTCCACACTCGTTCTAGGCCGTCGCCTGCCCATGTGTGGAAGTCCCACCATGCAGTTGAAAACCACCCATTCTCTACCTTGGCCTCTTCTCTTTATCCTCGTCATCTCAACACCAACCTCTTCAATGCTCTTTTCTTCAATTTGGAGTTTCACCCCAAATTGTTTGGCTTGAGATAGAAGCCTTTTCTTTGTGTCCTCGAACTTCCAACAAGAAGAAGTGCATTCCTCTTCTGTTCTTAGCGATGTAATCCTCATGGCTTTCCCCTTTCGACTCAAAGCTTCCATCAGCGGAGGCCACTGCATCCCCTCTCCGATATCAAAATCCACGATCTGCACCCCCCCTGCATCATCTGGAATGGAGTCGAGAATAGCCGCGTTCGCTGTGAAATGTGCCAGTCTTCCATCTGGGAGGCTCTGGTACATCACTCCGAACGCGGGTGCAAGGTTCTTGCCTGACTCTTCTCTTAAGTACTCTCCCTGGCCCTCTCTGGACCCGAACAAGTTGTATGCAACACGTTCTGTTGTGTTTCCAAGTGGGCTACTCTTGTCATTGATCGCGCCCACAACCACCTCGCCTAGCTCCCTCTCCCCATTCTCCATGGCCTCCCCATACGCACTCAGTAGATGGATCAAAGTGAGCTCCGCGTCTGTGTGTGCCAGGGCAGAGTACTGGTTGGATTCCGAGGACAGAGGACTCCAACCATCATCGCCTTCCATGGTTAGATCATGAGAGGATGAATCTGCTTTGATGTTATCATCTCCATTTATCCATTCATATATGCACTCAATGTCTCCTTTTGAAATGGTCTCTAATCCATCCATGTCCGAACATGTTTGAATTTCGTTGCACGAATCTTTTAGATCAAAATACTCATCTGGGATCATGGCTGGGATGTATGAGTTTGAAGACATCACAGAGGAATCTTCAGGTGAGGTGATGAATGAATTGGAAAAATCACAGTCATCAACCACACAAAGATCAATTTCTTGATTATATAACATCTTTTGATCAAAGGGTGAGCATACGAAGTTGTAGTTTGGCCATGTGGGCTGAAGCAGCTCTGGTTGCATCATCTTCTTGGTGGTTCTTTGGAGAGAGAGAGAGATTTGAGGTTTGGTAGTAGGCATGATCAATCATTTATACAAAGATATAAATGTATATGTGTAGATATCAAGTAGGTGCAAGATGGTGACACAAAATAAAATAATAATAGAGGGAGAGACTACTCCATTGGTCATATATTACAAAGGAATTTATTAAGGTAAAGTTCCCGGAGAAGTCTTCTTTCCTTCATGAATTCTTCTTGGAAGTTTACTTCTATATTTAATATCTTAAAATAAATATTTTTACTTTCAAGTTTATGCCCTTCCACATGTCTACTTTCAACTTTTTACCCATGGCTTGATTAGCAGTCCATTTGTAGTTCATGATACCGTTAAATCGCGTGTCGACACGAGAATTATCAGAATTACCTGCCATATTATGCTGTTATTCTTTTCTACTTAGTCGATTAGAGAAGACAAAATATGGGAAATTTATTATGGTTACTTCCCTGCAAGTCCCTTTTAATGGTTTTCAATAATAAATTTTTATACTAATGGAGAATTGTGCAACAATGATCTTTTTTAGGGTTAATTTTCCAATAAACCACTATGTTTATCTTAAAACATTTCAATAATGAATTGACTTTTTATCTGTAGTAAATTTTTACGCTCAATTTTTTAAACAAAATTTGTCACTGAAATGAATCAAATGATGTCGATTTAGGGATGTAAAAGTTGCCACAAGATCAGAAGATGAAGTCATTATTCAAACATTTAAAGCGGTGTATAAATTACATAACATGTCAAAAGTGGTTATTTATTTTGGCAATTAATTAACTAAAATTTTTATTCTCATTTGAGGATTAGAAACTATGACCTAATTAATCAGAACACAAGCCTGTAATAATATAGTAGAAATCTCCTATAAGAATATTCTATATAGATAAACTCTATATAGTAATACTTTTTACTTATATTTAAGAATAAACTCCACATTATAATGAAATATATTTTTTCTGTCATGTCTTAATGATTTACGCCTCCATATAAGAATAAGTTATATATATTTATATATATGAACAAGTGTAATGATTTTTTTTTTAAAATATACATATATTGGACTAGCATATATACACATACGAGCAATTATTATTTTTTTAATTCCTAGGTAGTTGGTACATGATCAACATATATGTATTATGTACTATCAAAGTCCATATATTTATTTATTTTAGTAAAAGTTATGGTAATAGGTACATAACTTTTAAAAATATAGTTATACACTATCATGTATTATATTGAATTTTATTTTTTTATAAATATTTTTTTTATGTAATAAACTCTAATTTTGAATTTAAACCCTAATTTTGAATAATAAATCCTAATTATGAATAACTAATTTTGAATTAATAAACCCTAATTTTGAATTAATAAACCCTAATTGGAAATAATCTACAGTAAAAATTTTCTTCAGTCCCAACAATATGATGGTATAGAGTTTTTATTGTACATTGAAACATGACTACATAATATTTTTCTTCTCCCCAATAATATGACTGAATAGAGTTTCTACTAAGTATTAAAACATGGCTAAATGTATTTAACTGTCTTCTGGCTTCTACAGCATGGGGTGTTTCTAGTAATTTTTCACGAATTACATCCGCAACCAAACGAAATTGGATAATTAAATTACTAAAATATGTAGGTGGACGACAATTTTATTCGTTCTTATCAACAGACCTTCTAATTAATCTGATTATCTCTCAAAATTTAAAACGATGCTTTTAGTGATGAGCTGTCGCAACTTTTACAAGGTTGATATTCTTGCATGGATTTTTAGGAACTGTTATGAGATATTTAATTGGATCATACTTTAACCATATTCATATTAATCAGTTCATCCAAATCAGATTTCATAATAATCTCTTCTCATTGGCATGAAACCAAATATATTTCTTCTTCATTTTAACTGATAAATTGACTAAACTTGTGCTTAGACCATCTCCAAGGGTTCGCACTATTTTACAACATCTCTATCTTTATTTTACAGCATAAATAGTAATTCATTCACAACCATCTACTCTATTTTACAGCAGAACATAAATATGAAGCATGGTTGAAAGCTTTTGACAACAAAATAGTGTCCAACGCCTATTTTGAAGAAGCCTTTGGAGATGCCCTTAGTGACGGAGCGTCGGGATATTTTTTTAAAGGGGTCTAATTGATTATAATATATATTTTAAATCAAATATATAAAGTTTAAAAAAAATAGAAATTAATAACAGTTTTAATAATAGCATAATATATAACAATGTTCAAGAAAATAAAAACATAATAACCTCATAACTAATAAACCCCCACAAATGAAATATTTTTATACATAATGGAAAAAATTAAACGTAATTAAATAATAAACAATGTTTAGTTCAAGCTTGCCATTATGCAAAGAACTACATATTTAACAATCAATTCTCAAGATATCTTAATAACTTTTTTATAAATAAACAAGAATGCTCATAAATAAATTCATTTCCTTTATATACCTTATATATCTTGCAAAATTAAAGTATTTTGATTTGCTAATAAATAATTAACAATAGTTACAAGAATCTATAATTCAACTTACTAAGTAATTTATAATGGTCAATTATGTAAAGGATATTACTTAATTAAAACTCAAACCTCACTTTTCAACCATAGGATGAGAAAAAAAATTACACACCTAAAAGAAGAATAGCAATAAACAATATATTTGTAATTTCTAAATTTTAACAATTATGATAAAAGAGGAACAAAGAAAAATATAGAAAATGACCACTTAGAATTGACAATTGCTCGCTTGTATTTTATTTTAGACTAAAACTTGGGTGAGATCCGCCTCACAGTAAGCTTACCATTGTTTTTTGTTAAAATAATTATATATTAGTTATAGTGAGTAAGAATAATAAGATTTTATTAATTTATAATTCAATTTATTCATTTTTAATGATAACTTTTAATTCAAAATTAGAATTTATTAATTCATAATTATGGTTCATTAATTCACAAGTAAGGTTTATTAAGTCATAATTAAGGTTTATTCATTTAAAATTAGGGTTTATTATTCAAAATTAGGGTTTATAATTCCTAATTAGGGTTTATTAATTCCTAATTAGGATTTATTATTCAAATTAGGGTTTATTAATTCACTACTAGGGTTTATTAATTCAAAATTATGGTTTAATATTTAAAATTAGGGTTTATTAATTCAAAATTATTATTTATTAATTTATAATTATGATTTATTAATTTACAATTAAGATTTATTAAATTAATTAATTTTAATTAGAATTAATTTAATAATTAATTAATTAATTGAAAAATTAGTTAAGTGGTCTGACTGTGCACGCGGCGCACACAGGAGACCACCCCTTTATTTCATGGTTCACCCTCACAACATAACTAACTTTTTTAATTCTAATTATTAAAAAATATACAAAAAGTTATATATATATATATATATATATATATAATTTATTTTTAAAAAAATCTGGAGCACCCATGGCCCATTACTTGTGCTTGATTCTCTAACGACAGAAATTGGGATCCCTCAAATTTTGGAATTAAGTAGTAATGCTTCATTACTTTTAATCTTCACGTAATTGCAGTTTAATTTAATCCGTTACAAATTGCAATTTCATGCAGCGCATCGATCCCTGTTTTGATGTCTAAATTGTTTGATTTGCCTATATTAAGTCATAATGTCATTATTCATATATACTAATCTAGATGTTGAGGGATTACAATAATCGAATCTTGCTAGATGTAGATTGAGACTCAGTTTTTTCATAGATCCACCAGGTCCAATAAAATGAGACTCAGGTTCAAATTTATAAGATTCGTGAGTCCACAAATTTGGGTACTAATCCATATTTTTTCTCTCCAAAAATATTCAGTAATCTTATTTTTATCATTTGTAGTTATCGGATGGGAGAGAAAACAACTCTTTATTTTTTATTATCAATTTATTATAAGATATGGTTTGTACTTTAAAAATGTTAGAATTAGAAAATTGGATAAACATTAAATAAAATAATATATATATACAAAAATACATATTAATATAATATAAATAGATCCGTAAACTGGATCTAGATCACAAAAATCAAAACCCAAATCCGGATCCAAAAATGAAGAATAGGGTTCAAATCAGATTCAAATATGTTGGGTTCAAATCAGAAGACCTAAATCCTAAAAAATGTATTTAAATCCACGAATTTGGATCGAATCCAAGATTTACGATCATATTTACGTGTATATCTCTTGAGATGGAATTTGTTAGTAACACTGCAATTAAACTTGTTCGTCTCACTCTCGAGACAAAGATTCTGGGGGTTTATTAATCTTGATGATGTGATCCAGACCTACTAAATCAATTGAGTTCAGCCATCTGTGCCAATCTTGACCCACACTATCCCAAACGTCACAAGATGAGATAACGTGTGAAACAAAGCGTTGTCGTTGGTGTTAAATACGTTGTCGGATAAATTAAGGAATTTCAAAGAAGTATCTGGAATTAATTCGCTGTTACATTTTTATTTTTCATCTCATGATTTTATTTCAATAATATTGTTTTCTAGTCCCAAAATTGTAGGATTGTTAAGCGAATGTCTGCTTGATCAGGTACTTGTACCTTAAATTATGATTAAATTTATGCACAAATTTTTAAGTGACGGGTTTATTCTTAAAAATAAAATAATTGCTATGCTTAATCTTCTTTGTATGTTTAATCTCAGCACAAAAAGTCACAAAGTAGAAAGAAGAAAAAGTCCACTTATATATATATATATATATAGGGGAGGTTAACGCGGTAACCATTTTTATGTGTAATACGGTAACTAAAACCGATGATTCGCGGTGAAAGTTGATGAATCCGTTGGAAAATTATCGAATCCAAAAATAGAATTTCCACGCCTCATGGGATTCGAACTCGGTGAAAATTCGAATTTTTGAATTCATTAACTTTCTCAACGGATTCATCAACTTTCATAACGTAATTCATTTGGTTCTTAGTTTTAGGATAAGAATGGTTCTTATTCAACCAAACTATATATATATATATATATATATGAGATGATCAGTAGGAAAGGATAATTTGGTAGAAAATGAATCGAACCTTTGATTCACCTGGATCAATGGTTAAGATTTAATTTCGGTTGTGTCGGTTTGTGTTTTATGTCTACTGCGGATTCTTGCAGAAGACTAGAACTCTTCTTGTCTTCTGTTATGAATGAAAGATGTCTAAACTAATATATTTATCATATGTGTTACGAAACTATGAAATATGTGCTAAACTAACATGTGCAACATAGTAATTCTGATTATGCTACACAAATATAAAATATATGCTAGACTTACATATCTATTCTTATTTCCTACATTTATTTTCATTCTCACATGAACCATTCCTTATATATATATATATATATATAGAGTTTGGTTCAAATGAACCATTATTATCCTAAAAACTAAGAACCGAATGAATCAGTTATGAAAGTTGATGAATCCGTTGGAAACTTAATGAATTCAACAATTAAGAATTTTTCACCCGGTTCAATCCCATGAGGACAAATTTTTTTTTTAATTCAAGAACTTTTTCACGGATTCATCAATTTTCACCGTGAATTCATCATTTTAGTTCTCACGCTCACAATAAAAATGGTTCTCACGTTAACCTCCCTTACATATATATATATATATATATATATATATATATATATATAAGAGTAAAGTTAAAGTATAATCTCCTGAACACATGTTCCTTTTTTTTTTACATCCTTTCAACTTCTGTATGTAAAACATACCGTGTCACATATTTCACCTAAATCGCACCTAAAACAAACCCAACATTCCAAAAACTGGCTTTTCAATGTAAATTAAATCAACTTTCAACGACTCCATTAATAAGACAACACACAGTTCTTCAACTTGTTAGGCTCAATTTTTCTGTAGTATTACGCGTGTCAGTCAAGGAAAAGACGAATTCGTAGTTTTCGTGAAATTATATGATGAAATATTAAAAATTTAGGGTTATGATTGGAGTAATACTCTACTATTTTCTTTAGTAATACTATGTGCTGAGATTAAACATACAAAGAAGATTAAGCATAGCAATTAATTCTACTATTTTCTAACACTGACACATACATGATAAATCATGTAACTAAAATACAATCTCCCTAATCCGTACACTTTCCTAATTACGTATATGAGAAAGCTAAAATTAATTGATACACAATTTTCAGATATACCTTTATTTACTTATTGGAGATAAAAGACTAGTAGACTACTATTATTAATCTTTAAAAACAAAGACTATTATTTCAAAGAAATTTTATTTTATCAAAACATTATTAATATATAGTTTAATATTTTCTCTGTCCCACTCAAGATGACATATATTTTTTGTCGAGCTATCCCACTCAAATTGGTTTGTTTCCTTTGTGTTATAATATTTTTTCAAAAGATGTGGATCATATCTACTTTTTATCATTTTAATCACTTTATATTATACTCTTAAATAATCGTGCTAAAAATAAATGAGCTATATTGAATGGAAAGGGGAGTATATAATAATTAATTAAGAAAGAAAATATTTTATATTATATTTATTATAATTTAGAAATACAGATTTCAAATATATATATATATATATATATATATATATATATATATATATATATATATATATATATATGTTTTGGTTTATATATTTCTTGTTCATCTTAGTGTTGAATTTCGATTTAGAACTAATGGTGAACTTAGATTGGTATAGGAAAATTAAGTTTGAGCTTTGTAAGATAATATTTTTCATTGACACTTATAATTTACTTATTAAGTTAAATTATATTATTTTTAAACTATTATTGAATGTATGTTTAATTATGTAAGTGAATTAAATTATTTTAATTTTTCAAGACATATCAATATTAAAGTATATGAATGAAAGAATTTTTTTCACGAACAATTACCTCTATATGTAAGAAATTTATTAGAATATTATTGAGAGTTGATCACAAAATATTTGCATAGGTATTAGCTTGATATATACATTCTTCACTGTTTTTATTTCATCATTTCTCTTATATAAAACAATATCTCAATAGTAGTAACTCTCAAATAATATTAATTTTGTTTATGGTTTCATCACTTATTTTTAAATTTTATTTTAATGGTGTCATGTAATTCAAACAATATTATGTTATTGTTGAAATTGTTATTACTTTATTATTTTTATTTTAAAAGTTGTACTTATTACTTTCTGAAATTATGATTAGTTAAACTTAGGGTCTTAATAAAATATTCCTGATCCCGTCACTGGTTGAAGTCATGAAATTGAGCTCTCTGAGGTGATCGCACAATGCTTGATCCTCAGAGTGGGACCGATTGGTAGAGTGACGGAAAGTCTCTTATCTATGCATCACATGTTCCAACACTCGATCATATAAGAGTTAAGTAAAAACTTTGGTGCAACGTTCTTATAGTTGTTTCCATATGGCTTAAAAACCATGCTGGAGCAATTGGTTTCTGCACGTAATTTGATTTTGCTTTGGAGTATGCTTCGATTGTTCATCGATGAGTTTTTCGCCATCAACAATTATTCATATTCTAAGTTAAATTTTTGGAGGCTATATGGATGACCATATTTTTTGGTTTTTAATTTGTTATTATCTTATTAAAATTTAACATTGGTGCTATAAGGATATAATGGTAAATCTATTATTATATATATTTAAAGGAGAAGTTACAGTGAAAATTTAGGGACTATATTTAGAATCACCCCTAAATAAATAGCTTAAATTTGGTTTTCTTGTTTAGAATAATTCGTGTGTAATAATCTTATACATTATGTGTGAGATGAAATAATGAAATAAAAATATTACTACTAGAATTTGATAAAACAAAGAAATATTCTACATATAATGTTGGGCTACTCGCCACGTTGTTGACGGGCGGCCGCCCAAAGTTTGATTTTGTCCGTTAAATTAATAAGGCGATTTTACTTATACACTTCTTTTTTTAATAAATGATGGATATTATATAACTGGACACAAATTCAATAGAAATGCGTAGCCCCCAAATATTAACATCACATCAACACAAAAGCCATTAACAGTTATTCCTCTTCAGTTTTTTTAGAAGATCTGTGTGATATAATTTCACTAATGCGGTTTGGCTGGGATTATACATGGTTTGAAATTTGGGGGTTAACTGTTTTTATGTTTCACATTTTTTAAAATGAAATAATTATCATTTCTTTGTAAAGGGAATTAATTATTTTTATTAATTTTTTGATTAAGGGCTATAGTGAATAAAATGGAGGCTATGTATAGAATTACTCAATTAATAATATGTTTCTATGTACGTAACTAAATAATTCATTGCTTTTGCATTCTATGTCTTTATTGGTAATTACTAGAAACACATTGTATTAATACTTCATAGCGATTCCACGTATGATAAACAATTTGCAGCCAAACAATAAATACGCAGTCGCACATGATTTGACTGGATCTATTTTTATATTAAATTCAATAAATTTCCTACCTCAGCAAGTTTCAAATTTTCTAGGATTATAATGCGACTGTCGAATTTTACTGGGATCCATTTCTAGTAGATCAAATTCATTTCTCAAAGAATTAATGCCTGAATCCATTTCGAAACATGGAATCCATTAGAAGGCTGCAGATTTCGTGTCTTCAACACCTACATATGGATATGGTGGATGAATAGCCGCACCATCAAAGACTCGTAAGTCCATACACATAATTTATTTATTTATCTGTAAATTAATTAATGTTAAGCTATATACCCAACAAGAGCATCCCCGTGACACCTATTGTTCATCAATTTAACACGATTCACAAAAAAACATATACTTAAATTGCTGCTTTGGGTTCTCATGGAACAGACGAGGATCTTTGGATCAAGAATCAGCAGAATATGATGAGGTAGAACGGCCTACAGCATATGAAAGAGTTATGACAACATGGTTGATTGGCTAATGCACAACGTTAATCACACACTCACTGCATCCTACTTCATCACCATGTCTCCAGTTCACTGGCAGTTACTAATTTCCCTAAAAAATTCATTATAATTTGCAACTTCCATTTCTTACACAATCTACTAGTTCTAACAACACAAAATTATCATGCTTAAGAGCTCAAACTGGAACAACCCTGATGAGGTAGGCCGTGCTCATGAGACGACACCAATCTTGAACACAACCATGGAGCTAGAATGGGGACACAGACAAACGGCTACTTGACGTTGTAAGAAACACAATCAAGAAGGAAATCCCAGTGGATCTGATCGACATCACGACACTATCAGACCTCAGTATACACCCTTCGTCAAGGTAAACTTTTGATACCAGAACAGAAGGCTGATCCTGCTGCATGATTGTCTGCATTGGTGCCTCCCTGGAGTGCCCGACACTTGGAAAGAGTTGCTCTATATACACAGTTTCCAGATCGTGAGACCACATAAGAATTCATCACTATATAAACTTGCTTCACCTCCCTGGATGATGCATCCGTGGTACTGTGACGAGTCAAATTCAAACTTACTAATAGATGATTGAAAATCAAATTGCGGTTGAGAATATGACAAAGTCTTGTGAGGTGCGACTCCTGTAATCTGCTTTACAAGAAATTGACCAAAAGCACAAATCATGAAAGGAGGCTAGAACGCATTATTTCAGCACAGGAATATGGCAAAAAACATAAAGTTTTTATTTTGATATAGAATAATAACTGGTAATGACAGGCCACAGAAACTTGATGACCACATTGGATATGGAGAAGCAACATTTTTTATAATTAGACCATGATGAAAAGAATTTCATCGTCAGTTTCCTCATCTGCAGTACAAAAAAATGGAGCGTACTTGGCCCCAGCCCACAATTTTGTGGGAACACTGACGACTAAGACTTTGATTTAAGAAACTAACAAAAAGACAATGAAGCAGACAAACACCATTGACAGGACCCAGCAGCTGAGAAACAATGCTTAGCCACAGGCAGAAAAAGCCCGCCCCATCATGCCCTGAGCCCATGTCGCTGTTTCTTTTAACTGATCGTCACCAGACTGAAGGCACTCGCCTAGTAATTCAGTGCAGAAAGCTGAGTCTTTGATAATCATCTTTAGGTTCGAACCAAGTGCATCCGCCAGGTCACCGAGAACGGCCACTGCTGCCTTAGTTACACTCTCGTCTCTGAAGTAGAGAAATAAACACATCAGATTATAAGTAAGAATATTCAGAATCAAAATAGTTGAATAAAGAAAATGAGTTGATTGATCATTAATACCTGTGCTGGTCTTTTGCAACAAGTTCTATGAACTGCAGAAGATGAGGAGCATGAGGCAACATCAAATCAGCTTTGGCATTCTTGAATCCCTGAAGAATGCCAGAATAAGCCTCAAAAATACTGCGCCTGAGCTGGTTGCCGTAGTCAACCATGTCTTCATCGTTAATGTCAATCCGGCGCATATTTCTGAGGCTCTTGCATCATTGGCAAAGCATAAGTAAGGTATTTTTCAAAGTGTTCACCAATTGCAAGAGCAATGTCCCCAAAGCAGGAGAATATCGGAGGTTTAACAGACCGGTCAAGTTCACTACTCGAGAGATCTTTGAGGAGATGTGTCATGATCCCATCACAAAATGGCAAGATCTTGTCATCCAATGCACGGCATATGTCACCAACAACCCCAACCGAAATGGTACAAACTTGATATTCCTCAAAATTCTGCAAACCCATCTCTAAAAACTTGTAGAATTCTTGCATGTACTTTCCAAATTCTGGTCCAGTTGCATATGCCAGTGCACCAATAGCAAGCATAGCTTCTTCATGAACAGTAGAACTACGGCAAGCAAACACATTGAGGAAAAGCATCATGATCTGGTCAGCTGCCTGTAGTATTATGGGTTTAGTTTCATCAGCACTGCTTAATTTTTGGATGATGACCTGAAGCACACCACAAAGAGAGGCTTGCAAGTCCCCTTGCTTTTCCCTGTCATCGGATGACACAATTTGAAGATTTATAGTCTGTTCCAACTTTGACATGATAGCAGGGAGAAGTCTGGAGATTATCTGGGATGTTTCAGGAAGATTTGAAGACCTAACAACCTGGTTCAAGGCTTCATACGCAGAAGACCTAAGCTTAGAGTCACTACTATCTGTACGTTCAGCTGTGGCAATCAAACTGCTAAAGATGTCAGGAAGAAAGGGAGTGAGCAGGGAAGAGGTTGGCGCATCCTCATATCCTTGAGCAAGAAAATAAATAGCTCCACAAACCTTCTCTGCAACATGTGGAGCATCTTTCAAACCATCCAACAAAACACCCAAAATTCGTTGGAGGTTAGCAGGAGTAACAACAGAGAAGCCAGCTGCTGGCAGATGCATTAGCTCAAATATACGGCTAAGAGTCCAGGCAGTCGTGTCTTTACATGACTATTTTCATCTTTCATTGCATTGAGCATGAACTCGAGACCAGCATTCACCATAGGTGACAGTTTCTCCATGCTCGGTCCATCAAGAATAGATCCAAAGGCAAATGTGGCTGCCTCTCGAGATCGCCATTCAGTTTTTGAAATGTTAGCCTCAACGAAGGCATAACGAGAGGGACTACTAAATCCCCAACTGCCTTAGCAACAAGACCAAGACACGTGCCACCAGCCATGGCCACATTCCAAATCCCATCCTCTTGATCTTGGTCCTCATCCTGTTTGAGGAGAGTTTCTAGCAGCATAGGCACTAATGTAGATAGTGCCTTCTGAATAAACTGAGAGTGTGGAGGATTAGAGTACCCAATCTCAGGCACCTCATTATCTTGAATATCCAATTCTTCATCACAAATAGAACTCCAGAACTCTACTGCTTGCAGGGCAACAGCTTCCTCATCTGCTTTGACTGCATTCGACGTAAGCTCAAAAATCTTCTGCATATAAGGTTCGAGCATCTCATAATATGTCGATGCAATGGAAACGAGACATTCAAAAGCAGCCTTTCTGATCTCTATCTCGTTTGCCAATGCTGCATCACATATCACTTTCATTATATAGCTCCTCTCCATCTCATTATCAAAGTTAGTCCGAGCAAAATCAAGGGCATTATACAAGGCTCTAGTTGCAGCCAGCCGAACATCAGAGTTTTGTTCAGAGATGTTCATTCCTTGAATAACAGCTGTTAGAACAGCATTCACTTCATCTTGCACAAGATCTTTGTCGGATATCTCCTCACATACGTAACCAAGGGCCTCCAGTGTTGCTTGCCTCAGCGATGCAGGCCTATCTGGTTGAGTCATATTAGCAAGCAACAATCCAACAAGCTCAGGCCATTCCTTTCTCGGCACTTCAATTGAAGCTATCTTGGCAACAACTTGGGCGGCAGTATGGCTAGCTTCCCTAACAGATGATCCCAAAGTGTTCAAAAGAGAGTTTTTAATCTGGGATTTGAAGGAAATGTCAATTGCCACCCATTGTTGGACAAGATTTTCCCTTGTTGCAGCTTCCTTAGCATCCAAGGAGTTCTTGAGTACAATACCAGCAAGTCTACGAGACTCGGTAGGCTTTCCATCACTAGAGAGTTCAACTGATAATGAGAGCAGAAAGCCAGGTAAATTCTGCTCACGGAACTGACCAAGAGCAGTCTCAGCCTCATTTCGTATTTTCGCATCAGGAGATTGAGCAGCCAATAGATACTGGGTAATCTCTAACGCCATCTCTTCTGCACAAAGAAGCATAAATGATGAAATGAGAAATAAATCCCACGGTTTACATTAAGAAGAGCGAAACTGTGAAGGATCTGAAATAAAAACCGGACAGATATCTATGTCAAAACTATGTAGAATATGAAGTTTACAACCCAACTCAACTCAACCCAGTAAATAGATTGGCACAAAGAGTATTAATGCTAAGAATCAAACTGTAAACAACTTAGAAGGTTCATTAAAAGCAAAGATGAAATCTAACTCGCAAACATTCCTACCCTGAATTCAAAATCTAGTACATCGATAAGAAACTCCATCAAATATATAACAGAAAAAGTTAAAATATGATCGAGTATGCAGAGATGAAATCTGAGTTATACACAATCCGATAAAAATAAAATGTTAAACAGAAGCCCTTCATTCTCAATCATCGGTATGCAGAGATGAAATCCGAGTCATACACAGTCCAAACTTGAATGCATAAACACCGATAAGCAAACTATCAAAATTATAGACTAATTTAAAACATGATCGAATCAATACAACAATCCCATAAAAGCAAAAATAAACAGAAATCGAATCCGGATACTAAATGTAGAGATAAGCAACAAAATTAAACCAAAATCAACTTAAAATATCAATAGATCTGAATTCAATAAACACGAAATCAAGAAAATAAAATTACCTCAAGCTATAGCAAATTGAATATCACTTGATTTCAGATCAAACGGCTAGCTCTTTCTTCTAACGCTTGTTGGGGATAACTCGTCGATCAGATATGAGATTATATCTTCTGTTGTATAAATTATAATTCTATATAATACTATAAATCAGATTTTGTAAGAAAAATTTTGGGGTTTGAAATGTGAAAATATGCGTGCATATAGAGAGAGAGAGAGAGGAATTCGAATAGAGAGAAGAAGCGGGAGGAAGTTTGAGGAGAGAAAATCATAAAACTGAGAAGATAAATAGACGGGCAACGGCACGAGTTCTGCCCGCACTACCCGAGGCACCGACACGTCAAAACCCTAAAGTTTGGTTTTGTTTTAATAAAGTCGCACGTGGAGCAGAATATGCGAAATAAAAACATTGTTGGGCCGAGCCCAAAATATAAGAGGACTTGAAGATATATTATACATGTGTTGTGTTGTGACCCATAATTTATACTATAACCATCCACATATAATAGATACTTCATCCTTCCTTAAAATATATTTTGAAAATTTTCAGTGCGGGTCTTCTATAAAATATTGTTGAGTATTTTATGACTAAAATAAGGGTTGTACATTAATATAATATTAAATTAATTAGTGATAGATCATAAGTAGTAAAATATATAAATAAATGGTGTTGTTGGAGTAATAAGTAGGGATAGTAATGAACAATAGGTGGCAAAATATATAAATAAATGGTGATTATTTTGTGGGGTAATTTTCATAAATAAATAAAAAACAAATTTAAGGAACGTACCAAAAAGAAAAACTAGGAACAAATTTTAAGAACAAAGGAAATATTTCTTTATATTTTGAATTTTTTATTATTATAATGATTTTAGCTTTTAATTTAAATTGTCACTGGACTCACCACTGAATAATCTCATTTGTCAACTAAACCAATAGACATTGTGTCCATGAAAATTATATAATTGATGAGTTTACTTTTTATTATTAGTATCGTGAAAAATTGAATATTTGGTGGATTAATGTATGATAAGATAATTTTATCTATCAATTCTTTATTTGTTACAAGGAATTAGTGGAAGTTTAAAGTTGAGATAAATAACTCACTCTTTATTTAAAGAATTTCTCTAATCGTATATATATCGATGGATTAAAATCAATGGAAACAATCAAACTGCTTAAAATAACATAAAACTCTCATGGAGTCGACCTTATGTAGGACGTCCAAAAGTATCTTTATAGTGAAGAAAAGTATTATGTAATTTTTACATTGTAAATAAAAGGTATCATTAACGGTGAAAAATATCATTTCGTTGAAAAAAATATTATTCATATTATATAATTATCCCTGCGTAGGGTCGACCCCACAGGAGTGTACATTTTAAAATAATATCAAGCTTTGAGATATCTTTAAATGTTAATCCTTAAAGTAATCGTTGAATTATACTAAATGTTTTATATATCCAACCTAATCATATAACACAAACAATTTTTTAAGTACAAAATGTGATTTCTTCCTATTTGAAGGCTATGGACTCAAAATACCCATACATTTTTGGTAAAATTCAACTAGACAGTAGATTTTTCTTTAAGTGTACGATTAATTTTTTATTCCGAAGTGACTTTTTATTTCAAAGGTAATAAAAATTAAATAAGATACGTTTTAGAAATACCTTTTAGGGGGTGTTTACTTGCCATGATTAGGTTGGATAGATAAAATTAATCCAACCTAATCAATTGTTTACATTTAAGGATTAACATTTGAGGATATCCCAAAGCCCGTGATTATTTTAATCCTTTGAATTGTTCTCTATTAATTATAATCCAACCAATATAGGTAGGATTGAAATAATCCTACAAATAAATGGAGAATTACATATCTCAATTTTAATCCTTCACTAATTATTTGTAGTAAACAAAGGATTGATAGATAAAAATTATCTTATCATATATTTAATCCATCAAATAATCAATCCTTCAAAATATTAATCATGCAAAGTAAACACCCCCTTAACATTATTAATGTTGTTAAGAGTTTTGATTTACTGTATGAAAAAGTTTGGATTTTTTTCTCTTTGCCCATTAAGTCAGCGGTGACAGGTGTACGAAATGATAAGAGTGCTTTATTCTTAAAAGTTTAAAAAACCTAATTCGGAAAGAAATAATTTAAAAATCCGAATTAATTGCACAAAGTAGTTGAATATTTTAAAAGATCGTCTGCTTCTTGTTGTTTTATTTAGGGAGATATGTTATTAATTGGGCCCAATAATTGCATTTGGCGGGCCCTATTTGGGCCTATCTATTTTTCGGCTTTATATATGCGGGATCCGAAAACTGATATTCTGGAAGCAGCTATAATTACTTTTCTTTATTTCTTTTTATAATTATATTTTATGATAAGGAGACCAGAAAATGAAATCAAACACATATAGTCAACAATCACTATTTCTTTTGAAGTAACTATCCCATCTTCATTCTTAATGTTTATTAGTAATGATGGATTTAAATATGAATCATAAACTTATAGCTCAAAATTATTTTATCCCTATATAATGGTGAGAAAGTTAGGTACAAATCTCAACCCCAATTTCTTAACTCAAAAGAATAGAATGAAATGTTATTTTGGTTTGCTTATTGGGGTATATACATAAGGTGGTGGAATGCCCGAGTTTATAATTGAATGGACATACATATATTTTAAAACAAGCATGATTAAATGAAATATTCTCTCCGTCCATATTTGTTCTTTGATTTTGGTGGACAAGTTTTTTAATAAATTGTAATAAATATAAAGTGAGTGAAGATAATAAATGAATAAATTAATGGACAGTGAGATTAAAAGATGAATCATGGAGATAATAAATAAATATATTAATCCATAGTGAGATTAAAAATGTAGGTCATATATTTTTATTTTTATTTTTTGTAAATAAGTGGGTAAGATTTAGGATAAAAGTTATGAAATTATGTTTCCAAAAAAGAAAAGTGAACGTTTTTATGGACATGAAAAAAGTAATTAAATAAACATATATAATGGATAAAAAGAGTACAAACTATCGAAATACTATTTATACGCTAGAAGATTAATCATCATAAAGGAATCCGAATATTGCTTAAATCAGTCACTCAATGCATTTATACATAATCAAGCAAAAAATTCAGGGATAAACTATGAAGAGTAAAATTTAATAAATAAATCCAAATGTTGATCAAATGTAACATTCACATATTTCATCAAATTTAACATTCACAAACTATAAAATCACGATAATATTGAGTTATATGGATGATCATTCATTCATTCATCACATCCGAAAATGATGCTCAAGTTATATGGTTGACAAATCTAACAAGTGTTGCTTCTATATTAGTCCACAAGTTTTATACAGTAATATTTATTCATTTCTTACTTTATATTTACTGATTTTTAACCAATTGAATTAAGCATGGAGCTATATCCATCCCTTTCTATTTAATAATTAGCGTGAAATTATGACCCTTTTTCTTCAAAAGTATTTACTTTACTTATAATCAAATTTTCATGACTAAGTATGATATACATATATACTGAATTTTTATAACATAGCTTATCTGGTCGAAAAAAGTGAGCATCCCCGCTATAATTATTAGGGGTGGGAAAAAATACCGATTTTTCGGTATACCGGGCTTATCGTACCGGAAAAATACCGAAAAAACCGAATTTTCGGTATACCGGAATTTTCGGCACGGTTATGATACTATACCGTTAATTTTCGGTACGGTAACGGTATCATTTTTTTGGATACCGCGGTATACCGATATATACTGTACCGCGGTATGTACCGAAATTTCGGTATATACCGCGGTACGGTATATACCGGTACGCCGGTATATCGATATATACCGAAACCGCGGTATATACCGGTACACCGGTATATCGGTATATACCGCGGTACGGTTATACCGAAACCACGGTATATATCGGTACCCCGGTATATTCGTATATACCGCGGTACGGTATATATCGATATACCGTATTAAAATATAATACTTATTTTCTTATATATAATTAGTAGTAAATTAAAAAATATATATTTATTCATAATTAATAAAAGTTAATGATAAATTACAACATATATGATTATTGATAATGACAAAATGAATAAGAACTTTTAATACTTAACAAAATTATAATTAAAAACTAAGTTACATCTATATTATTCACTTTGAAAAGTAAATAAATGGAGTAAATATAAATTATATAATAGATTATGTTAAATAGTATATTCAATTTATAGTTAGTCTATATTACTATTACATAATGAAAAATCTTATGTTTGACATACATGTTAAACTTTTGAAAACTTTATATGGATTTATTTATTTAGTTTTATCTTTTATGTATATTACGTTTGACATACATACGTAATATATATATTACGATATAAAATAAACAATTAATGTAATGAGATATTAATTGACTAACTCAAAAAAGAAAAGTAATGAAACTATGTTATTTTATGAAACTATAAACAAAAATAAACAATTAATGTAATGAGATATTGATTGACTAACTCGAAAAATAAAAGTAATGAAACTAAGTTATTTATGAAACTATAAACTTATATAACCAATTTATATAACTATCTAACTTACATAACTAATTTACAATAAGATAATAACAATTATAATTCATAAGTATACTTTGAAAATAAATGAATGAGATAAATGAATAAAAAATATTAGATTATATATACTATATAAGTAATTAATTATGATACTTAATTATAATAATATGGTTAATCATAATAAATTATATATTATATCTATGTTATGCAATGACATGTGGAGGTAGAAAATATGATTGACAAAAAAAATGATTGACTATGAGAAGGTAATCATAATTCATCCATATAATTGTATGATCTACAATATTATTATATAATAAAAAATTTCCATGTTATAGTAAAATGAATATACAATAAAAATTTACATAATTCATCCATATAATTGTTTTTATATTTTACATTTCCATGGAAAATATTATATTATGTAAAATGAATATACAATAAAAAATAGCTCTATTTTTCTAAGATAGTTTCGATTAAAAATAACACCTATAACTATTAAAATAGCAATTTTATAACTATTAAAATAGCACTTAAGTCATAGACTCACAGTTACAACTCACAATACACGAGATGATATAATCAAAAATATTAAACATAATATTCAATATCATACATTGTATAATCTATATTATTAGTACAATAATGAAAAATACTTATGTTCAATATAAACTTTCAATAAATATATATGTATTTTTATTTTAACTTATATATTCTATATTCTATGTTATAGTACTAAATAATGGTAAAAAAATACTAATCTCTAGCATGCACTTTAATCTTTCAATAACTATGTATGCATTTTTTATTTTAATCAAATCTTAATATATATTTTTCACGCCTAATGTAATGTACAACTATAAAAAATGAACAATTTATGCAAGTATCGAGCTAGAAAATATAATCAACTATTAGATAAAGGTAATTATAACTCATTAGTATACTATGAAAATATAATCAACTGGTTATATTATATCGACCAAGTAGATAGTGAAAAATAAACGAATGGATAAATATAATCAAACGATATCAAATAGAATATTCAATTTATATATCGTATAATCTATATTGTTAGTACATAAGTACTTTTTACTTATGTTTGATATACACTTTAAACTTTCAATAACTATATATGTATTTTTTTAATAAAAATCCTAATGTATATTTTACCGAAATACCGGTATATAACGAAAATTCGGTATTTATCGGTATACCGGTTCCAAAATTATAAAATATTTGTTATTCATATGTATTTATATTAATTAAAATATCTTTGAAATTAAAAATATCAAAATATTACAAAACAATCAAATTTTTTAAACACTAAACTTGAAACATCGGTTGTGTTCACTCTTCACTACTGTTCCTAACTTCTATTGTCAAAGAACGCCAAACCCTAGAAAGGCACGACGACGCAGTCAAGATATCCTCGCCGTCGCCACCAACGTCACGTCGATGGGCGCCGCTCTTCTTAGCAATCTCTCTCAATGTCAATTATTCCCGCTAGAAGTCCGCTAGCATCGCTCCCTGCCTCGTGCCTCACGACTGCGTCACCCGATTTTGCCGAGATCTGCGAATTCGAAATGTCGCCGATCGGCGGAGCGTGAATCCGTTAAATGGATGAACCGTATGGTTTTCGAACCATACTATTTGTTGCATTGCTTCGCTTTCTTCTCCTACATTCTCGTCCGCCGCTCCGCCAAGAAGTCCTCTCTTCTCGCATTTCACCCATCTCCTTCACCGAGTAATTTTGATTGGAAGTTTATGTATTTGATGCTAAATTATCTTGATGCTAACTTGCGGTGGTAAGGACGGAATCTTGGGAGGCATTTATATCGATACTTTATTTTATGCAAAGGTATTCTTTGTTTTGATTTGTTGTGTGATTGATAGATGTCATTAAACGAGCGGTGATCTTGATAGAAAACTACTACGATCCCATGTGTTACGTGTTTGTCACTTGTAAGTTATATGAATTTTCTTTAGTTA
Organism: Salvia rosmarinus; assembly: GCA_036937905.1. NCBI lineage: Eukaryota > Viridiplantae > Streptophyta > Magnoliopsida > Lamiales > Lamiaceae > Salvia > Salvia rosmarinus. The sequence goes on along the minus strand of CM072818.1, from coordinate 62,390,595 downwards.
TGCTGGTGCAGAGGAGCAAAGCTTGATTAATAAAGAATAAATCGGACCTTCGAATTGCATACTAAAATGAATCGAAAGCCATGTATGACCTCAATTTTTTTCTAATTTAATGTTTTCGGTGAGCTTTGTGTAATGCAAGCCAATTGTTGGCAAGGATGAGGTGTTTGAAGAACTTGTGTTAATTAATGAGAAAAGAGTTGAGGATCATGTGAAATAATCTTTGTATCGCATACGAGTTTCAACTCTGTATCATATGCCCGCTTTGTCTCATTTAGCTCTTGTTTAAGGAGATATATATTAACCGGAGTTTGTGTTCGATTTTCCTTCTTCGCTATTGCTTTGGTCTTGGACTATCACTTGGCTTTGTGGTATGCTCTAGCATTTTAGGTATGTCTTGCACGATTTTGTTTTTGTATTCGACCTTGTCCCAAATTTGCGCTTCTGCTCAATGTATGTAAGAGCTTGAAGTAGTATACTAAGCAACATATTTGACATATTGTTTACATATGAATAGTACCCTTAAAGTAAAAGAAATCATATAGTAGAATGGGCGTCCAGATGAAGGGAGCTTTCCATTGGGCAAACTAATATCGTAATCATCGACTTTAATTCGTTTACATTATTGCCGATTCTACATTATTGGAGTTTGATTGTTATTTTAGGATGCTATTTTAAGTTGGGTGTATTTTAATTTTAGGATGTTATTTATCATGTTTGATGTAATTTGGTAACATCTTGACGGTATGTAAAATTTGTGTAAAATTTTCGGTAATTTCGGTATGCCGAATTCAAGATCAGATATCTCGAAAAATCGGTAAGCAACAGTATGAATATTTATCATACCAGTAATTTTGATATCTTGATTTTCAAGATGTCGAAGGGTTGATCTGATATCGGTATGAAATTTTGATACCGTAAAATTGCACGGTATACTGATGCGGCAAAAAAAAATTCGGTATACCGTACCGACCCACCCCTAATAATTATAGAGAACACTTTACCACTTTGTAATATGTATTCAGTTCACTCACACTTAGACATGAATCGAATCAAAAACCTCTCACTAAGGAGAAATCTTAGGTGTCTCAATTTTGCGACTTAATTGAGCTATACTTCCTCACCAAGAGATTGTTAACTTCGAGTATATTTAACCTATCAACTTAAGAAAAAAAGACAACTTAAATAAATCAAAATGATATAAATTACAATCGTAAACATCTACGTGAAAATAGTAAGAAAAAATTTACATTAATGTAAGGAAAAACTAATTACAATAAAAAAAGACTAAGACCTACTAACAACCATATAGGTCGATAACAATTAATTTACGAAGACTCAATACAACTATGAGGAAACGTATAAACATATAAATAATACCAACTATATTAAAAACTATAAAATCGGACTCGCACTTAGGTGGGGATGTCATGCCCTTAACAATTTTTCTGTACAAAAACTAAAATACATGCATTTCATGTGATACACAAATTTCAATATTCTATAAAATACTGATGTTGAAAACTTTTTTTAATTGGTTAATAAAAACTTAAAATCTAATGCTATTGAAAATTCTCACTAGCTCACCAAATTTAGGGATTGCAAATCCATAATTCAAAAACAAAAAAAAATAGAATAGAAAAGACATAACTGAGACTATAAAGAAAATATGCAATTACTACTTAAAGATGGGATGTGTATAAATCTTGTTTTTAGGTAATAACTAGCACTTTTTTTTTAAAAGAAAAGGAAAAAGCAAGCTGTTATTTGAGGCATATTGACACGAAGGTCTACATCATGTTGACTCTATTAAGTATTTTTCATGTAAGTCACGCTATGGCCCATTTGAGCATGTTTCCAAGCCCACTATTTTAATCCCTAAATATAAAATATAAAAATATCATGGGGTCAATGTGAATACAAGAAATTTGGGTTTTATATCAACGACCATACTTCAACGTAGGCCCGCAACAGATTTGGACCTAATTGGGATGGACCCACTAATCTGGTCCGGGTTTCCCAAAGCGGGTAAAAACTTTTAAATCATTATTTTTAATTTTAAAAATAATTTTAACATCTTGTTTTCAATATTTTTTATGATTAGTATTTTATCAACCAAAAAGAAAAAAGGGAAGAAAAAAAGAAGGTTCAAGTTCGAATTCTATCGAATATGTGCAGAAAATGTTCCACTCATATACGCGGGGTGTTGACTTTCATGTTGGTTTGTTTTGTTGAATAATAAGATGACATTAGAGTTAAAACTAAATGACCATGGTAGCTAAAATATGTAGTGCCATGCATAACGAATAATATAAAATTTCAACGATTATCCCTTTGGGATGATTTAGTAGTAAAACGGATTTCTTATAGTCAAAATGTCACATGTTACTAATATTTTTATAGATTTGAGTATGTCATATCAGATATTCCAAATATGATTTACCCATCATATATAGTTTGTAGGTTATTGTATATGAACGTGAGTTGTATCCAGTATGCATCGAAAGTAACGGCTGCGGGTTCTCATGTATTAAAAAAAAGTATTCGACAACTTTATTAATTGGATGTAAAGATTGAAATTATCGGGTTATAATAGAAAGTGGGCCAAACTTATAATATAATTTATGATTATTAGTCAGAATAATATAAAATATGGTAAAATGTATACATTAGGTGGGGACCGCAAAATGCTTGAAAATGAGACAATATATACCATTGACAAGAATATAATATTTATGTATTAATTTATCAATATTATATCCTTTTGCCAACATGCGTTTGTACGTATGTCCCCAAGATTGATCCAAAAATTACTACTATAATACATTATAAAAGAGACTTCTTCATGATTTCTATTAGTTATTGCATTTTAAAGTCGAAATAACATTAATCATATGTGAACCATTCTTTCTCACAACCATTTAAGTTTGATTTTGTATTTCAAATACTATTTGGGGTGACATATTTTGTATTTCAAATCAATTCCAAAACCAAAGAGAGTTGTGTTTACTTTTAATTACATTTTACTGCTCATGCATCAAATTGCAACAAATTGGATACCAATTAACACTGCAAAATTTGAAGCATTTTGCAAGAGGCTAGAATTATAGGTCACATATAACAAAAATTAATTAGTCAAACATTGACACCTCTTTTTGCTAAATTGGATCGAAATATACAAATACAAAAATCTCGTTACCCATGTCGTGTAGTGTGTTGCTCCACATAAAACAGAATTGAGAGATTGGGAAGAAAGAAACCATTCAAAGAGACCTACAAATTTCATTGTGCCGAGAATCAGCAAAAAATGCGGCCCGCAGTGGAAAAAAGACAAAATTAATTTGATTTTACATATGGTAAAATTGTCTCATGCATAGGTCATTTTTGGCAAACAGGCCGATTTTATTATCTCTAGAAGATAGGATTGCCATGTTTTCGACAGCTACTGATGCTCACGAAACATTAAAATTTGTAAACAAAGATATGTTTCGTGTGTCATCCAGTTCTCAATATTTTCGTCTGAAAACTGAAATCAATTGGGGAGAGAAAAAAATATAATAACTTTTGTATTTCTTTGAGTTGTTCTATTCACAAACAAAATCAACAAGCCTTTAAATAGATACTTAACAATCAAAAATTAAATTCAACTAAAAGCATTATCTCCTGTATAAGACGTTGAAGATGATGCACAAGACGGTATAAAGTTGTGCACAACGAAAACTTTCTAAAATTGTTTTGTTGTGCAACAATTTTAGAATATTTTCGTTGTGCACAACTTTATAGGTTTTATTCATTAACTTTATACGTCTGTACATAACTTTATACGTCTGAATTCAACCCCTCTCTCTCTCTCTCTATATATATATATATATATATTCCTCTCAGTGAGAAGAATGATTTATTTTTATGCTAACATCATGAATACAATTTAGAATAAAAAGATGTGGTGTAAAGAAAGAAATCGGCCATAAAATGCAAATCCATATATAGAGGGTAGGGTTACGATAGTACCATGTTCTTATAGTACCATGTTCTTATATAATATGTAGTACTTAATTTGGATCATACATTTTGAACACGTGGACACACAATAATTTAGCCCATAACAACCCATTTTTCGTACAGGAGCAAAATGGGAAGGGCGTTTGCGGGGTAGGGGCGTCCGCAGGCGCTACAAAAAATTAAACACAAAACATGCATGCAAAATAACATAACAATGCATGTTGGTCAACAGACGCTGATTGCATGAACGCACTAGGAGCACGCCTCGGGTGCACGAGCATGTCACAAAACACAAACATACATGCAAAATAACAGAAACATGCATATTTACCAAAGAAAGCAAGGAAAGCACGAGCGCGCACTAGGGCGTGCATTTTCAGCATGCTTTAAAATCAAAACTCATATGCATGTTTGTGTTCATTTATATGCATAAGTATGTTCAACTATATGTATGGTTTGTTTTTATATTACATAACAAATCAAATTACTAATTATCCTTATTGTAGCAAAATTAACGAAAAAATCCAAAAAAAAATATAAAAAAAATCTCCATAATAGAATCTATGAGATGAATATATAAGAGTAAGTACTGCATACTACTTAAGACTTGAATACTATATGAACCATCTCCTATCTCTATATATACAGATATATAGGGAGAGGTTAACGTGATAACCATTTTTAAAGTATGAATGTGAGAACCAAAAAATGATGAATTTGTTGTGAAAGTTGATGAATCCGCTGAGAAAGTTATTGAATCTAAAAAAAAGAATTTCGTCCCTTATGTGATTCAAAACGCAGGTGAAAATTCTAAGTGTTGTGGATTCAGTAACTTTCTCGACGGATTCATCAACTTTTACAGCGAATTTATTTGGTTCTCATGTTCACACTTTAAAATAGTTCTTATTTGAACTTCATCATTCTCTCTGTCTCCCTCACTCTATATATATATATATATATATATATATATATATAGGTTTAAATAAGAACAATTTTTAATTTGTGAACTAAGAACCACGAAAATTCGCTACGAACAAAATGAATTCGCTATCAAAGTTAATGCATTAACTGGGAAAATTATTGAATCCAAAGCTCAGAATTTTCACATAGGTTCAAATCCTATGAGCCGCGAAAATTTTATTTTTTGGATTCAGTAACTTTCACATTGGATTCATCAACTTTCACAACGAATTCATAATTTTTTGGTTCTCACCATAAAAAATGGTTCTCACGTTAACTCTTCCCTATGTAGAGAGGGTTAACATAAAAATTATTTTTAAAGTGAGAACGAAGAATGACAAAATGATGCATTTTTGCATCCGCTGAGAAAGTTGATGAATACGAAAAAAAATAAAATTCATCCCTCATGGGCTTCGATCTCGGAAAAAAAAATTTGTTTTGTAGGATGGAGTAACTCTCCCAACGGATGCATGAACTCTAACCGCAAATGCATTTAGTTCTTCATTCCCACTTTAAAATTAGTTCTTATTTGAAACCTCACTATATATATATATATATCAATTTCATTCATTCATCTCATAGGTCCTATGGTGGAGGTTTTTTTTTTTGAATTTTTAAAGGTTATTTTTGTTGATTTCGCTACAGTAAGCGTAGATTAGTAATTTGATTTGTTATATGATAAAGAAAAACAAATCATGCATATAATTGAACTCAGTTATACATATAAATGAACACAAATACACAAACATGCATATAGTTGAACACAAACATAGTGTATATTGGAAGCGCACGCTCAACGCTCACTCATGCGCCCTTTAGCGATTGTTGGTCGACATGCATGTTAATGTTTTGTTATATGAATGATGCATGAATGTGTTTTGTCCGCATGTCTGTGTTTTGTCTGCATGTCTGAGTTTTGTGGTCAACATGCAAGTTTATATTTTGTTATATGCATGAGTTTATTTTGTTATATGCATGTTTGTATTTCATGATCAACATGTAATTTTAAGTTTTGTTATATGCATGGATATGTTTTGTTATATGCATGAGTATGTTTTTTGACAATAAAACTATCATTCATCCTTCTCCATTAGTTCCATAGTCTCATTATTTGATTATCAATGAATTTCTAAACCACCGTCATAACCACCATAACTTTCGATTCCTCTATTTTTTCTCAAAATTCTCTTATTTTTCCCTTCAAAATTCATCAATTTTGTTCTCAAATTTTTCTTCTTCTTTTTTCTTCTCAAAATCTGTTGTTTGTTGTTGTTCACGTACGAGTCGCTACTGTTCTTCGGACGACAGTTCGTCGGTGCTGCCGTCACTGTAAAAAATATTGAAGAATAAGAAGATCGGAGAAGAAGAACGTTGGTTTGCTTCCTTTCTCATTTTTTCATTTGCAAAAATTAAAAATAAATAAATGAAAAATGACTATCACGTGTCAAATTATAATGTATCCATATATTCAAAATATGTGATCTAGATTGAGTACTACATTCTACTTACCGAATTCCAATACTATATAAGCATCCCATGATGTCACAACTTGGAAGGTAGAGCATATTCCACACCAATACCAAATTATCAATTTTTACATGGAATTTTCCAGTCTATTGTCCAATTTTTTATTTTATTTTTTTAAATTCTTTAAATACCTACCAATAAGCGCTGGAGCAGTTGCGATCCCGTTGAATACTTGTATCCAAGTCCACACACGCATTTATATATAAAAACACATATTATCCGTATATGCAACATACATACATACATACATCATGCATGATGCGACATCGACATCCATACATATATGATAGATGTAGTGTTGGAATTTGGAATTGGGATGATGTATGTATCATTAAAAATGGGATGAGGAATCATAAAAGGACAGACATGCTCATTCTGAAATGATGCTAGATCCGCATTATTAGGCAGACACACATACTCCTAAGAAAACTTGCAAGAATTGCCCCCCATTTTAAATCACACCTTCGTTGACTTCATAGATTTGGCCACTACCCATCATCTATATTAAATTTTCAGACAAGGGTCACTTGATCTTTATTTTATTTTCTTCTGAATTAGAAATTGGATCTTGACAGTAGTTAATAGTTTATTAGTGTTATTTAATGTTTCCATGTATAGATCGGGTGCATTCGAAAAGAATGAATTGATTGAGATGATTAATTGAGGAGTTATTAGATTAATTGATTTGATTATTTGTTGGCTTACTGAACAATATACATACTATTAAGGCAAACAAGGTAAAATAGCAAAAAACAAAACCAACATAACCTCCGATTGTACAAGTTTCATAGATATTCATTTAGCGTAACATGTAAAAAAATCAATTAGGAGCCCATATTGAAATCTTGTTGCATTCATGGAAGCAACTTAAAACCACATTTGAGACGTCTATAAAAAATGCATATGTATGTATGTATGTGTGTATATATATATATAAGATTGAGTTAAAATAAAAACTTCCTATTTTGAGAACTATGAGAACACTTATATTGAATATATAAGATAAATTTACTAAATATATAAAATAACTACACTATAATAATGTGTTTTTACAATTTTTAAGAGATTTTTATTCGAATCTTTTCATACTTTTATATATATATATATATATATATATATATATATATAGAATGGATCAAATAGATCTGGCCCGAGATAGTATTTAGACTCAATCTCATCCACTCATCTAATAGATCATATGGTTCAGATTTTTTGGACTTTTTAAGCTTAATTTCGCTAATTTTCGTTTCATTAAGGGTAGATTAGTAATTTGATTTGTTATGTGATTGAGAAAACAAATGATGCATTTAGTTGAACTAGATAATGCATTCAAATGAACAAAAATGCATGCATTGAAGAGAATAATGCATATGATTGAAGCTCGCGCTAGCGCTGGCACGCCCAAAGATGCGCGCGCCAGGCTGGCGCGCTAACGCGCGCGTGCTCGGCGAAACACACTCTAGCTCGCTGCTCGCACTCAGCCGGTTGGGTGCGATGCGCTTTATGTTCAGTGAATGCGGTGTTATGTTATTTCATATGCAATTTTTGTGTTTTGTTGTGGCTCTTCCAAACACGCGTCTCTACTCAACGCTAGCATGCACCCAGTACTTACCAAAGATCGGAGCCCGCCCAGCGTCCCTACCCAGCGCTCGCTTGCTCGCACCCAGCGTCGGTTGGGCGCGATGCAGTTTTATGTTCATTTAAATGCATTGTCATGTTATTATGTATGCATTATCTGTGTTTTGTTGTGCCTCAACCCAAAGTCAGTGCCCGTGGAGACCTCAACGCCTGCGGACTCCCTACCAGTCACGGGCGGCACCCAACGCCATTGGTGCCTTCCCATTTGCCCCAGGCGAAAATGGGTTGCACATGTCAAATTTTGGTGCGTCCACGTGTTCAAAATATTTGGTCGAGAAATAATTAATATCGACCCATAAATCTTGTCAACCGCTCTTGTCAATAGGGGTGAGCAAAATAACTGAAATCCGAATATTCGATCCGAACCAAATCGAAATTTAAAATTCGGTTCGGATTTTTCGGATTTTCGGTTCGGATCGGATTGATATTTTTCAAAATTTTGGATTTTCGGATCGGATCGGATTGGATTTTTTTAATCCGAAAAAATCTGAAAATCCGAAAATCCGAATTATATATAATTTATATATAATAATAATATTTTATTTAAATATTTTTAAATCTAATATAAATATATATAAGAATTAACAAAAAATTGGTTTCGGATTTTCGGATTTTTCATAATTTCGGATTTTTCGGATCGGTTCGGATATTTTTATAAAATTTTTGAATTTTCGGATTTCGGATTTTGGATATTCGGTTCGGATCGGATTGTTTTCTCTCGAAATCGGATTTTGGATCGGTTCGGACAGAAAATCCGAAGAAAACCGAATCTTCACCCTACTTGTCAATGATGATAATTAAATATATATATATATTCGGCTGCAAAAGTCTGCCAGTCTCCATCGTTTATTAATTAATTAATTACTTTATATTTACAGAAAAATATAAATCCTTTTCGACATAAAACGAAATTACAATTTACAGCAATCAGAGCCACCCAGTTTTTAAGGGTTTCCACCAAACTCAAGAAGCCCGTGAAAGTAAGACTTCATATTAATTGGTTTGAAGTTGCAACACACACACATATATATGTTATAGATAGATATATTAGATTTTTGTGGCTGGTTTAGCCTTCCCTGCCTTGAAGTGGTCACGGTTTTTAAATATATACCAAGAACTAAAAGCAATATGTTGTCACATTGTACAATTAATTAAAAATACAAGATCTCTATAGTTTGCAGGTTCGAACCCCACCAAACGTTTCTTTGTGTTTGAGTCTGTCACATCTGGTTTTTCAAGTATGGTTTACATGTCCTGTATGATTTGTAGGTTATTACACTGGAAAGTAGGGTTTACTCAGTACGCCGTAGATAGTGGATGAAGGTGCCCATGATACAAAAAATAAATAAATACAAGATCTCATTTGATTTTAAAATTGATAATCTTTGGATATAATTCGGACATTTTTCTTTGCTTATCATTCTTGAGAAAAGATATGTATTTTATTTTCATCAGTGATGTATTTTCAAACGCCAGCAGATACTTTAATTTTTAAATATGGAGTATATCAATACATGACTTCACGGGTAAGAATGTAATTTCACCGATGTATACGTAAGTTCTTGTCCTCACTAAGGCACATACTACAATTCATCTCTTCAATCGAATTCTCATAAACCGGCCGTGGAGTTTCAATATTGATGAGGTTAGTTAATTTTTTAAGCAAGTAATTAAATTTCATCATCAAATTAAATCAAATGGTGCTAATCATATATATATATATATATATATATATAGGCGATGAATCATGTAGAAATGCAAATCTTGGTAAAAAATAGGAAAGTTGCACTTACATATAAAATTGTTGCACAAACGTATAAATTTATTATACTAAATTTAACATATAAAGTTGTTGCACCAAATTTGATGCAACGAATTTATATAATAGTACAACAACTTTATGCGCTCGGTGCAAATTTCTTATTTTTACCAATATTTGTATTACTACATAAACAACATCATATATATATAGGAGATGGTTAAGATAGGAAAAAATAATTTGGTAGGAAATGAGAATGAATCTGAGCCTTTAATTTGCTGGATCAATGGTTGAGATTTAATTTCGATTGTGCTCTGATTTTGTTGCTACATGACATTCATGCAAGACTAAAACCCTTCTTGTACTACGCTACAATGAAAGATGTGTTAGATTAATATATTTAGCATATGTGCTACTAAAGGATGAAATATATGATAAACTAACATGTATAACATAGTAATTCTTATTACACTACACAATTATGAAAGATGTGTTAGACTTACATATCCATTACTATTTCCTACACTAAATAATTTTCTCACCATAACCCACCCCTATATATGTATATATAAATGGGTTGGATCTAGTGAGAACTCATCTTTTTTGAGAACTTGAGAACCATGCATAAGACGTTGAAGATGATGCATAAAACAGTATAAAGTTATGCATAACGAAAACTTTCTAAAATTGTTGAACAACAAAATAATTTTAGAAAGTTTTCTTTATGCACAACTTTATACCGTTTTGTGCATCATCTTCAACGTCTTATGCATGGTTCGCAGAGTTCGCAAAAAAGATGTGGTTCTCATTTGATCCACTCCCTATATATATATATATATATTGGTTATGGTGAAAAAGCTCCTTAATGTACGAAAATAGGAATAGTAGCACATCTTTCATATTTGTATAGACAATCGTAAATACTATATTGCATAGTTAGTTTAGCACATATTTCATCCATTCGTAGCACATATGCTAAATATATTAGTTTAGCACATCTTTCATTATAACGTAGCACAAGAAGAGTTATAGTGTTGCACAATAATCCGTGTAGCACACAAAACACAAAATCAGAAGACACCGAAAATTAAATCTCAACCATTGATATAGCAAATCAAAGGGTCGATTCATTCTTATTTCTACCAAATTATCCTTTTCACCGATCCATCTCCTATATATATATATATATATATATATATATATATATATATATATATATATATCATCTTATGGTCGACTAGGTTACTGATGGAGGAGAAGAGGTAGGTCCCAATTCCAGCTTAAGAACACACTCCGTGATTCCCGACGCAAAGGCAGCTGCAAAATGCATTTTTAAGAAATAATATTATTTTAAAATGATTGATTTCATAATAGTTCCAGTATTATAAATGGGCGCAAAACACACACACACACACACACATATATATATATAGAGTTTGGTTCAAATAAGAACCAATTTTAACGTGAGAACTAAGAACTACGAAAACAAAATGAATATCTTATGAAAGTTAATGAATACTCTGCGAAGTTAATGAATCCAAAATTGAATTTTCACCGGGTTCGAATCCCATGAGGCGAAAATTCTATTTTTTTATTCATTAACTTTCATGTATTCATTTACTTTCATAAGATATTCGCTCTCACGTCGCACAATAAAAATGGTTTTACGTTAACCTCCCTATATATATATATATATATTATGATATATAATATATTTGTCATCCGGCCAATGTAATATGAAGATTTGAGGAAAAAACGTTAATTAATAATTTATAAGGTTCCCCTCATAAAGAGAAATAAATTATAGTGTTGCATGCATGCATCCTCTCAAACAGAATATATGTCCTCCTATCTAAATGCTGTCTAACTTAACTCCCCTCCCTCTGTGTGTGTGCGAGTGTTTGGTCATAATCTCCGTGCATGTTGAATTTCACATGATTTTTAGGGAGTTGGGATTGATTAATTTATACATTGAAGATTTTTTTTTTTTGAATTAGAGAAGGATTATGATTTTGCACTCACCTCTATAAAGAGGATGAAACCCATAAACTATGAGATTTGTGGTGAAGATTAATACATTTTAATCTCATAATTATGACATGAAAAGTTAGTTATATATATTTCTTGCCAGAAGTACGGATTTAGCTATTTTCTTCCTAATTTCACTATTTTTAATCACAAAACACAAAATTTGGGCCTTTAGATAAAAATATCGCATCATATCACCAATGCATATGCATCCCCTAAAACACGAAGACTTCCAATTTAATCCTAAGTTTTTATCATCTCTCACTTATATTTTACATTTTATAGGCACGTAAAATCGGTGGGAAAACAAAGAACACCATTCAAGGACCACTACTTGCTGGAAAATTACACAAAGATTAAATTAACAATAGACGAAAAATTAGAAAATTTCAAAGGTAGCAAATGTCAAAGAGCAGGCAAAATTGAGGAACATTTCAATAATCGTGTTGGGAAACTCTGTAATGATATTAGAATCTTTTGGTATTGATGGAGTATTTAAAATTGAGGGATTCCCATCTCAGACAAAAAAATTGGGTGTTTCAAGACTTGTTTCTCCAAGTAACAAAGAGAACATTAACAAAAGTTTTACTTTGAACTTACTCAGACCAATTGTTTCTTTAATTCTAATTTTTTTTCTTATAATTTCGAATTAATTTATAGAACTAAATTTAATATGTTTTTGAAGTTGAACGAGTCCAAAAATTTCTACGTTTTGGAGTCTGCGTAAACTGCAACTCGGGGTATGTATATACATGGTAAATAATTAAAATATATAGGGATGATTAACATAAAAATCATTTTTATCGTGAGAATATGAGAATCAAAAAATGATTAGTTCGTTGTAAAAGTTGATGAATCCATCGGAAAAATGTTACTGAATCCATAAAAATGAAATTTCTGCCCCTCGTGGGAATCGAATCATAGTGAAAAATTCTGAATTTTTGGATTTAGTAACTTTCCGAACAAATTCATCAACTTTTATAATGAATTTATTTAATTCTTATTTTTTAGAATAAAAATGATTCTCATTTGAAATTAACTCTCCACGTATATAAATCAAAGTCCAGTTAGAAATTTTACTTTTTTCATGAACTGGCTTCACATGAAATGCTGTATACATGATTTGTAGCCTTTCACATCTCCATCAAGAACAGATGCGTGCACACACACATGCAAATATACATGTATACACACACACACATATATATATATATATATATTATATACTAATTAACCAGATTCCCTTTGATTTTCTATAGATATATTATTAGTTTTTGAGGGACAAAGAGAGAGAGGAGAGAGAAAGAGCAGAAAAGAAGTCTTTCATCTTCCTCTTACAAAAATTCTAGGGTTTCTTCATTCTTCATTATTTTCTCTATGTAGAGTTGTAGATCAAGATTTACACCCTATATTTTTCTTGGATTTTTTGTCTTCTCTAACATGGAAATCCTACGTTGTAGGATGATATTTCATGATCTTAAAGGTTGTAAGAAAGCCCCTAGCTACTTCTCATCAAGTCTTCCCCAGCTCCGTATAGATGGATCATAGGAGATAATAAATCCCATTTTCTGTGTGTTTTTCTCTGTAAATTCAAGAGTAGATTAGTAAAAAAGGGCCATCGAAAAATAAAAAATAAAAACACAATGGAAATTAGTGAGAAAGAATGTCTGGAAACAAGCCCTTATGAGAGAATAGACGATGAAGATGAGAGCGAAGAGCAAAATGAAAGCTTCGAGAGGAAAGACGGGGGGAGCTCGAGCAACAGCACGGTGGAAGAGAGCGACAAGAAGCCGCCGGTGAGGCCTTATGTCCGATCAAAGATGCCAAGGCTGCGGTGGACGCCGGAGCTCCATCTGCGCTTTGTTCACGCAGTAGAGAGACTGGGGGGCCAAGATAGTAAGTCTAATTAATTAATTGATTTTAGATTTCTTCTATAGAGTCATTCAGAAGTTTTGAGTGGTTGAAAATGTTTGAATTTTGATCTTATTGGTTTTTGATGCAGGAGCTACGCCAAAATTAGTGCAACAATTGATGGGCATCAAAGGGCTCAATATTGCTCATGTCAAGAGCCATTTGCAGGTGAGTGCATATATATATATAGTTCATTTCCGGTTGTTTGTCCAAAAACTTAAAACCAAAAGTTTAGGTATATGATGTGAATTTGAGTGTGGAATCTTGTCTTGTGATTTTGCAGATGTATAGAAGCAAGAAGACTGATGAATCCAACCAAGGTACACACTCTCTCTCTCTCTCAACCTTATTACATGTAATTAAGGTATGAATTCCGATATCTGAAAATCCCTTTTCCACACAGGGCTAAACTTCATGGAAGGTGTAGATCGGAACGTATTCAATCTAAGCCAGCTCCCTCTTCTTCCAAGCTTTAATCAAAGGCCAAACTCCAACCTCAGGTACTAATAGGATCTGCAAATACTTTTATTATTTTTTTCTTTTCGTGTGTGTGTGTGTTTTGCTTTTAGGGTTCACAACTTTCTTACAATTGTTGGTCACAAATTCAAGATTTCATCAAAAAACCTAAAATTTTTCAAGGTATGGAGATCCCACATGGAACGCAAACGGGCAATGGATGCACAATTCTGCAATAGGGCTGAATGCAAGAAACATAACAAGACCAGGATTCTACACACAGAGATTTTTGAGCAACCATTACGCTAGGCCAGCAAATCTTGATCATCTCAGCTCCAGATTCCCCTCTCTCAACGAAGGAACAGCATGGCGAAGAAATGAACACTTGAAAGAAGAGAAAGGGCTACTTCACAAGCAAGAACCCTGGACAGGTCAATCCAGACAAAACCCTATCGAGATCGACTCATTGAAGCTGCAGATAGAGCAGAAAATTCAAGGAAGAAGAAGCAGCCCTCTAAATTTGAGCCAAGAGAGAGAGAAACTAGGGCTCAAGAGAAAAGCCCTGGATGCTGAACTCGATCTGAATTTGTCACTCAGGCTCGAATCAAGAAACGGTGATGATGATGATGATGACAAAGACTTAGAGCTGTCGCTCTACACAATTCCGGAACCTTCCGAGGATCGGACAAAGAAGATGAAGGGGGATATTGTAAATGTTGGTGATGAGAAAGCAAGAGGGGCGAGTACTCTGGATCTGACTCTATGAATGTAGGTGGAAATTCTAAGTGAGATCCTGAGGTACTTGTTTCTGATGAAAAATAAATATGCATTGATCATTTCTGATTGTCTTGTAGCACCAACATTTATATGGTAATAACAATATAGTACGAATGTTTTGTTTCTCATTTCTCACTTTTGATTTATACGTTGTTTGGTTTTGCAAAATCTGGCTGGTCATATTTCTTGGGATGATAAAAAGGCTTTTTCCAAATTTCTATGTTGGCAATTGCATTTTATTTATATGATCAACCAAATATAATAAAACGGGATGCTGCATGTGTGACTGAGCAAAATGGAGTGGAAGAATATATGCAGTGTTGATTATTGAAATCCTTATTTTAGTTTCTAATTAAATGAGTGCGTGATTGTGAGACCTAGCTTCATATCTGGTGATTATGGCCTCGTCAATATATTGGAATTAATTTGTTATTTTAATTTTAAGTAGTGACAAGATCGTATATGGTTCAAGATAAATATATAAATGTAAATTAATAAGTTTATCATAGTTATCTATTGGAAATGGTGCCTGTTGATATATTTCAAACTAAGCTAGCTGAAATACCATTTATGATTAACATCTCTGTTTGAACTATATTTATGGATATCTAAAAGAGAATGTTATGATCTTTAATTAAAGTTGGATACTCCTCATTTTACCTTTGTATATTAGCTACATATTCTCTATCCCTCACTAGAGCACTTAATTAATTCTTGGGACTCGGAGTACTGGAAAAAAAATTCCACCAAACAAACAAAATTATATACAATAAACTTTTATATATGTGGGTTTTGATAGATAAGATATATATAGTTCCTCATACATCAAAATATATATAACACCTTTTCAGTCTTTGCCGCATATATATTTATATATTAATACTCATGATATGTTTATAACCATGTACTTAAGTTTCCATCTTATCCAAGTCTTCAAATATTTCATTAATTTGTCATGGCCACAGTTTTAGCACAAATCTTTGGCTCAATGAGAAGGATTTATTACAGAAAGAACTGAAAATAATTAATATCTCTTTCTCCCTCCAAATTCTTTCAGAAGACTTAATTTGTAATTATTATTCTCTTTTCTTTTTCTTTCTTTAGTTACCACTGTATCCTAAGGGAGTGTCTAGTTTGAGTGATAAAGGAAGATTGATAAAATAATTAAGTCTGATAACACGTTTGATTTGTTTGATTTGTTCCATGATAGATTATTTAGCTCGTCCCTTATCATTTAATTGGTTGACAAATAATCATCTCAAATTTGAATAAATTATTTAATCAACCATCAATTCAAAGTCAAAATTAAAAAATATCCTTATCAAAATTGTTTTTGGCTGGAATCGAGAGGGCCGACGTTGTGGGGTGACAATGGTGTAGATAAACAGCGCGGCAGTCAAACGGCAGAGCCATGGCTCTGTTACGATGCCTCTCGTAACTCTTGTCCTCTTTCCTGCTACCAAGTCACGCAAAAACTCAACGTCGATCACCACAGATCCTGCAGAAGATTAACTCCTGAAAGATGTGCTCGTGTGAGAAGTGTACTGTGACGAGAGAGAAATGAAAGGAATGGTAGAAATTTGTATTGATTTATCAAAAGATGTACAGATACACGATAACCTCTTTTGCTATAGGTTGTTGTATTTATAGATCCCTTTCCCTCTGTAACCTCCCACTTTAACAGTTTGCTAACCGAGAACTAACTTCTAACGAACTAACTGCCTTCTAACTACTCTTAGCTCCCATGCACACCATGCATGACACGTGTCACGAATACCACGTAACTACCTACTTCCGTTATTCATACAGATGCTCCCCCTTGAAAGCGGCTTGTCCTCAAGCCATGAGATCTGGAAAACGAAACTTTATTTCCTGAAAATCCTCCCACGTGGCTTCTTCTTCCGGTAGATGAGCCCATTGAATTAACACCTCAGTCGCTGGGCTATTATTCCTTCTAACTATTCTGCGTGCCAATATTGTTACTAGTTGCAACAAAACACGTCATTCTGTGTCGAATTTCGGTAGTGTTGAAGTGACCACTACTAGAAAAATCAGTATAGACTACACTTAATATGTGTAGTCTATGTGCGTTTTGGACCGTAGAGAAAAGTGGTGTAGAGAAAACTAGGTGCGCATACACTACGCTTTTTATGCGTAGTCTATACTAACTATAGACTACACTTTTCGCATATAGACTACGTTTTTTAAGCGTAGTCTATACCGACAGACTACACTGAATTTCGCACATACACTACGCTTTCTGAGCGTAGTCTATACCGACTATAGACTACACTTTTTAAGCGTAGTCTATACCGACAGACTACACTGAATTTCGCACATACACTACGCTTTCTGAGCGTAGTCTATACCGACTATAGACTACACTGAATTTCACATACATTACGCTTTTTAAGCGTAGTCTATACCGACTATAGACTACAGTTTTAATGCCAAATTTACTACTGTTTTTAATGCCAAATTTACTACGGGTTTTATGCCAAATTTTATATTTTATATACTACGCTTTTTCTATTACAACCGTAGTCAATTTAATAACGACTACGGTTTACTTATCAAACTATAGTCAATATATCTTTTGTACTACGGTTTTTCAATTTCAACCGTAGTTAATTTCTTTATTTAAAACCTGTACAATTAATAACGCACAATCTAATAGCAAATGAGATTAAAATATACCTGCGATTACGTTCAAAATCACTATACAAAAACATACAATCTTTTTCATTACAGCTACAAAATCACTATACAAAAATACTATGCACATCATATAACAAAACAATAAGAACGTATCCCCCATATCAGAGTACAAAATAATTCAAAAGATCAATAATTTACAACTAAAACATCACAATACTATATGTAAAGAAGCATGAAATTTGCCCATTCAACGCAAACTTCATCAATGTCCTCTTGAGAGTAAGACCGATTTTGAAACTATTAACAATTCAAAAATAGAATATTAGCACTCTTGTATGAAAAAAAATGTTTATATTAAAGAAATGAAATGTTTATCTTGCATGTGAACGTAAAGAAATGGAACCACTCTTCATAACTTCTTCAATTATATCTTTCATGAAGCGTAGTACAAAAGAACCCGCATTGCTTGGAATCGGGTTGTCTTGAACACTTTTAAAATATCAAATATTAGCAACATGTAGATGTATATGAAATCCGACATAAAGCAAACGTGATTTGATAAATGAAAATACCTTTACAATTTTCAAGTTGGTTGCTTCTTCCTCTTTTCTCCAATTTTGCATTAAACATAAAATTGTCCTTCAAACAATTAATAGTAGTTAGATACAAGTAAACATATGATGATTGCTTATAAAATGTGCATTTCAAATACACACACATTTCAAAGTACAATACGATGTCGATAAATGCTCAAACATTATGTTCATGGCAATGCAAGTAACAACATCACAACTCAAGTCGCAACTAGTGAATTTTTTTCCAATAGTAAATTTCATTATGACGACCGCACAAAAATGTGGATATGGTATGATAAGAAAATAACTTTCACAATAAGCAACACAGTGTATGTAAAATTTCTTTTGTGGCCTTCTCAAATCTCCATTTTATACATTTATGCTTGAGGGCATCGAATGACCACATGAAACAAACACAAATAGGTTTATGCAGTAGTTTACTTGAAATTCAGGTTCCATTTTTCTGGAGTTCAACCAATTTCAAAAAACATTTCAAACCCACTCAAAAAACTGAGTTGTGGGATTAGCAATTATCTCAAATTCATAGATTAATTCTTCAGTTCATGTTTATTAATGCCAAGTAAAGATTGCCCTTTACAGTGATCTAATGCCAAGTAAAGATAGATAGAAACTTTTACATCTATCAAGTAGTGCGATAAGCAATAAGGCTCTGTATAGCCTATCTAAAGTAAGATAATGTTCAATATTTTCAAATTGGTCAAACAAAGAAATCAAGGATTTCTCCCAAATTTTCCTGAAAATGTTGCCTTGCCTCTTCATGAGACAAAATCTTAGTAACAAAATATTACAAATGAAGTATATCACACCTTTTCTTTATAAGAAATCTCATACTAATAGCAATGAAGACTTATCTTTGAAGCGAGCATTAACCCAGACACTTGGAAATGATTGTTCCACATATGTGTTTGACACATCAATAGATCATTTGCAGGCATCCTCGATTACATGAAGACAAGACAAAGCACACATATGTGTTGTGTAATATCATTTCAAAAGAACATCCAATTAAAAGCGGATGAATGTCTCATTTATTTTCAATACACACACAATCTTGTTGTTACTACATACGACAAAGTAACCTTCACGAAAAACTCACAACTTATACATGCGAAAAACTCACAAATAATTTCCTAATCACGAAAAGAAAAGAAGGAATTAAAGGAGTTGATCTTACGTGTTGACAATATATTTCCGTTATCATCACGAATGCGATGACTAAGAGGTCGAAGATAAATCGTTTCTCCATGAGGATCAACTCATCGTAAGAATCCAATGTTCACTAATCAATAGAAAACATATAATATTAGACATGTTGAGAAAAAGAACATAATGATGATGAACTAAGATTTAAGACTTACCCTACAATTCATTTATCAAAGAGCTCAAATTGGCAATAGATGCGAGCTCCAAGTTTTCCAAATTAAAATTAAGCTGGTCCGTCATACTGAGCATGGGACATAACACTTGGTGAACAGCTCCAATTAGCAGCATCATGATAAATATTAGCAGTCTTGACAGACTCTTTCTCCTCAATACTGTGATGGACAAAGGATTCCGTATGAGAAGATGATAACTTTAACTCGAGACGACAAAAGGAGGCAACTTAATCAACAAATATACCAGCAAAAGCTCAATTTCCCCAATCAGGTAGATATAGAAAATAATGCACCACATTAGGAATATACATTTACTCAAAATGGAAATCTCTTCAAAGTCCAGCATACCTACTATAAGGGACCACTTCTGATGAGAGTATTGAAGAACACCAACTGCCATATACAATTGAATATAATTTCAATAATGGCACAAAAATAAACACGTAAGTGAATAGACTCCCATCCCGAACTTCAGAGTAATTCCATGAAGCATTAATTCATTCAACAACTTTTCAAGAATACAAGCATCAGAAATTGGGATTGATTCATGGACTTGATTAACTAATTTATTAAACTAGGCCTATCATGTGAACCATGAAACACTAAACTTAAGTTCTCGATGGATCACATGTCAAAACAAATCACTGCAAAATATATAGTTTTGTGTTTATTACCTATTCTACTTAATTGTAGATGTAGATTCTCAACAAAAATTGATTCACTTGTGTCTCCAACTTCTATACATCCTTATCACAATAGTTATAATGTTAGCACTCAGTTTAAGGAATAAGTAGTCAAAACCACAAATAAGAACCAAATATTTATCAATTTGTTTTTCATATCACACTTTCCATCTAAAGTAAAGTGAAATGTTTGGTTAAGAGCAGGAATATTAGGTCTGTTTAATTATGATCATTTTTTTACAGATGAGCATGACTTTAAACTACTTGCAAAAGTTCTCCTTAACAGAAGTCACATGCATAATTGCCTCATTTTAATCTAAAGTTTTCATCAGAACTAAACCTCTTTTTCTAAAGACAAAATTCAACCGTGTAATGACGAATTCTTTAGTCTTGTGACTCTAGCTGCATGCTCAACTCCAGATGAATATTAATGATATTCATTTTCTGAGCACAAAAATTTCATCTACCAGCTATACAAATCTCCAATATGAATGCACATGATGTTATGACGTTTTAGGCAATTCAATCACTACAGCATCAAGAACCATCTATAAGTTATCATAGTTTCTGTCCATGAAAAACTTAGCAATAGATTCTATCAAAATTCTGCATCTTCAGAAATGGAATCATCCATCATGGGTATCTGCTGGACTTTTCGAGAAACATTGCACTTATGAAGGCGAGGTGAGTCAGACCATGAAAAACAACTTCCATTTTCTCTTGAGTGACAAACCACGTAATGAAAAGAACATAAACTTCAACAAAGCATTCTAAATGATTCAATACTTTTTTATATCTGTGCTCTTAGATACTATTATCCGTTATATATCTTATACAGGTTAAACTTGAAGTGTTCCCCAAAAGAAAACAGACCACTATTCAACTTTTCCTCAATTCAATTATGCAGTATTTTTTTATGAAGAAGTTTATTTGATATGCAGGACATAAATTAATCACTTCCATTGTTTTTTGCTAAAAGAAGCACAAACAACAAAGATGTAACCAATCAAATAACAACATAGAAAAGGGAAATCCACGGTACTTAGGAACCAGCATAATAGTTACCTGGCGAAGAACTACAACCAACGGAACTGGGAGTAGCAGATTCAGTACAACTAGGGGATTCAAATTTGTTGGAGGAAGATTTGAGAAATTGGAAAATAAAGGAAAGTTTTCACCCTAGGTTCTTCACAAGAAAAGCATAAAGTAACTCTTTTAACATCTAAAGACAGCGAGAACTCACCGAGCGGCGGTGACGACGGCGGAAGAGAATGGGGAGTGCGGCGGATGACAGCAGAGAGAGGGAAAGTGTGAGCAGCGGTGGTGGCGCAGCGGCGACGAGACCGTCGTCGATGGAACAACAGTGAGCGGCAATGAGGGTAATTCGCACGGAGGACGGGAGTGACAGTCGCACGGCGGGAGTGAGTGAGTGAGGGTTTCGAAAATAGAAGTCTGAAATGATGGAGGAGGAGGCACCGACGGCGAGTAGTCCTGGTGGAACAGTAGAAAATCCGAGTCGAAATCCAGGTCCAAATTCAAATCCGCTACAGCAGCAACCGACCTAGGGTTAGAGCAGACTGACAGCAACAGAACTGCCACCAATCCTACCACCACATGAGGTGAAAGAGCGAATCGAAGCTTGGAATTAGCCATCTACTGGTGAGAATAGTCATCACACCGCGCCGCCGGGATTGGAGATAGCTGAAAAGGAATACATCTCCAAAGTTTCGCCAAAATCAAATCGCTCCGGTAATCTCCGACGAAATCGAGCTCGCAGCCATCGCGATTTCCTACCAACTCATACTGCGTGTGTACAGTGAGCTACTGTTTGCCTACATAACCTATAGATACAGAAGGTGGAGGATGATGGGGTTTTGCGAGGAAAGGGGCAGAAATATAGGGAAGGAGATAGAGAGATGAGAGGGGTGGTGTTTAATTTGGGGGCGGGGGTTCGAAGGTGGCGACATGGCACAGTTAAATTTCTTTTTTTATTTCAATAACATTTCTTTTTCGAAATTCTTAGTCGTAAATGATGAAAAGACTGTGCCGCTATATTTTTTTTACTAACTCACAGGTCGTGAGTTCGAAACTTGAGGCTGCAATTTTTATTTTTAATTTATGCACATAGACTACGTTTTTTATAAGCGTAGTGTATTGGGTATAAAAACGTCACTACACTACGCTTTTGTTAGCAGTCGATCTTCATATAGACTACGACGTATTAAGTATAGCGTAGTCATATTTCAAAAATTAGCACATAGACTACGATTTTGATAAAAGCGTAGTCTATATCTCTGACTACGTTTTTAAGAAAAAGCGTAGTCATGCAGGTAGAGAAAATGTATATTTGTAGTAGTGGACTCTGTCGCTTGGTCTTACTCCTTTCTTCAAGAAACTTACATGAAACACTGGGTGGAGCTTGGATGACGGTGGTAGGTTCAGCTCATAAGCCAGTAGACCAATTCTCTTTTTGATAAGAAATGGTCCTGCGTATCGAGGGCTCAGCTTCCAAAACTTGTATAAGCGTAGTGATAGTTGTCTATATGGTTTGAGTTTCAAGTAGACCCAATCTCCTTCATTAAACTCTGACGAGCCCGCTTTTCGTGCTCTTTTTAGGGTAGTCCTTGCCAGAAAGAGTACATTTTTTGTGTTCTTTGTGTGTGTGTGTGCGGGAGGACACGCTTTGAAGTCTTGCAAGTTGAGGCGGACCTTGGGCGAGTCGGGCCACCTCGTGAAAGAGGTAAAATCCCGAAGATTACCTTGGCAAAGCATTCGACATCTTGCCAAGACACGCAGATGCTGCGGAGCCGAGGCGACCAGCGGTGACATGAAGCCAAGAGGATGATCGAGACGAGGAAGAAGCGGGAAAAGGACGAGGAATGGCGTAGGGACGGAGGTAAACTCGAGAATGCGGTGGGGACCCAGACAAGGACTCAGCGAGACTTGCACGCAAATGAGAAGATTCAGGCATCGCCTGCGCGCTGTTTGATTTTCTTTGAAAAGGGAAAGGAAAGGCGTGGCGGTGGAGAAAGACAAACCGTCCAGACCGACGGAGGAGTCTCCATCGGTGTCGAGCCCGAGCCATTCGGCCGCCTCACCACCTACCGCCTCGAGATCGCGACGACCAAGATAAAGAGGAGTATACCCAGGCTCCCAACAAAGAATTGAAACAACTCAACACAATCGGGTTTGGAG
The DNA here is from genome assembly GCA_036937905.1 of Salvia rosmarinus. Lineage (NCBI taxonomy): Eukaryota > Viridiplantae > Streptophyta > Magnoliopsida > Lamiales > Lamiaceae > Salvia > Salvia rosmarinus. The sequence goes on along the minus strand of CM072818.1, from coordinate 62,367,032 downwards.
AGTGAAGCATCAAGTCCGAAATTCTCTCTGCACTTTTCTCTTTTATTTTCTCTTTGGTTTTCATGAGTGATTGGGGAGGAAGATAAACAAGTCATACGAGCAAATATTTATATTATGTATTTTATCTCTGCTCGAGCAACTGCTTGCCAGAGACAGCATTTACTTTACGTTTGATTTTATATTCCAGTATGGTTTCGTTTATGTTCTTGTTTATTGATTTTGTGTTTGTGTCGATTATGCGTGAGTAGTCGGTTTGGTTGGGCTCGGGGTGAAGCACGTTGAGTTGAGGTCATGAGAGTCGTGAGGTCTAAAAGTCCTTAGAACCTTGAGTGGGTGTTCCGGCTCTGGCCTTTATACCCATGTTATTCCTTTCCTCGAGCGTTAACTCGGCCGGTGGCCTTGGGGGTAGCTCTGGCGATAGTCGGAGTAAGACATCGAGTGTCTCTTTGTTCGGGAAGTCGGCTAGAGTGGGTGATTGTAGTCGTCGGCCTTGCAAGGGGCTGAGCCACCCTGGATCGGCCTTGGCTGGTTAAATTTGTCTAGTGAGTCAGTTGTTAGGGCGGGATAACCTAGTTAGGGGACCGTCTTGCGAGGGACAAGGCGGGGGCCTCTGTGCCGTCTTAAAACTAAGGGCAAGTTAGGTTTGGAGGGCACGGTGTGCGTGACAACCAAAAGGCGCCTACCCATGGTACCTTTAACCAACGACGACACTCATGGTGGAAACCTTTGAACCTATGACCGACATCTTGACCAAGATCTCAGCGTGTGGAACCTCGCCCAACTATTTGTTATTTAACTCTTTACCTTGTGTTTAGTTTCAGTTTACTTTACGCTCGAGATCCGTCTCGAGACATCTCTCGAGACCGTGAGATCGATCGACACTTTGCCCTCGGGCAACCTCCTACTCAAACCGTGACAACTCGAGTAACAACACAACCAGCTCTCTTGGGTTCGACCCTTAACTTGTCATATACGAAACTATGTGTTCAAGTTGGAGAAGATTATAAATTTTATCTTGACGCGCCTAGGACCTTTGACGACGGGTTCCGGGCGGTCGTCAGATTGGCGCCGTTGTCGGGGAGCTACGCTATTCTAGTGTTGTTACTCACTTTTTTAATTTTTGTTTGGTTTTGCATGCTCCGACCTAACCTTGCGGCGAGGACGGAGAGCTCTTGTTGACTAGAGATTGAGAGAACCATTCGGAGAAGAAGAAAGCTAAGGAAACGCCCGTCTTGAGGAGGCACGTGCAAGCAAGACAACATGGAGGAGAGGAATCCACAAAACCCACCACCTCCGGGATAGCGAGACGCCGGAGATAATGTTTCAAACAAACAGTCTCCTCACTGGGCTTCACTTTGCCGAGATCGAGGACAACCGGGAGCTGAGACACTCTTTCATGCAGATCTTGCCAAGCTTCAGCGATATGCCGGGAGAGGACCTCCAACGCCATCTCTAGGACTTCGAAATGGTGAGTAGCACCATAAGGTGTGCGAATGAAGTCAAGAAGGAGTACATTCGACTCATATCCTTTCCATTCACTCTCCACGACGGTGCTCGAGTGGTGTACACTTGCCTACGGGTAGTGTCACTTTACTTGGGCGGGGCTTCATGAAGTTCCTTGAGAGATACTATCCCATTTCGAGGATACAAAGCGTGATGAAAAGGATGAGTTCCTCCGGATGGGGAATGGCGAGGCGGTGTCGACTATTGGTGTCGTTTCAATCCATCTTGGCAAAGTGTCCCAACCATCAAATCTCGATCAAGATTTGATTCAATACTATGTGAATGGCTTGAGGCGACTTAGAGGAAGTTCGTGAGTCTTTGCGTGCGGAGGTTCCATCCTCGACAAACAACCCGGTGAGGCATTCAAACTACTCGCAGACTTGGTGAGGAGTCTCGAGGCGATGCCAACGCAATGGTCGAGACGATGCCCAACCACAAGCTACCACTAGGGTGGCAAAGTGGCGGGTCGGGCCGGCCTACTGGGCCCATCGGGCTTTATATTTTCGGTAGGGTCGGGCCGACCCAAAATTTTTCCTGACTGAAATATGAAGCCCAAACCAACCCGAGCGGGATTTCGGTGAGCGGGCGGGCTTTTTTTAGATTATTTTTTAATTTTTTTAATATATAAAATTATATTTAAAATTTCAAATAAATAAATAAATTAAATACATAATTAAAATCTCATAACTCCAACTTAAATAAAGAATCGATGATAAAAACATATTAAACTTACTTATTCTTATGATAATCTTCTTGTATATTTTGACATATTTATGTATTAATACGATGATATTGTAATGCAGTATAATTTTAATTCTTTAATTTAAGAAGAAATAAATTAGTAATTACAAATCAAAGGTAAATGATACTACCTCCGTCCACCAAAAACGTGCATTTAATTCCTTTTCGGTCCGTCCACCAAAAATGTGCACTTTCCTTTTTTAGAAACACCAACTTTACATTTTTACCCTCAACTTATCCACTTATTTACAAAAAAACACTCATGGCCCACATTTTCACACTCACAATCCATTAATATATTCATTTATTATCCCAATGACACACCTTTTTATACACATTTACTTTACACTCATTACAATTTTCTTAAAACCCGTGCCACCAAAAACGATGCACGTTTTTGGTGGACGGAGGGAGTATTATTAAACGTCAATTCCACTTATACGCTTAATATAATAGAAAAAATAAATTAATTATACAATATATATTTAAGATCAATGATTCAAAATAGTTTTTACATATTATAAGGTCATTAATCATCAGCCTCTATATTTTTGGAGATAATTTCTTTTATGAATTATTTTTGAATGATTTATGAAGTTATTATTTTTTTCAGAATTTTGATGTGTTACAATTCAAAAAAATATATTTTCCTGACCAGTATGTGAATTAATAAGAAACTTTTACTATAAAATATAATTAATATTATTAAAAATTTATAGATATGTATATTAAATAATTTATAAATATATATATTTTATAAAATATTATGGCTTTTTAGCCCAAACCCCGGCTTTTTGGCCCATTTCAAAGCCGTGAGGCAGGGGTTTTCGGATGGGCTTTTAGGCCGGTTTTTCGAGCCTTTAATTTTGAGCCCAAACCAACCCAAGCCGGGTACCCAGGCGGGCTTTGGTAGGGCTCGTTTTTGGCTCTAGCTACCACCGAGACGGATCCGGCATGAAGGATATGAAGGCCATGATGAAACAAATGATGGACTGTTGAAGCCCACTATGGCGAGAAGAATGTCAGCGTGTCGACTTTGCTTTGCCACCACCCACAACACGGACGAGTGTCACAAGTGGCAGAAGAAGAAGAGGTGAATGCCTTTCGGCATGTCGACAACGGTGGTGGAGGAACACTCAAGGTCGAAGCCCGGCTTCGACCCGTACAACCCACAATGGAAATATCACGAGAACTTGAGGTGCGGAGGCACACACTATCAAGCATCTCACAGGCGTAACCCACCTCAAGCTCGGTCATCTTTAGCGAGATAGTGCACGGTCGAGCTACACAAGATAGGATGGTGCGAGACTCGACAAGTTCAAAGCAGAGACAAGAGGAGTTACGCAATCATGGCCGACCCGGTGAACACCTTGACGCAAGAGATCTCAAAGATCAACTAAAGCGAGGACACTTCGCGCTCAGTGTAAATCCATTGATGCGCGCGTCAGCGCAATCGACTTGAGGGCGGTAAGAACTTACAAGTAGGAGGAGCCCCGGTCGAGGAGGCGGTCGAGGCGGAAGACATAACCAGGAAGTCGAGGACTTGGTCAAGGAACACGAACAGGGTGAAGGCCTCGCCAAGGTAGCAGATAAGATAGAGATCAAGATCGGACCTCCTTTCCGGGAAGGTTGGCAAGGAACAAAGAAGCGAAGAGATGAATGAGATGAACAAGATCTTTAAGAAGGTGAGATCAACATACCTTTGATCATCGCATTGACCTCGATGCCGGTGCGCCAAGTTCCTCAAGGAGCGTGTACCAAGAGAGTGAGTAAGCAGACGATGCGAGTTCGGATGAGGGAGAATGTCTCACCGTGCTTAAGCGAGACCTCCCAATCAAGTGTACCGATCCGGGATGTTCTATATACCTTGTGTGATCGGACAACGAGGATGAACCAAGCTATGCTCGATCTCGGGGCATCAATCAATGTGATGCCCCTATCTATCTATCAAGAGTTGAAACTCGGACCACTCCGGCCGTCTTGTGTTGAGATTCAGCTGGTGATAAACGCGCATTTTACACGTTTATTGTTGATATTTAAAGATGAGTTTAGATCATTTAATGTGCATTTATCTATCGATTCTTAATGTTTTATCTATTTCTAGAAGATACTCCTCTCGGGTGTTCTTTTGGTGTTGTGTAGGTCTATATGTTGAAAATCGAAGCAAGGAACGAAGCACGAACCAAAATGCACAACTGCCCTATTCCTAGCGACCAGCCTAGCGGTCGCTAGGCTGGCCGCTAGGCAAGCCAGCGAGAGAGCAGCGAGGCGCGACCGTGACCTCGTGCAGCGGCGAACAAGCCCCGCCGAGAACTCATGTCGATTTCGCGACCATGGCTAGCGATCGCTAGTCGGGCCGCGAGCCAACCAGCGAAGCGCAAGGCGGCCGCGGCGAAGAAGGCGTCGCGGGGAGATGCTCGCGGTCGAGCTAGCGACCGCGAGGAAGCGATCATGAGACACGCAGCAGAAGAGAAATGGGGTTTCCACCCTTATCTATAAATAGAACCACGTCCCTCGCGCCTCCATAGACCCCGGACACGCCCGAGCAGTTTATCGAGTTTTTCCTTTGTTTTGCTTTCCTTTAGCTTAGTTAAGTTATAGATTTAATTCTTGCATTGTTCTAGTTTAGTTCTTCGCTTTGTTATCGATCGGATTGTTTTGTCGATCGTTTTCGTTGTTTTCCGTTCTTTCGCTTGGGATTGGATTGAGACCAACCATTGTTCATCAACGCTTCATCACGGGTTTTATGCATTTAATTTCTATTTTATGGTTAAATCGTATTTTATTCCGTTTATTATGTCCGCTAGATTTCGTTCTAATCCTAGGGTTTGCATGATCCGATCCTATATGTTGTGATTCTGTTATCGTTATTTACCTTCCGGCATTGATTCATGATTCTTGGTGCTTATTTATATTGTTAATTTCGATCAATCTTGATGCGTATCTAGTTGTCGGTTAATTACGTAGCGTATTAATTGTCAATCGATCTTGAATGCATGATCTGAATAAGCCTTGAGTCGTGGCGAGATAGGATATTCGTAGGAAGCATATTCTTTGTGATCTGTTTGGGTTGCTTGTTTTCACCTAGAGGCGTATGATAATAGGGAAAACTAGTAATCTGACCGCAATTATCGTAATGAAGTTATCGGTTATATATGTGATCTTCTATCTTATGCGGATTAAAATTGGTTAATAGTGCAGGATAAACATCGTTGTGGATAGGATTAATGCATCCCTAGGGTTAGTCGTCCTTATCTATTTTACCATCCGAGTGTTTGTTTGCTTTATTTTATTTTCGCTTGGTTACATCGCTTTGGATTAAATTCCGAAGCCCTTAAACCTTTCACCCATTTTACGTACTTGAATAATGATGAATTATCGTTGAGCTAGCTTCACGTGTTTTAGTATTACAATCCCGTGGATACGATACTCGACCTACCTTCTATATCGCCTTTACGTGTGAAAAGGGGCGATCAAATTTTAGGCGCCGTTCTTGGAGTTATTAAGATTGCATAGGAATAATTTGTGATTTGGATTTATTAATTCAAGTTATATATTATATTATTTTTTATTGTTACGAGCTAAATTCTCTTTTCTCGGTGGTTTATGCGTCTAAGATCTCGGGGACCTCACGAAATATTACTAGATCCCGAGATCGAAAGCTACCAAAGGAGAAGAGGACGAGAGAAGAGGCGGGCTGCAATGGCGGCTAATCCACGAGCAGGGGCATTCTCCCAGCAAGCTGCACGTATGTTAGGCGATTTCGAGAGATCTGCAACGCCGGATGGCGAATATGGGACTCCTTGTCCCTACCCAGCAGACGCGACCGCTGAATTTTATGTACCGACCTCCCTTGAGCAGGTTCAAGGAGGCGGATGGGGCCCTGCGTGGATGCAAACAATTTTGGTGGAAGCCGACCACGATCGGTATGGTCGAGGAGGCGGTTTTGGGGAGGAGTTATCTGAAGACTCGAATGCGTATCTCGAGACCTTTCGATATTTGTGACACCATCAAGCAGATGGGGTGCCATGAAGACACGATCCGGATCGCATGTTCGGTTTCTCGGCTGCTGTGACGGTGTAAAGATTGGTTCAAGAGTTTGAACCGAATCGCGCATTGACACTTGGGGAAACTTTGCGAGAAGTTTCTCTCGAAATATTTTACGCGGTGAAAGCGCGAAGATCATCGCCGAAATCTCCCATTTTGCCAAAACCACGGCGAATCTCTATTCGAGGCATGGAGAGATTCGAGGTCTATTGAGGCGATGCCCGGCATGGATTCCTCGAGGCAGCGGATCATGCGGTTCTACGGTGGGTGACGTTTGAGATAAGGAGCATAGTGGATGCATCGGCGGGGCATTTCTTTGAGCAAACAAGTACACGAGGCAAGTCGCATTTTAGAGGAGATGGTCGCCATGCGTTGTCGATGGCGGCGGAGAGGATGCCGGTGGTTAAGGCGTTGGCCGTGAGGTTGACTCGAAATGATGAACTAATGAAGCAAATCACCCTCTTGAAGAGTCAGATCGAAACGGAGGACGTCAATTTCATCAATCAAAAGAACCGTCCTGGGGACAATCCGGCATACCATCCGAATAACAGAAATCATCCAAATTTCTCGTATGCCAACCCCAACAACTTCCAACAACCTCCAGCTGGCTTCACGGTGCAGAATGGTATGATCCAAGAGCCGAAGAAGCGAGTTTAGAAAACGTGATCGGCGGTTGGTTGTAAGCAACCAACAATTGGCAACGAACGAGTCGTTTATAAGCAACAAGGCGAAGATTACTCATTTGGAGTTGGTTGTGGCGGCTATGGGTAAACACGTAAAGATGTTGGAAAATCAGTTGGTCAAGTAAATGCGGTTGAATGCACTACAAAAGGCGGGCCAATTTCCGAGTAATCGGAGGTGAACCGAAAAATCAATGTTTTGCCATCCGGACGAGGTGGACAAGCTTACCCGAGCCATACAGAAGAAAGTGGCGGAGGCGAAACTTCGCGACCGAGCTCGCGATCGCGAGCCCGATCGCGAGGAGCCTCAGTTTTCCCACGAAGCTTCATGACCGAGCACGCGCGCCGCGAGCCCCGACCGCGAGCCATCAGATTGTCTGCGCGCCCAGTTTGTTAGCGGCGACCCATCGCTCAAGCTCGAACAGCGAAGAAGGATTGCGGCAGAGCGGACACCTCGCGACACTTGCCCGGTGATCGCGAGGTCAACTATGAAACCTCAAAATCTAATTTTCGTGCGTACACTCCTCCGGTCCCATTTAAGTCGACTAGTCAAGTCGAAATATGACGAGGAGTTTGCTCGTTTCAAAGAGATTTTCAAAAGTTGAGATCAATTTACCTCTCTTTGAGCGCCGCAAAACATCTTGGGATACATGAAATTTTTAAAGGCAGCTTGCAAGAAAGAAGAAATTGGGAAATTTGAAAAATTACCTATCAAAGAATGCGGTGCCGTCTTTGCAGAAAGCTCCCTCTAAGCGAGAATGATCCGGCGGTTTACGTTAGAATGCGAGATCGCGAGCATACTTTTCCAAATGTGTTGTGCGACTTGGAGGCGAGCATCAATCGATGCCTTTGAGCGTATTCAACCGGTGCACCTAGGAAAGATGAAGCCGGCGAAGATATCAGCGATGATGGTGGTGGTCGGTCATATATCCTAAAGGTATCATCGAAGATGTGTTGGTAAGAATTCGGGACTTTGTTTTTCCTGCCGATTTTGTGATTTTAGATATCCCGAATTCAAACAACAACCGCTAATCACAGGCGGACCTTTTCTATGGCGGTCGTGCTTTGATTGATGTCTTGGGAAGGTAATCTCACGTTTCGTGTTAACGATGAGGAGCTCAAGATTTCCATACATGGCGCCATCAAGCAACACGACGATGAAAACCGTAAGATTGCTACTCGATCACGGCTGCTGCTGCGCGCGCGCGGCGCTTAGAGGGTACTTGCCCAATCGGCGAGCATGATGCGAGGAAGAAGTGGACTCGGCATAAAATCGGAGTGATTCGTTCGAGCTTTGTGGAAGCCATTGTTGTGCCAATTGGTGGTGCGTTGTCAATGCAATCTGAGGCAAATTGAAATTTTGAAAGACCACGGTTGCCAAATCGCTGATTGATAAGAGGTAACGTCGTGCTAGCGACGATAAATCCAGCACTGGTTGGGACGTAACCCAACATTTTACGTGCTTTTTATCTCTTGTTTTGTTTTTCTTGTTTTCTTTGTTTTCTTGTGTCTTGTTTGTTTGTTTTTAAGTCCTAATGTATATAATCAATGGTGAGGATTCTATCGACCGCCGGAGTAGCGCAACATATGAGGTAAGGTCTCTCCCAATCACTCTCTTCTGCAAACATTATTGCCTCCATTGCACACTGTTGACAATAAGTTTGGGGAAGGGGGGAGTGGTCGAGTGTGATGTGATTGAGAGTCCTTGTTATGTTTCGTTGTTTTGTTAAGTTATTATATGTTGGGGCTTTATCGGGTCTTTGTCATTCTTTTCGTGTTGTGTCATCGATCAACGAGTTAAGTGAAGTGTGTTAATCCATGTGGCCAATGATGATAGAAATTTTGGTGAAATTTAATGATAGTGCACATGATATGTTAGAAAATGACGCATGAATGACGTGAGAGTGCTTAGAACATTGTTTTCACCATTTGCTTAACACTGTGAGACTTGAGCTTCACTATATACATATCTTGATATAGTTTACATTAATTGTGTGATATCGTGCATGTGATTATCTTCTAGAACTTGCCGTTTTACGTGTCGAGGCTATGATATGTGTTTGAATTTGGAAAGGATAAAAGGCCGACTTTGTTAACCACATTTTACCCAAACACTAACCGATGATATATACCATTTGTCGCCTTCTTTGAGCCTTTATTAGACTTTTTCTTCGATTAACGGATGATAGGAGGTGAGGATGGATATGGGAATCAAAAGGGGTTGAAATTTTGATGTAGTTATGACGAGAAAAGTTTCTTTTAGAAATACATCGTGGTAAAGAATAGTACCTTTGTTGTGAATGAGAAACCCTATAAGCTCTAGAAAAGAAAAGAAAAAGCAATGATAAGTTCACAATGTGTTTTGAGCATAAAGGGTGGTTAATCAAAGTATAGGTACATACGTGGCATAAAGCGTCGATTTAGCACGTTGGGAAAGAAGAGGAAATGGACAAAGTCCATATGTTTGAAAAAAGATAAATGGGGTGCTTGGAATATACTTGAGTCACTTAGCCATATATTATCCTACCTTAACCAATGTGCCTACGATATAACCTATGAAAAGACCTTTTGATCCTAATTTGAACACATTTGTGCGGTGGAGAAAAAGAGAAATGGCGAGCCTATGGTAAGATGTTGCATTGCATTGATGCGTGAGTGTATACACGTCCTTAATTTCTTTATGAGTTTGAGTGTATCCTCTATATTTTACACACATGCCGTTGTGAGGTTGAATTAAATGAGTTTTTCCTTCAATTGTTGTTTGTGTTGAGTTGACTAATGTCGTCATATGCGCTAAATCTTTTGAGCGTTGAGATGTTTCAAGGCATATAATGGTTATCCTCTTTACTACGCTCGTTGATCTTTCGTTGTGTCTTTACATTACTTTTTTGTTTTGTTTGAGGACAAACAATGCTTTAAGTTTGGAGGGTTTGATAAACGCGCATTTTACACGTTTATTGTTGATATTTAAAGATGAGTTTAGATCATTTAATGTGCGTTTATGTATCGATTCTTAATGTTTTATCTATTTCTAGAAGATACTGCTCTCGGGTGTTCTTTTGGTGTTGTGTAGGTCCATATGTTGAAAATCGAAGCAAGGAACGAAGCACGAACCAAAATGCACAACTGCCCTATTCTAGCGACCAGCCTAGCGGTCGCTAGGCAAGCCAAGACGAGAGCAGCGAGGCGCGACCGCGACCTCGTGCATCTGGCGAACAAGCCCGGTAGCGAGAACTCAGCATGACGATTTTCGCGACCATGGCTAGCGATCGCTAGTCGGGCCGCGAGCCAACCAGCGGCGCAAGAGGCGACCACGGCGAAGAAGCGCGCGGAGATGCCTCGCGATCGAGCTAGCGACGCGAGAGCGATCGCGAGCACGCGCGAGAAGAAAGTGGGTTTCCACCCTTATCTATAAATAGAACACACACCGCGCCTCCATAGACCCCAGACACGCCCAGAACAGATTTATCGAGTTTTTCCTCTGTTTTTGCTTTCCTTTAGCTTCCGTTAAGTTATAGATTTAATTCTTGCATTGTTCTAGTTTAGTTCTTCGCTTTGTTATCGATCAGAACGTTTTGTCCGATTGTTTTCCGTTCTTTCGCTTGGGATTAGATTCAAGACCAACCATTGTTCATCCAACGCTTCATCACGGGTTTTATGCATTTAATTTCTATTTTTATGGTTAAATCGTATTTTATTCCGTTTATTATGTCTGGCTAGATTTTCGTTCTAATCCTAGGGTTTGCATGATCCGATCCTATATGTTGTGATTCCTGTTATCGCTATTTACCTTCCAGGCATTGATTCATGATTCTTGATGCTTATTTATATTGTTAATTTCTGATCAATCTTGATGCATATCTGGTTGTCGGTTAATTATATAACTTTATTAATTGTCGATCGATCTTGAATGCATGATACGAATAAACGCTTGAGTCGTGGCGAGATAGGATATTCGTAGGAAGCATATTCTTTGTGATCTGTTTGGGTTGCTTGTTTTCACCTAGAGGCGTAACGTTAATAGGGAAAACTAGTAATCTCTACCGCATAATTAATAAATGTGAAGTTGTCGGTTATATATGTGATCTTCCATCTTATGCGGATTAAAATTGGTTAATAATAACAGGATAAACATACGTTGTGGATAGGATTAATGCATCCCTAGGGTTAGTCGTCCTTATCTATTTTACCATCCAGTGTTTGTTTGCTTTATTTTATTTTACGCTTGGTTACATACGCTTTGGATTAAATTCGAAGCCCTTAAACCTTTCACCCATTTACGTACTTGAATAATGATGAATTATCGTTGAGCTAGCTTACGTGTTTCGTATTACAATCCACATGGATACGATACTCGACCTACCTTCTATATCGCCTTTTACGTGTGAAAAAGGCGATCGGTGGCGAGACAAGTCAGTGTCTATCCGAAGGGATAGTTAAGGATAATGTTCGTCGAGGTGCATGACCTTATTTTCCGGCCGACATCTATGTCCTAAATATGGGCGATGCCGGACGAAGCGACTCATCTTTGCTAAGCGAGCCGTTCTCAAGATGACCCGGACGTTAATCATTGCGATACGGGAAGCTCACATGCAAGTCGCCGGGAGGCGGTCACCTTTGACATCTACAAAGCCGAGCAATTTTGATCGATACCGAGATGGTGGACTTCGTCGGTCTTACCTAGAAGGATGTTGAGAGATACTACGCCAGCGTGGTGTCAAGGGCGTGTACAACGAGTCGTCGAGGACACTGCGAAGACCTAGAGTATCTCGACAAGGAGGAGGTCAAGGAAACCGAAGTGCTTAAAGTAGAAGCCGACCAAGGCGGGGACGATCAACCAAGCTATCGATCACGGCTAGTGCATGACAAGGAGAGGATGCAACCTTCCTTGAAGAAAGCCCTAGCTACGACTCAACGCCTGCAAAAGCACTTGAGTATATCTACCTCGGGCTAACGAGACCTTGCCATGAATCATAAGCTCGGTGACGATCAAAGAAGAAGAAGAGGCGAGAGCCGTCTTGAGCAAGTACAAGGAGGCCATCGGTGGACCTTAACCGACCTCAAGGGCATCGACCCTCTTGTTTGCCAACACTACATCTTGCTCGGGGCGATGCTATACGGTCGAGACCCCGGAGGAAGCTCGACCCGGTAATGAAAGAAGTTGTCAAGGTGGAGATACTCAAACTCCTTGAGTTGGGCCTCATTTACCATCTCGAACAACGGTGGGTCGACTGGTCACGTCGTGCCAAAGAAATCCAACAGACGGTGGTGAGAATGAAGGCGAGGCTGGTCACGATGAGACTCCAGACGGTGGAGGTTTGTATCGACTACGTAAAGCTCAACAAGGTGACCAGGAAGGACCACTTCCCCTGCCGTTCATTGACCAGATGCTTGAGAGACTCGTCGGGAACATGTATTTATTTTTCCTTGACGACTATTCTGGTTATATGCAAATTTGTGTGGCATTAGAGGATCAAGATAAGACCACATTCACTTGCCCGTTTGGCACATTTGCATATCGTCGTATGCCATTTGGTTTATGCAATACCCCAGGGACATTTCAACGATGCATGATGAGTATATTTTTTGATTTGCTTGAGCAATGCATTGAGGTGTTCATGAATGATTTTACTGTGTATGGCAAGATGTTTAACCAGTGCATAGAGCATCTTGAGTTAGTTCTGCAGAGGTGCGTGGAGAAGGACCGTGTACTGAATTATGAGAAATGCCGCTTCATGGTCAAGGAGGGAATTGTCCTTGGGCATGTTATCTCTGAGAAGGGCATTGAGGTAGACAAAGCGAGGTGGAGATCATAGCCAGTGCGCTTATCCCACCAACATCAAGCGGTGTGGGGATTCCTCGCCACGCTAGATTCTATAGGCGGTTTGTCAAGGACTTCGCCAAGATATCACAACCGATGAACTGCCTCCTCCAGAACGATGTACCGTGGGAGTTCGACGACGCATGTAAAGAAGCCTTCCAGATATTGAAGGAGCACCTTGTCACAGCGCCCATCATAAGGCCACCCGAATGGGGCATACCATTTGAGCTGATGTGCGACGCTAGCGGATACGCTGTTGGTGCGGTGCTTGGGCAGAAAATTGGTAAGGAAAATTTCGTCATCTACTATGCATCGAAGACCCTCACCGGGCCGCAGATCAACTACACAACCACGGAGAAGGAGCTTCTTGCCATGGTGTTTGCCTTCGAGAAATTTCGCTCCTACCTCTTTGGAAGCAAGACGGTGGTTTACACTGACCACGTCGCCTTGAAATATCTCATGAAAAGAAGGATACAAAGCCAAGACTCATACGGTGGATACTCTCCTCTAGGAGTTCGGCGTTGAGATCAAAGACAAAGTGGATCTCAAAATCAGTGGCCGACCACTTGAGCAAAATTTTGAGAAAGGATGAAGGAGATCAATCCGAGCAATGTTTCCGCACGAGGAGCTACTCGAGATCTACACGAGGAGCCGTGGTACGCGGACTTGGTGAACTACATCATATTGGGAGTGTTGCGGGTGGGGATACCAACATACGGAGGAACAAACTCGAGAAGAAGAGTCGACAATACGTATGGGATGACCCATACTTGTGGAAGCAATGCTCGGACGATCTTGAGGAGATGCGTCTGGAAGGCGAGCAAACAAGCATCCTTGAGCACTTTGCAATGAGAAGGGAGCGGAGGACATTTTGGGCACAAGAGAGCGGCAAGGAAGATCCTTGTTGTGGGTTCTCTTGGCTCACTATCTTCAAGGATAGCTACAAAAGTGCCGAGGGTGATAAGTGCCAACGAGAGGCGATGTCTCACGGAGGGCGAGATGCTGTTTAGTCCGAATCGGTCGTATTTTTCTATGCTTTTGGATTTAAATTGTCGATCTTTAGTTTTACTTTTAGCATAATTTATTATGTTATTATGTTATAAATATTAAATTCTAATTCTTGGTTTGATGTAGGAAATAGCTCATTATTTGGGCATTATTCGGATAAAAATTCTATGGCGTGGAACTTGGTGCAGAGAGCCGACACTTTCAATGATTCTTAGGAATAGTGTAGAAGGAATAAAGGATTTTTTCCTTCATAATAATTGAATATCATCTCGATAGGATTCCATAGGCGCAAACAGATTACAATTCGGAGTTCAGACGAGAGAGAACGGTGTGAAACACGGTCGCAAGATGCAAGCGCTGGCGTCGGCGTGGGCTCGCCCAAGACGCGTTGCACACCAAACCGGTGGGCTCACCCAGCAACGTTTGCAGCCAAACCGGCACTGCCCGGCGCCTCCTCAAGCCAGAGCCCTCCTCAAGCCCCTGGCTCGCCCTCCCCAGCGCCCGTTGCGTTCAAGCCGATCGCTGCGCATTCCTCGAGCTTCGGCTGCGTCCGGTGCCGTCGCGTCAAGCTGGCGTAGTTTCGACTATTCATTCCGAAGCTCCTCGCGTCCGTGCTGGGCGTGAATTTTCTGCGCTATAATCTTGATTTACCACGAAACCCTACGCTCTTTTTCATTATTGGTTTTTTTCTTTCGCGCCTCCTAGAATTCTTCCAAGCTTTTCAATTATTTCTTTATTTCCTCTTTGTGATTCAAGAATTTATTGTAAGGATTATTACTATTAGATTCCTACTCCGAAAGACTTGAAGATCAATTCCATCGTTCGATTTTGTTCGTAAGATTCTTTTATCGCTTTATTCCGTCTTCTCGCATTTATTTGATATTGATTTCTAAGCTTTGATTATGCTTAATATTGGTATTTGCTTAATTATTCTTGTCTTCTATTTAATCTATTCGATTTATGCCTAGGGTTTATCATATCGATTATGTGTTCTTCGATTTAGGGTTTATTCTTGTTTAGATAATTTCTGGCTTTGTCAATTTCCGCCTAGTTAATTCGTCTTTCTTTCTTTAATATTTCCTCGCCTAGGTAATCAATCAACCCCTTTGTGATTAGAGTGTTTAGAATTTAATTGCTTTCGTGTGGTGACTTTGTAACGCCCTGTTAAGTTTTCATTGAGAGACGACTCGGATCAACTTGCTCGCTAGGATGACCTCGTTAGATTGCGAGGGAATTTATTAGTGATCTTTTTAGTCCAAACAAATTTTGGCGCCGTTGCCGGGAAAAACTTTAGGCATTTTCTTATGTTACCTGTTTTTCGTTTTTATTCTTCTCCTTGCTTTCTTATTTTGTATCATTGTTGTTTTCTTCCCCCAGGTCGTGTGATCTATTTTTGTAGTTGGTGTCATTAATGCGGGGTTACGGCAATGCGAATATGGGCAAGCAGTGGGGGAGGAAAGGTCGTCGTATTGACAACTCATTCTTATGAAGAAGGAGTCCAGTTAAGCTATTACGGGGATATCGGTCGGTATGGGCGCAAGCCTATGATCCCTGCCATGAGCATCAAGCCTACAATCCCTACTGGGACCAACCACCTCCATAGGATCAAGCCTACAATCCCTACTGGGACCAACAACCTCCACCGCAGTATGAGGATCAAGCTTACAATCCCTACTGGGAGCAACCACCTCCGTCGCAATATCCGTACCCACAACAACCACCTCCACCTCAGTATTCATACCCGCGATGGCAGCTCCATCGCAGCGGTACCCACAACAACCGCATCCACCTCGAGCCCGGCTTGGGAGGATGTGTTCGCTCAAAAATGAGGCTATCCATTCAAGAAATGGATGCTCATAACTCCACATTCGTGTAGAGATGAAAATGGGACGACAATAGCATGCTTAAGGAGTTGTTGCGACAGCGTGCGGTGAACTTCAATTGTTGAGAATGGGGTGGGAGAGACACCAGACAGTGCGCAACCACATGAGGTGGAAAAGCGAGAAAGGATTTGAAGTCATACCTTTCCCACACCAACCCGATCAAGCTCGGACGGTCACTATTCTTGAAAGTGACCCAATTGTTGAGAATGGGCGGAGAGACACTGACGAGCAGCTGCGGCGGAGGAGGTGGAAAATGAGAAAGAGTGGGCACGTGAGGATGAGAAGCGGGATAAGAGCCATGAGGAAGTTGTTACTGAGGACGGTGGCGAGGAAGAGTGGGCACATGAAGTTGATAGCATGCAAGCCCACTCAAAGTGAAAAAGCGCCTCGACAATTGAAGTCGTGTTCGAGAGGAGGACAAAGGTTGAGGTAGCATCCATAATTTGTCAACATCCTAATTCACCAAAGTATTGTGCTTTGGGAATTGAAATTATCTATTTTTCTTTGGAGAATAGGATGTTTGATTTGAGCTTAAATGGTGCATTAATTGTTTTCTTTATTGTCCTCTGTTCTTATATGGTTACTACCGATGCTCTGGCTGAGATGGTATTCCTGCAGGTAAAAGACTATGGATAGTCCGTTGTTGACCGGATTACGTCGTGCTCATGACGTTAAACTGAGTACTACGTGGGAGTTTACCCACGATTTTTTCTGTTCTTTTTCTTTCATTCTCTTTTGTTTGTTTCGTTGTTTCCTTTGTTTTCTTTTCTGTTTCGTTCTTGTTTTCTTTTGGTTTTGGTTTTGTTTTTGTTTGTGTTTGTGTTTTTGTCTTTGTTTTGGTTTTGTGTGGTGCAGGTTTCGGTGTTGTTTATTCTTAAGTATTGGGACGTTGTAAGCCGTGTGGTGAAGCCGTGATGCTCTAACTCTACAGCGCACACTCGTTTATTATCAGGGAAGTATCATCCTCTATGGCCCATTTTGTGTTATTAATGTTTTGAGTACTGGGGACAGTGCTCGAATTAAGTGTGGGGGATGATTACTCAGTTTTGTGTGCTTATCTTATCTATTTGTATGCTTGGTGATGTGCCTTTGTGCTTATTTTGATATCTTGGAATCAAGTATTGTATATGCGAGTAAGTTAGGATTTTGATTTGTGCAACCGAACTACGTGGTATTGATCGGACCTTGATGTGATTCCGTTTCTCTTGTTGATATGTGATTAAAGGCGATGTGAATTAGCGAGATTGTGGTTATCTTAAATTGGGGGTTATTGATGTGATTTGTCCGGCTAATGTTAGGGGTAGTGTTAACATTGTGGTTACCTATATATTTGTTTCTTTTTATATAAAAATGAAAGAAAAAGAAAAAAAAGTTTGAGATTGTTGAAATGGAGGATGAGATTACATCCTCTTCTCATAAATTGAGAAATGGACATGGGAAACCACGATAGGAGACTCGAGTTCATCGAGAGTTCACCTTTCGAACATTGTCCCAAAATCTGTTAATACTTTCCTTGTGTTCTAAACGGAAACTTGTTGCTAAAGATGATCACTTTAGTTAATTCACCCCTAGCGGAGAGTTGGATCTTTGCAAAAATAACTTACTTGTTTGTTTGATATTTCCACAATCTTAGATTTGTTTCACGTTAACTTTGGTTATGTATTCATCATGTTTGGGGGAATTGCAGAAAGAGGTTTGATTGATTGGACTAAGAGTTATGTTGCATGAGTTATTTTTCTACTCTTATTAGTATAGACTTTGCTTGAGGACAAGCAAATGGATAAGTGTGGGGGAGTTCAAAATTTGTTTGGACTAAAAAGATCACTAATAAAGTCCCACGCAATCTAACGAGGTCGTCTAGCGAGCAAGTTGATCAGAGTCGTCTCTCAGGAAAACTTAACAGGCGTTACTAAGTCACCACACGAAAGCAATTAAATTCCTAAACACTCTAATCACAAATGGGTTGATTGATTACCTAGGCAAGGAAATATTAAAGAAAGAAAGGCGAATTAACTGGGGAAATTGACAAAGCCAAGAAATTATCACGGACAAGAATAAACCCTAAATCGAAGAACACATAATCGATATGATAAACCACAGGCATAAATCGAATAGATTAAATGAAGACAAGAATAATTAAGCAAATACCAATATTAAGCATAATCAAAGCTTAGAAATCGATATCAAATAAATGCGAGAAGGCGGAATAAGCGATAAAAGATCTTACGAACAAAATCGAGCGATGGAATTGATATTCAAGTCTTCGGAGTAGGAATCTAATAGTAATAATCCTTACAATAAATTCTTGAATCCAAAGAGGAAATAAAGAAATAATTGAAAAGCTTGGAAGAATTCTGGGAGGCGCGAAAGAAAAAGCGAATAATGAAAAGGGCGTAGGGTTCGGCGTGTAAATCGTGTTATAGCTCAAAAATTCACGCCCGCACCGGACGCTTGGGCTTGGAATGAACAGCGAAACTTCGCCGGCGGACGCGACGAGCGCCGGACGGCATGAATTCTGGAGAATCTGCGTTGCCGGTTTGAATGCAGCGGGCGCTTGGGGGAGAAGACGGCAATGGAGGGCTTGAGGAGGAGGCTGGGGGCTTGAGGAGGCGCTGGGGCAGCGCGGTTTGGCTGCAAACGTGTGCTGGGGCGAGCCCAGGGCGGACGGCTCGCGGCCGGACGCTCGCGCGTTCGCGTCGCGACCGGTGTTCACTCCGTTCTCTCGTCCGAACTCGGAATTGCAATCTGTTTGCGTCTATGGAATTCTATCGAGATGATTTTCAATTCTTATGAAGGACAAAATCCTTGATTCCCTCTCCACCATTCATGAGAATCATTGAAAGTGTCGGACTCTCGCTTTGAGTTCCACGCTGTAGAATTTCTTGTCGAATAATGCCCAAATAATGAGCTATTTCTACATCAAACTAAAATTAGAATTATTATAACATAATAACATAATAAATTATGCTAAAAGTAAAACTAAAGATCGACAATTTAAATCCAAAAGCATAGAAAAATACGACCAGATTCGGACTAAACACTGAGCCAAAATTATCCATTTGCTTGTCCTCAAGCAAAGTCTATACTAATAAGAGTGAAAAATAACTCATGCAACATAACTCTTGGTCGATCAATCAAACCTCTTTCGCAATTCCCCAAACATGATGAATACATAACCAAAGTTAACGTGAAACAAATCTAAGATTGTGGAAATATCGAACAAACAAGTAAGTTATTTTTGCAAAGACCCAACTCTCCGCTAGGGGTGAATTAACTAAAGTGGCCACCTTTAGCAACAATTCAGTTTAGAACACAAGGAAAGTATTAACAGATTTTGGGACAATGTTCGAAAGGTGAACTCTCGATGAACTCGAGTCTCCTATCGTGGTTTCCCATGTCCATTTCTCAATTTACGAGAAAGAGGGACAGAATCCCATCCTCCATTTCAACAATCTCAAACTTTTTTTTTTCTTTTTCTTTCATTTTTATATAAAAAGAAACAAGTATATAGGTAACCACAATGTTAACACTACCCCTGAAATTAGCCGGAAAAATCACGTCAATAACCCCCAATTTAAGATAAATCCACACAATCTCGTCAATTCACATTGCCCTTTAATCACATATCAACATGAAAGCAGAATCACATCAAGGTCCGATCAATACCATAGAGTTGATTCACAAATCAAAATCTAACTTACTCTCATATCTGATACTTGATTCGAGATCAAAATAAGCACAAAGGCACATCACCAAGCATACAAATAGATAAGATAAGCACACAAAATTGAGTAAACCTATCTTGCCAGTGGAAGTATTAGACTTATGGGGCATGGATTTCATGGGCCCTTGCCAAACTCTAAGGAAACCAATACATACTCTAGCGGTGGACTACATGTCAAAATGGGTAGAAGCGAGGCCACTGACCAAGGCGGATGCAAAGACCGTAGCGTTTTCTCAAATCAAACATCTTTAGCGAGTTCGGTGTGCAAGAGCCATGTCGGTGATCGGGCACCCACTTCTACAATGCCACCATTGGCGACTTACTCGAAGTATGGGGTACATCACGAATGTCCACCGCATACCATCCTCAAGCCAATGGCCAGTGAGCTCTCAAACCGCGTTGTGAAGACTATCTTGAGGAAGGTCTTGGGAGAGAGCAATAAGGAGTGGAGTACTCACCTCGGCGATGCACTATGGGCATCTAGGACAGCCTTCAAAACGCCATTTGGAATGTCTCCCTACGGATGGTGTTTGGCAAGATGTGTCACTGCTGTCATTTGGAACACAAGGCATATTGGGCAATCCATAAGCTCAACCGATTTGGGATGAGGCGGAGAGAAGCGCAAGCTTGACATACAAGAGCTCGATGAGATTCACCTCGAAGCTTATGACAATGCCGCTATATACAAGGATAGGCTCAAGAGGCCCATGATCTTTGATCGAGGAAAGAAGTTCGAAAATGGGCAAGTGGTGCTACTCTATCAAAATAGGTTCCGCTATGCCTCTGGCAAGCTGACCACCAAGTGGGTGGGACCTTACATCGTGCATTCCCAAAATCCGAATGGAGCTGTAGAGATAAGCGGTATGGACGACAAGAAAGTGTTCAAGGTGAACGGAAGCAGGCTCAAGACCTACTATGGGCAAGACCGAAGGCTCAGAGAATGGGACGCTGAGCAAGATGAGCTCCACGAGGTTCCTCAAGAGGATCCTCAAGATGACCGAGCTCAAGGACGACGTCGAGCTAACGACGTCAAACAACAGCGCTTCCCGGGAGGCAACCCAGTGGGGTACGATTTTAACCGATTACATTTTATTCCCTTTTTGTCAAGGGGGTGGTCTTGACCACTTTTAACACTTTGCCTCAAGCAAAGTGTGTGAGTGGGGGAATCCCACCCTCGTTATTTTGACCTGCTCCTTGAGAGGACTGTTTCTTCCTCGAGGAGCATATTTTCTTAAACTGCAGGTCTGGAAAGAACTCAGGCGGCGAAATGGGCGCTGCGGTGGCAAGGCGATAGCATGGCGAATCTGAGGAGCAGTGTGGCCAGATCTCTGCGGTGGCAGGGAGGCGTCCCGTCGGTCGACCTACTACCTATAACCGCCCAACCCACGTTCTAATTACCCCTCATTTCGCCTACCCACATTCCCACTAAGCTAATTCCAAGATAATAACAATCCAAGAATGTGTAACATTAGTGATAATACCGTCCGAACCATAAGGTATGTGGGATGATCGAAAGTGCTAAAGTCAACATTGCATCATGTATCAAGCAAGCATCGATAGATGCTACAAGGATGACTAGAGTGGACATCTTGCCAGAAGAATGTTTTGTTATTTTCATTTTAAAGGGTTTTAGGATACCTTTTCCACGCTCGGATGAGGGCACATTTCATTCCTCTATATAAGTATAGTAAGTGAAAGGATAGAGCAATTTCTTATTGTAGGAAATGGTCCTTAAAGTTGGTCTTCCTTTAGAAACCTCAAGGACTTCCATGGTTTACATGCAAATGTTAAATGAACAAAGAAGACAATAAGTTAAAGCAGTTCCGTGGATCATTCTTGAAGAAAAGTTTAAGATATCACCTTAAGGACATACTAATAGGTGTATGTTTATGTGACAAGTTTTGTCGCCAAAAGATTTCTATCTGACCACGAAGGGAAGGCAAATAAGAATCCACGACACGAGATGTATAAAGGAGCTACCAGCACTAGTAGCCAACTTTGAGAAGGAAGTACAGTAATTCCATATTATTCTTGAACGTAATTTTCGATGATCTACTTAACTGACCATCGGATGAGCAAGTGGAGTTACTAGAGACTTAGAAACCACAATAACCCTAGTGACTAAGGCACTTGCCTTTAGTTAATAATGAGAATGTCACATTGAAGATGTGCATATATTACGTAGAATTAAATGAGGCGATTATGAGTGTATATATATATATATATATATATATATATATATATAAACCTTAAGATCAATCGAGATAAGATAAAGTTATGTGTGTACTTTGAGAGCGATCTATGATAGTGGTACCATTGATAAGCCTCATTTTACTGTTTTAAAGGTTATATTTGTCATTTTCTAATTGATAAAGGTTTGTTTGTTTGCATTTGTGATATATTTCATTTGCTTTGAAAGATATTATGCCGTGTGTATTTTGTGTTATTTTAGCACAGATTTTGATCTTAAAAGGAGAACAACACGAGCACACACTTAATCATTGGGATGAAGCTCGCGAGACACGAGCTCGCGGATAAAGATTCGAGAAGGCGACAGCCCGACCTCGCGACGCGGCATAGCGAGTTGATCGCGAGTTCATAAGGAAGAAGACTTGGCGACACGGCATAGCAACCGTTGATCGCGAGTTCATGCGGAGGAGCATCGTGACTTGACATCGCGACTTACGATCGAGAAGAAACACGGAAGGATCTCGCGACCGCTATCGCAACTTGCTATCATGACGATTAATCGCGGTCGAAGGAAGCAGCGTATGGAGGATTCTCGCGAGTGCTATCGCGGTGTGCGAGGAAGGCGTCTCGCGGTAGAAGTTGAGTCCGTGTAGAGTTCTATGTCGAGTCCGATTCAAGAGAGGACGAGAGTTTTAAGAGAAAGGAGAGCTCGCAATTCATTATAAAAGGGAGAGAGGCGGTTGTTTTCTACACCATTCGGCGAGAACACAAATTCTTCTTTATTTTCTTTTGCAAGTTCTTTTCCGTTTAATTTAGTTTAGCTTTTTCTTTAAGTATTTTCATTCCAATTTCATAGTTTAGTATTAGAATCGAAATTTTTCGGATTCAGTCGCTTCTAATTGTTCTTACGTGGATTCTTACGGTTTTATCTATCTATCTTAATTTATGTTTTATTTAATTATTTATTGCTTTGGTAATTTAATTATGCATAGCTAAAATTCGTCTTGATCTAGGGTGTGCATGATTCGATCCTATATGTTGTGATTTACATTATCGCTATTTACCTTGAGGCATTGATTCATAATTCTTGGTGCTTATTTATATGTGTTGATTTCGATCAATCTTGATGCATATCTAGTTGTCGGTTAATTACGTAATTGTATTAATTGTCAATCGATCTTGAATGCATGATACGAATAAGCGCTTGAGTCGTGGGCGAGATAGGATATTCGTAGGAAGCATATTCTTAGTGATCCTTTTGGAGTTACTTGTTTTCACCTAGAATGGTAGGAAAACTTCGTAATCTCTTCCGTAATTATCGTAATTGAAGTTGTTGGTTATATTTGTGATCTTCCATCTTATGCGGATTAAAATTGGTGTTTACATGTTTTTGTTGTGTTTTCTTTGTTTGTTTGTTACGTTTGGTTCCTATATGCTTAAGTTTGAATATCTTTTATTGGAATCATGCTAGTTTTATTTTGTGTAGGGAAAGTCGTGTTTTACATTTGGAGCTTAAAACGCACCCAAGCGCCGGACTCGGCGTAACCCATTGGGTGCGTCTGGCAAGGTGGAGCATCGGCGTGAAGGCCAGCGTCCGTGACTGGAATCGTCCGTATTTGGGTGTCCCAGTGAAGTAGTCGAGGAGGCGCGCGTCCGGCCTTGGAGGCGTCCGTATTGGGCGTCTAAGTTGAAGTTGTCGAGAGAAGGCGTCGCGTCCGTGACTGCATCGCGTCCCGTGGGCGTCAATCTGATCCGTCGAGGAGAAGGGCGCGTCCGTGGCATCGTCCGTGGCCTCCGTTCCTAGCGCCGCGTCCGTGGTCTGTCTCGCGTCCGCTGGGTGCTCGTTATTTGGCTTGGTTTGAAGACCTCGCGTCCGGTATTTGGGTCTCCGTCCGGCGCTGGGCGTGAATTTCCGCGAATATATATAAGTGTAACGCGTGAAACCCTAGATATTCTTACACATTCAGTTTTTATTCCGTCAGTTTCAGAATTCTCTCCACACGACTGTTCTCCATTATTTTTCTTGTAATTCTCTTTGCATTTGGGATTGATTCAAGACATTTGATTGGAGAAATCCATCAACGACATTTACGATTGTAAGGCTTGTTATTCGATTTTTCTTCATTTGATTGTTGGATAATGATTTCTATCGATTTTAATTGTTTGAATCGTGAGACGAGCATGAACTAATTCCTTTCTAGGGTTGGGTGATTCAAATTGATTGATTGATGATTTGTTTGATTGAGAATACCAATTGAAACCTAGGGTTTATTGTTGAGTGATTGATCTCTATTGAATTATTTATGTTTCGTGTATTATCGAGAGATAGATCGTGCATGATATGAATTTGGTAATTGATTAATCACTATTTTAATTGTTTATGTTTAGGTGTATTATCGAGAGATAGATCGTTGCATCATAGGAATAGATTGGATTAGAGGTTAGGAAGCGGGACTCTAATAGTTTATATATTTGTGAAATTTGATAACCTAGATTTAATCCACGGGCGAAAGTCAGTGTTTGGATTGAGGTTTGAATATTGCATGAATAGGTAAATTTCTTGATCAAGCAATAAATCGATTAATCAAGTGAAGAACCTTAATGCCCTAGTTTATCTCACATTCTTGAAGAATTCTGTTGCGATTGAGCTGGCAGGCGCTATCGTTGAATCGTTTGCATGTTTAATTTTCATGTTAATCTTAGTTAATCATCACCCCAAATCAAGTTTAGGATTTAGATTTATTGCTTTTATCGTAACACATCATAAGCCCTGTTAAGTCTTCCTCGAGAGATTCGACTTGGGTCGACCTTACCACGCTTATAGGGACCTCGTGCTATTGCGGCGACTAAGTAGAACAATTTGGTGGAACAAATTTTGGCGTAGTTGCGGGAAGGCTTTAGGCATTTTGATTGTGTTATTTTCCATCTATCTTCTATTTTGGTTTATTTTTATTTTGTTTGATTAATTCTTCCCAGGTGCGGCGTAATCCGTTTTCTTGTCTTGTGTTTGTGTATGCTAGGTCGTCGAAGTCTCAAAAGGAAGTTGGCACGGTGTTCGACAACATTCACGGGGTGGGAGAATTTTATCCTTGAACTCGGAAGAAAGCATGCGAAAGTGTGGCAGTGCGACAGCAGGTGAAGTACGAGAGTTTGGGAAGTAGATCTCCAAGTGAGAGTTTGTGCGGAAGAAATGGCAGCAAATGGAGGAGCCCATGAAGAAGGAAACCGAGGATGCGTGATTTTGCTCGACCCGTCATTGGGGTGACAACGTCGTACATAGTCATGAGGATCGCCCGTAACTATGAGTTGAAGCCCATTCACTTCAACTGCTTCCGTCGTTCTACGGGATGCTAGCGAGGATGCCTTGAACTTCATCAGGGAGTTCTGTCGGTGGTTCACACTTTTCCTTTGAGCAGGCTTACCGGGGATCTGGCGAGAATGAGGTGTTTTCCTACACACGAAAGATAGAGCCAAGACATGGTTGATGTCTCTGACCCGGTTCGTTGACGAGTTGGCAAGCCGTGTATGATAAGTTCATGGGAAAGTACTACTCGAACCAAAGACAAGAGGCGAGGGCTCGGATAGCCACATTCAGCGGATGGTGGAGAACCTATGCATGAGGCATGGGATAGGTTCAAATCGTTCTGACGGCGATGTCCGCATCATCATTACCGGTGAGCTTCTCAATCAGTTTTCTCACGATGGATTGAAGATGGACTATCAATATATGATAGATAATGCGCCTTGAACTTCATCCGGGAGTTCTATCGATGGTTCACACTTTTCCACTGAGCAGACTTACAGAGGATCTGGCGAGAATGAGGTGTTTTCCTACACCACGAAAGATAGAGCGAGACATGGTTGATGTCTCTATGGCCAGTTCGTTGGCGAGTTGGCAAGCCGTGTATGATAAGTTCATGGGAAAGTACTACTCGAACAAAAGACACAGAGTGAGGGCTCGAGATAGCCACATTCAAGCGGATGGCTGAGAACCTATGCATGAGGCATGGGATAGGTTCAAATCGTTACTGACGATGTCCGCATCATCATTACCCGGTGAGCTTCTCAATCAGTTTTCTCGATGGATTGATGATGGACTATCGATATATGATAGATAATGCGGTGGAGGAGACATTGGAAACCACTGCTGCTTGAGGGCGTTAGCGAGATTACGGAGGCGCTAGCTGCAAACTCACAAAGGAGAAGTGCGGGGCGAAGACCTGCTGCGGCTAAAGAGATTACACCCAATTATGAGTGACACGACAATTGGCGGAGCTCGCTCGCCAAGTTCAACTAATGAGGGTGAATGAATCTCAACCTCGCCCCAATTCCAACGACAACAAGTGATGTCGATGGAGACATGTGGGATTTGTGGTGAAGCGGGACATGGGGCCAACATATGCCAACGAGCCAATGAGATGGCATATGAGGAAGCGCAAGTGAATGCAATCTGAGGTTCGACAAGGGTTCCAAAGAGGCAATCAACAAGGGTATCAACCGAGGCCTAAATCGATCCTTTTCCAATTCATACAATCCGGTGGAGAGATCATCCTAATTTCTCACGGAATCGAATCGAGGAGGATCTAGTCAAGGAGCTCGGTTCGGATAGCAACCTCGCCGGCGGCGGTTCGATGTGGCGGCAACAACAATTCTGACCACCTCCACAAACCCAACAGCGGTCGGGTGCTCAGGAAGCCAACTTGAAGATTCTCTACACACTTTCATTCGGGCAGTCATCGAGAGATTTGAGTGCATGGAAGCATCAATGAAGAGGATAGAGACTCAAGTGGGATAGTTAATTTGGGACCGTTGGAGAAGCGGCACAACAAGGACAAAGGGAAATTGCCTAGTCGACTGAGCAAGCACGAGGCGATCCACAGTTCTTAGGGTGGAAAATAATTGACAATAAAGTAGAAATTCCACTTGAGGAACGAGAATTGACTAAGGTGGTGAGGAAGTGCAAAGGAGAGCCGAGAGAAGGAAGAGAAGAGCCATCCGAGCCTTCACAAAGCCGAGACTCCATACAAACCTCAATTCCCTTTCGAGTAGATTGAGAAGTGAAAAGAAGGATCAGCAGTTCTTAGAGTTCTACAAGATGCTATCTAAAGTGAATGTGAACTTGCCTCTCCTTGGCGTTATTGAAGCGTCGACCTATGTCAAGTTCTTTAAAGAGTTAGCATCGAAGAAGAGGAAGTTTGTAGATGATGAGAAGGTGATTGTATACGAGGTTGCGGTGCTATTTTTCGGCATCAATTGCCACCAAAGCAAGCGATCCGAGCTTTGTGATAAAGATTGCTTTGGGAATGGAAAGGAAGCTACAAGCATGCTCGACCTTGGTGCGGTATAAATTTAATGCCTTACTCTATTTTTGAGCAACTTGAATTAGGGAATTAAAACCTACTGCATGTGTTTCTGATTGGCGATAGATCAATTCGTTATCCTAGGGGATTATCGAGGACATATTAGTTAGAGTGGGTGGATTGATCATTCTGTTGATTTTGTTGTTCTAGATGTGGGTGACATTAAAGAAAATGGTAGAGAGCACACAATTCTTTTAGGAAGACCTTTTATGGCTACTACCAACACTTTGATTGATGTTAAAAATGGTGTATTGAAAATGGCGATGTTGGGAGAAAGCTGTGTCCTTTTACATTAGAGATAACGCGATAGTACCATCTTACGATGCAATTGATAATTGTTCTTACATAGATGCTATTGATTGCTTGGTGGTCGAGACATGTGTATTGGGAAGATCGCATAGAAACTTTCCTTGCGGTTATGATGAGAATGAAGAAGCTCATGCGGAGAGCGAGGTTGCGGAGGAGAGCAGGGAGATAGAAGTGGAAAGATTACCTTCGCAATGAGAAACCGGACCTCAAAGAATTACCGAGCATCTCAAATATGTCTACCTTGAAGAGTGGTGAGCTTTGTCATAATCTTTGCGGGTTAAGCAAGGTAGAGGAAGAACAACTCATTGAGGTCTAAGAAAGAATAAGCGAGCTCTTGGATGGAGTATATACGATATTCGAGGATAAGCCCGACAATGTGCATGCATCGGATAGTACTTGAAGATGGGGCTAGGCCAGATTCGGGAAGGACAACGGAGGTTGAATCTAACCTTATGGAGGTAGTCGAAGGAGATTCTAAAGCTCCTGCGAGAGGACTCATCTACCCGTCATGAGATAGTCGGTGGGTCGATCCGGTTCACGTGGTACCCAAGAAAGGTGGTATAACCGTGGTTAAGAATGATAGAGGAGGTGGTGCCTACAAGGACTACCCTGGATGGAGGATGTGCATCGACTACAGAAAGTTGAATGCCACCACTAGAAAGGACCATTTCCTCTTCCATTTATTGATCAAATGTTAGATAAGCTATTGGACATGAATACTATTGTTTCCTTGATGGTGCATCGGTTATTATCGGGTAGCAATTACTCAGGAGGATCAAGCCAAAACAACTTTCACTTGTCCGTTTGGCACTTTCGCGTGGAGGAGGATGCCGTTTGAGTGCGTCTGATGCCCACGGAACATTTCAAGGTGCATGACTATCTTTTCGAAATGATTGGTAATTTCATTGAGGTTTTATGGATGATTTTCGGGTTTTGGATTATCTTTTCATGATTGTCTTAGGAAGTTAGATGTGGTTCTTGCGTTGTATTGAATGCGATCTTACATTGAGTTGGGAAAGAGTCATTTTATGGTGGCGGTGGGATTGTATTAGGGCGTGTGATATCCAAAAGGGATTCAAGTTGATAAAGTAAAATTGATGTAATTGAAAAATTACCTCCACCAATGGATGTCGGAGGAATTAGAAGTTTCTTAGGGCACTTGAGATTTTATAGGCGATTTATTAAGGATTTTCTAAAATAAGTCAACCTTTGTGTGGCTAACTTGCCAAGATGTTCAATTTCTATTTGATGAAAGTTATGTGCATGCTTTCAATACTTTGAAGGAAAAACTTATCTGCACCCATTGTAGTTGCCCAGTTGGTCATTACCCTTTGAGATTATGTGTGATGCATCGAACACACTGCGGTGGGGCTGTCATGGTCGGCGTATTGATAAAATATTGCGTGTGATTTACTATGCAAGTTTAACTCTTAATTACGCACAAGCAAATTACGACTACGGAAAAAGAGCTTTTGGCTGTGGTTTTGCTTTAGACAAGTTTAGGTCTTATATTCTAGGATCTAAAACAATTGTACCACGTGATCATCATGACTCTTGATACTTGATGTCAAAACCTCGAGCCAAACCTAGATTGATTAGGTGGATTTTGTTCTTTGCAAGAATTTGATGTTGAGATTAAGGACGAGAAAGGGTAGTGAGAATGCGATGGCGGATCATTTATCTCGTCTTCCCTTTAGCTCCCAAACAGATGACTTGCATCAATCGGCATTAGTGATGAGTTTCCTTTGAGCATGCATTTGAGACTTACATTATTCCTTGGTATCTTGACATATGTAATTATCTTGCAAGTGGAAAATTACGTTCGATATTTCTTCTCAAGAGAAGAAAAGGTTTTTAATCGTCTTCGGGAATTACTATTGGGATGATCCTCATCTTTTCGCCTTGGTAAGGATGAGGTTATCGGGAGATGCATTCAGCAGAGGAAGCTAGAGATCTGACGTTGTGTCGTACTTGACTGTGGAGGACATTTGGGGGTCGAAGAGCGCCTTTAAGGTTCTTCAATCCAGATTTTATTGGCCGTCAATCTTTAAGGGCATACATAATTCTGTTTAGCATGTGATAGGTGTCGGCGGGTGGGTGCGATAGGAGTTAGGAATGAAATGCCTTTGAATACTAATCTACTGTTGAGATTTTTGATGTATGGGGCATTGATTTTATGGGTCCGTTTCAAAGTCTTGTGGATTTGAGTATATTCTTCTTCTTGTAGATTATGTGTCCAAATGGGTGGAGCGGTTCCTACCGGACATGTGATGCTAATATTGTCATCAAGTTTGTGCGGGATAATATTCTTTGCGGTTTGGATTCCTCGAGCTATAATCGGTGATGGGAAAACACTTTTGTAATAAATCATTTGAGAAATTGATGAAGAAGAATGGAGTTTCCCAAAGTTGCAACACCGTATCATCCTCAAACTTGAGACGGGCGAGGCGAGCAACAAGCAAATCGAGGGATTACGAGAAAATGGTGAAGCCGTCGAGAAAGATTGGGCAACTAAATTGAGCGAGGCTCGTGGGCATATCGAGACAGCAACTTACAAGACCGTTTTAGGGATGAGCCCTTATAAGATGGTCTATGGTAAGTCTTGTCATCTTGGGTGGAGATTGAACATAAAGCATCTTGGGCGATAAGGAATGTGAATTTGGATTTGTCTCAAGCGGGAAAAAAGCGAACTTCTGGTTATGCGAGCTTGAAGAGCTGCGTGATGAAGCTTATGAGAATGCTCGAATTTATAAGGAAAAGGTGAAGAGGATTCACGATAAGAAATTAGTGAGAAAAGATCTTCAACACGGAATGAAAGTGCTTTTGTTCAATTCACGGTTAAGATTGTTTCGGGAAACTTGAAGTAGATGGAGTGGTCCATATGAGATAGAAGAGGTGTTTCCTGCGGGCGGTGAAATTATCTGATCGTGATGACAAGAAGTCCTTTCAAGTTAATGGACAACGGGTGAGTTGTACATTGAAGGAGCATCAAATGTGATGGAGGCGGTCGATAAGACTCAAGAAGCAATGTCGAATGAGGATTGATGGTCGAGCTAACGACGTTAAAATTAGCGCTTCGTGGGAGGCAACCCATGTTTATTTATTTTTGCTCGTTTTCTTTTGTTTTATTTACATTTGTGTTTTGATGTTGTTTTTGTTTGGTGTGGTGCGGGTGAGATTTGAATATCTTGGGCGTTGGGTACAGAGAAAAGACTCAATTCGAGCGAGAGAAGTACCCCGTGGGACGGGCGAAGCCGTGGGTGGAATATTATTTTGGCAGATGTACCCAGTGCGGATGGGACGAAACCCGTGGGTGGATTATTATTTTGAGCGGAAGGCGTGACCCAGTAGCGACGCCTGACCAAACCGTATTGGGTCAAAATTCTTTTAAAAAAAAAAAAATAATAATATTTTTTTTTATTAATCAAGGTTTTCAGAACAAAATTTCTAACCTAGTTTTCATTTCTTCCTCATGACTCAGTCCGAGAACTTACGCTCATGACGTAGCAACCCTTCCTCCGTCAGGTGCTTTCATTTCTCGATCGCAGCGCCTTCCAGTCAGTGTGAGCTCTTCCTCCGTCCGTGGCTCGCTCTCATTCGCCGTGCACGCCTCAGCATCGCGCCCTTCCATCCAGCGCGAGCTCAACCTCCGTCCAACGCTCGCCCTCGTCCGGTGGCCGTCGATTTCGCTCCCGGTAGCGAGCTTCGCGTCCGGCGTTTCGTCCATCTCGCGCCACGCTCGGATCCGTCCGGCGCATTCCTCGGCTCGCCGCCTCCGCGCATGAGCTCGCCTCCGTCCGGCGCTTTCCACATTGCGCCCGCGCCCGGCTTCCGTCCGTGCTTTAAGCTCGCGCCGCGCCGCTCGTTCGTCGGCGCTCTGCACGCTTCCGCGTTCGTCGCTCTTCATACGAATCCGTTTCCCGCATCCGGCGCTAGCTCTCTCGTCGGCATTTCCACCGCGGTGCCTTGCCTTGACACCAGCGTCGGCGGCTTGGCCTCGGCGCCACGCCCGCTCCACCTCAGTAGCGACTCACGCCTCTCGCCCGCGTCCGTGCTTGCTCGTCTCAGTCGTGCTACGTCCTTAGCGCTGCGCCATCCGCTCGCCTCGGCGCTCGCGCTCTCCGTCCGCGCTCCATCTTTCCAGCGCCCGCCCAGCGCTGCGTTGCCGCCCTCCGTCGGCGTTTCACTTGCCTTGCCCAGTATCTTCCTTACGGATATGGTTCGTCGAAGAATCGGCGAGGATCTAGCTCGCGTCGTCCACGAGATGATGACATTCCTATGGAGGAACCCGTCGAAGATATCGGTATTATGTATTCGGCCGCCTTCCCTATCTATAATCACGTGGAAGGTACTCTTCATCGCCGCTTTATCCATCAAGATATTACTCTCCGCGTGTATTTAATTGTGGTGATGATAAGTTTGGGTGCGGAAGATAAGATTAAAAAATATTTAAAGAACTTGGGCTTACTTGGTATGCTATGATGGAATTACTGGATATTCTCCGTTGTTGGTTGAATTCTCTTGTACAATGAGTTTTGATGATGAATCGAGATAATATGACACGTAAATCTTTGGGAATAGTATGTTGTTACCTCGTGTTATGAAGGGTGTATTTGGATTTCCGACCTTGGGTGCGTGGTGTACCTCGATCATTCAATGTGAGAGAGGCTTGGCGGGAGCTTTCGGGTTTTAATAGCGGTGGTCGTGGGTTGGGATGCAGTGGATTTATCGAGGATCGACTTTGGCAATGGTGCATAAATTCATTGCCTTCAATGTCTTGACAATGAGCAGGCTAATAAAGTTAATACGGTGAGGTCTTCCTCACTCTTGTGATTAAGAAAAGCGAAGGTTATGACCTTCTTCATTTGGGAGCATCTGCAGTTAATTGGTGCCGTAAAGTGTCGGCCTACCTTGTGCCAAATCCCCATTGGACTATTTGTGCATTTGAGGATAATTAGTAATGAGGGCACACGTTCACGGGCGAAATTTGATAAGGCGAAAAGGATTGACCTCGATGAGCTTGAGGTGCCCGTTTGCTTATAATGAGGCGACCTTGTACCGCATGATAGGAGGAGCGTGTGAGGAGATACATGCATCGCAGCTCGCGAAACTCAGCGGAGGCTGCAGGACCATCCATCCCCTACGGTGACATGATGATTTTTGATACCACTCTTGCATCGATGAAGAAGGAGATCGGCATGCTTCTGCGGGAGAAGTGCTGAGCCTATTCGAACAACGCCGATCCATATCACCCAGTTCCGTCTCGGCAAGGTCCATCGAGGCGGGGCTACTATTCCATGTGTGAGGAGTTTGGACGGTTCGGGAATGAATGGCGGTCGATGGACGAGTTTCGTCAAGACATCTCTCTCGATTCGATCAACAAAATGAGCGTCTTGTGAACAGAACCGACTTTGGAGAAGGCGAGAACCGGTGAGCGGAACCAATACAATCGCGAGATGGGTGAGCATAATCGCGCATGGCGCTCTCGAGGCTCGATGGAAGCTTGGACTTCATTTCATGGCGATCCACCTCCACCACGCCGTCGATCAATAGTGATTCTTCACTATTGGAGTGTATATGTGTTTGCCGTTTTGTGTGTGTCGTTTTTTTGTTTTCTTTGTTCGTTTTGTTTTTGTTCTTTGTTAGTTCTATTTTTGTGTTTTGTTTTGTAGGTTTGTTTGGGTTTGATGCCCATAGCTTTGTTTCGTCAATTTAGGAAGTCGCCTCTATACTTTTATATTCATGTCTGATGAGGGACCTTTTTTGTTTTAAGTGTGGGGGGATATCGTTTAGTTTATGTCGTTTTGTTTTGTCGTTTATCGTTTCCCGTTTTGTTGCGTCTTGTCGTTGTGTTTAAATCGTTTCTTAACTCTTTGTTTGGATTAGAGGCAATTTATTCTCTTGAAATCAATGGTGTATGAAGAATTATGCTTTAAGTTGAATTGATTGCGTTTTGATCAATTTCTTTGCATCTTGGTATATGGTTTTAGTTTGATAATTCTTAGGTGTCAATTTGAGCGTGGGACATAATTAGGAAGCGTGTTTAGACAAAGTGTGTGATCGGATGTCATATGCTTAGTAAATGGAACTGTCTTTTGTATGATTTTCTAGAAAAAGTGGACCAAAAAAAAATGTATGAAATAAGTGGGCTTAAAATTGAATAAGGGCTCTACCCTCTTGCTTGTGTTGTCTCAAATGGAGACTATTTGCTATGGGTATAGATATCTACGTTAGGATACTCGAGTGTATAACTTGAAGTTTCCACCTAACGATCATTGTCTATAATCGGTTTTAAGTTCCACAAATTCTTATTTGATTTTGTCATTGGGATATCTTACATGAAAAGGGAACCATATAAGTCGCATATTGATTTTGAGATCATATTGAGTGAAACACTGACTATTCTATGATTAGTCACATGTTTTGATTGATGAATGAGGATCGTTATATTGAGAATTATATTATTAAGATGCATTGAATGGATGTGAATATGAGATTGATTCTATTTGAAGTATTGATTCTATGTGTACCACTATTTTCAAGAAACTAAATTTGCTCGAGGACAAGCAAAGAGTTAAGTGTGGGGAGTTGTTTACATGTTTTTGTTGTGTTTTCTTTGTTTGTTTGTTACGTTTTGGTTCCTATATGCTTAAGTTTGAATATCTTTTATTGGAATCATGCTAGTTTTATTTTGTGTAGGAAAGTCGCGTTTTACATTTGGAGCTTAAGCACCCAAGCGCGGACTCGGCGTGGCCTTGTTGGGTGCGTCTGCAAAGTGGAGCATCGGCGTGAAGGCCGCGTCCGTACGGAATCGTCCGTGGGTGTCCCAGTGAAGTAGTCGAGAGGCGCGCGTCCGTGCTGGAGAGCGTCCGTATATTGGGCGTCGAGTTGAAGTTGTCGAGGAAAGGCGTCGCGTCCGTGGCGCATCGGCGTCGTGACGCATCACGTCCGTCCGGCGTCGATCGAGTCCGTCGAGAGAAGGGCGCGTCCGTGACGTGGCATCGTCCCGGCGGCCTCCGTTCCTAGCGCCAGCGTCCGTGTTGATCTGCGTCCGTATTGGGTGCTCGTTATTTGGCTGGTTTGAAGACCTCGCGTCCGTATTTGGGTCTCCGTCCGTGGCTGGCGTGAATTTCCGTGAATATATATAAGTGTGTAGCGTGAAACCTAGATATTCTTACATTCGGTTTTATTCCGTCGGTTTGAATTCTCTCCACCGATATTCTCCATTATTTTCCTTGTAATTCTCTTTGCATTTGGGATTGATTGAGACATTTGATTGGAGAAATCCATCAACGACATTCTGATTGTAAGGAACATTATTCGATTTTCTTCATTTGATTGTTGGATAATGATTTCTATCGATTTTAATTGTTTGAATCGTGAGGCGAGCATGAACTAATTCCTTTCTAGGGTTGGGTGATTGAATTGATTGATTGATGATTTGTTTGATTGAGAATACCAATTGAAACCTAGGGTTTATTGTTGAGTGATTGATCTCTATTGAATTATTTATGTTTAGTGTATTATCGAGAGATAGATACGTGCATGATATGAATTTGGTAATTGATTAATCACTATTTTAATTGTTTATGTTTCGTGTATTATCGAGAGAGATCGTTGCATCATAGGAATAGATTGGATTAGAGTTCTGGAAGCGGGACTCTAATAGTTTATATATTTGTGAAATTTGATAACCTAGATTTAATCCACGGAGCGAAAGTCAGTGTTTGGATTGAGGTTTGAATATTGCATGAATAGGTAAATTTCTTGATCAAGCAATAAATCGATTAATCGGCGAAGAACCTAATGCCCTAGTTTATCTCACATTCTTGAAGAATTCTGATTGCGATTGAGCTGCTTGACGCTATCGTTGAATCGTTTGCATGTTTAATTTTCATGTTAATCTTAGTTAATCATCACCCCAAATCAAGTTTAGGATTTAGATTTATTGCTTTTATCGTAACACATCATAAGCCCATTAAGTCTTCCCGAGAGATTCGACTTGGGTCGACCTTACCCGCTATAGGGACCTCGTGCTATTGCGGCGACTAAGTAGAACAATTTGGTGGAACAATTGGCTAATAGGAGCAGGATAATCATACGTTGTGGATAGGATTAATGCATCCCTAGGGTTAGTCATCCTTATCTGTTTTTAACATCCAGTGTTTATTGCTTTATTTTATTTTACATTTTGTTACCTACGCTTTGGATTGAAGTCCGAAGCCCTAAAATCTTACCAAACCATTTATGTTGCTTGGATAATGATGAATCATTGTTGAGTTAAGCTTACGTGTTTTAGCATTACAATCCACATGGATACGATACTCTGCTTACCTTCTATATCGCCTTTTACGTGTGAAAAAGGGGCGATCAAATTTTAGGCGCCGTTCGGGATTGTTAAGATTGCATAAGAATAATTTGTGATTTGGATTTATTAATTCAAGTTATTTATTATTTTAATTATTTATTATTCTGGGATGAATTCTCTCTTTTCTCGGGTAGTTTATGCGTCAAGATCTCGGGGACCTCACGAAATATTACTAGATCCCGAGATCGAAAGCTCTCAAGGAGAAGAGGGCGAGAGAAGAGGCGGGCTGCAATGGCAGCTAATCCACGAGCAGGGCATTCCTCCGAGCAAGCTGCTGCATGTTAGCGATTTGGCAATGCACGGCGCCATATGGCGAATATGGGACTCCTTGTCCCTACCCAGAGGCGAGACCTCGAATTATATGTACCGACCTCCCTTTGAGCAATTCAAGGAGGCGGATGGGGCCGGAAGTCAATGCAAACAACTTCGAGTTAAAGCCGGCCCTAATCGGCGTGGTACAGGAGGCGGTTTGGGAGGAGTCACAGAGGACCGAATCGCATCTTGAGACATTCTCGACATTTGTGACACCATCAAGCGAATGGGGTGCCACAAGACACGATCCGGATGCGCGTGTTCGGATTCTCTGCATGATCGGCGAAGGAGTGGTTCGAAGTTTGGACCGCGCGGGCATAAGCAGTTGGGGGATCTTTGCGAAAAGTTCCTCTCAAAGTATTTTCCGCCCGACCAAAGCCCGGAAAATCATCGCCGAGATCTCCCACTTCTCGGCTAGGAGATGAGTCATTGTTCGAGTCGTGGGAGGCGATTCGGGGCCTATTGAGAAAGTGCCCACAACACGGATTCTCCAAAGAAAGCAGATCACGCAGTTCTCTGGTGACATGGCATCTGAGGAGCATAGTGGATGCGTCGGCGGTGGATGTTTATTGAATCGTCGTGTAGAGGAGGCGGTCGCATCATAGAAGAGATGGCGGCAAATAGTTATCAATGGCGGCGGAGAGGACACCGATGGTTAAGGCGTTGGCGTGAGGTTGACTCGAGATATGATGAACTAATGAAGCAAATCACCCTCTTGAAGAGTCGGATCGAAGCGGAGGGCGTCGATTTCATCAATCGAAAGAACGATCACAGGGACAATCCGGCATACAACCCAAACAAGAAATCACCCAAATTTCGTACACCAACCCCTGATAATTTTCAACGACCTCGCTAGGTTTCTCGATTCGAATGGAGTGATTGAGGCGAAGAAGCCGAGTCTAGAAGACGTGATCGTGAGTTGGTTGTAAGCAACCAACAATTGACAACGAACGTAATTCATTTATAAGCAACACGGGCGGAAGATTAATCATTTGGAGTCCTTTGTGGCTATGGGAAGCATATGAAGATTTTGGAAAATCAGTTGGTTGAGTAGCCGTACAATTGAATACTACAAAAGGCAGGCCAATTTCCGAGTAATGTCTGGTGAACCCGAAAAATCAATGTTTCGCCATCAGACGAGGTGGACAAGTTTACGAGCCATACGGAGCAAGAAAGCCAGCGGGCGAAACTCACAATCGAGCTCGCGACCATGAGCCCGATCGCGCGAGTCGAGTTTTCCCCACGAAGCTTCGCGGCCAGAAACGCAGCCCATGACGACCATGAGCCATCAAATTGTGCGCCCTAGATTTGTTCATGACGACCAGCCATATAAGCTCGAGCGAAGGAGGATTCCGGTAGCAGCAGACACCTCGCGACCGCCCGGTGATCGCGAGGTCAACCATGAAGGCCTCAGAATCGATTCTCGCACGGACACTCCTCCGGTCCCATTTTGAGTCGACTAGTCAAGTCAAAATATGGCGAGGAGTTCTTGGCGTTCAAAGAGATTTTTCAAAAGTTGAGATCAATTTGCCTCTCTTTGAGCGCTTCTGAAACATTAGGGATACATGAAATTTTTAAAGGCAGCTTTGCAAGCAAGAAGAAAGTGGGAAATTTGAAAAAATTACCTATCAGAAGAATGCGATGCCGTCTTGCGAGAGGAAGCTCCTTTAAAGCGAAGGATCCGGCGGTTTTCGTTAGAATGCGAGATCGCCGAGCAAACTTTTCAAATGTATTGTGCGACTTGAGGCGAGCATCGATCGATGCCTTTGAGCGTATTCAATCGTTGCACCTAGGAAAGATGAAGCCGACGAAGATATCGCATGATGGTGACGGTCGGTGACATATCTAAAGGTATCATCGAAGATGTGTTGGTAAAATTCGGGACTTTGTTTTCCTGCCGATTTTGTAATTTTAGATATCCCAATTCAAACAACAACCGCTAATCTGGCGGACCTTTTCTAGCAACCGGTGGTGCTTTGATTGATGTGCGGAAGGTAATCTCACGTTTGTATGAGCGATGAGGGCTCAAGATTTCCATATATGGCCATCAAGCAACACGACGGTGAAAAGCGGAAGATGGCTACTCGATCCGATTGCTGCTTTGCCGCGCACATCAGCGCTTAGAGGGTGCCTCAATCGGACGGACATCTTGCAAGGAAGAAGTGGACTCGGCATAAAAATCCAGTGATTCGTTTAAACTTTGTGGAAGCCATGGTTGTGCCAATTGGTGGTGCATTGTCAGCGCCCGATCTGAGGGCAAATTGAAGTTTGGAAAGACCACGGTTGCCGTCGCTGATTGATAAGAGGTAACGTCGAGCTAGCGACGATAAATCCGACTTGGTTGGGAGGTAACCCAACATTTCGTGCTTTATGTCTTTTGTTTTGTTTCTTGTTTTCGTTGTTTTCTTGTGTCTGTTTGTTTGTTTTAAGTCCCAATGTATATCATCAATGGTGAGGATTTTTAACGATGGGAGTGGCGCAACATATGAGTGCGGTCTCTCCCAATCAACATCTTACGCAAACATTATTGCCTCCATTACTGCTTGTTGACAATAAGTTTGGGGAGTGGTCGAGTATGATGTGATTGAGAGTCCTTGTTATTTTCTTTGTTTTGTTATGTTATTATATGTTGGGGTTTTATGCGGTCTTTTGTCTTTCTTTTTATGTTGTGTCTGTCGATCAGCGAGTTAAGTGAAGTGTTTTAATCCATGTGGCGATGTGATAGAAATTTTTGTGAAATTTAATGATAGTGCACATGATATGTTAGAAAATAGCGCATGAATGATTTGAGATTGATTAGTTTGTTGTTTTTCATCATTTGCTTATCTGTGAGACTTGAGCTTCTTTGTATAAATATCTTGATCTGATTTCTTTTAATTGTGTGATATCATGCATGTGATTATCTTCTAGAACTTGCCGTTCTTACGTATCGAAGCTATGATATGTGTTTGAATTTGGAAAGGATAAAGGCCATCTTTGTTAACCACATACTTACCCAAACACTAACCGATAATATCTATTATTTGTTGCCTTCTTTGAGCCGTTTTGACTTTATTCTTCGATTAACCGGATGATAGGAGGTGAGGATGGATATAGGAACCAAAAGGGTTGAAATTTTGATGTAGTTATGGCGAGAAACATTAGTTTTAGAGAAATGCATCGTAATGAAGAATAAGTACCTTTGTTGTGAATGAAAAAACCCATAAGCTCTAGAAAGAAAAGAAAAAGATGTGATAAGTTCACTATGTGTTTTGAGCATGAAGGGTGGTTAATCAAAGTATAGGTACCTTATGAGGCATAAAGCGTCGATTTAACACGTTGGGAAAGAAGAGGAAAATGGAAAAAGTCCATATGTGTCGAAAAATATAAATGGGGGTGCTTGGAATATTTTTGAGTCACTTAGCCATATATTATCCTACCTTAACCAATGTGCCTACAACATAACCTATGAAAAGACCTTTTTGATCCTTATTTGAACACATTTGATGCGGTGGAGATATTAGAGAAGCGCGAGCCTATGGTAAGATGTTGCATTGCATTGATCGTTGAGTGTATACCGTTCTACATTTCTTTATGAGTTGAGTGTATCCTATATTTTACACACATGACGTTGTGAGGGTTGAATTAAATGAGTTTTTTCCCTCGATGGTTGTTTGTGTCGAGTTGGCTAACGTCGTCATGTGCGCTAAATCTTTTTGAGCGTTGAGATGTTTCAGAGCTTATAATGGTTATCCTCTTTGCCACGCTTCGTTGATCTTCGTTGTGTCTTTCGGTTACTTTTTTGTTTGAGGACAAACAAATGTGTAAGTTGGGGGAGTTGATAAGCCTCATTTTACTGTTTTAAAGGTTATATTTGTCATTTTCTAATTGATAAAGGTTTGTTTGAGCTGAATTTGTGATATATTTCATTTGCTTTGAAAGATATTATGCCGTGTGTATTTTGTGTTATTTTAGCACGATTTTGATCTTAAAAGGGAGAACAAGCACGAGCACACACTTAATCATTGGGATGAAGCTTCATGAGACACGAGCTCATGGATAAAGATTCGAGAAGGCGACAACCGACCGACCTCATGGCGGCAGCGAGAGTTGATCGCGAGTTCATAAGGAAGAAGACTTCGCGACACGGCATAGCGAGCGTTGATCGCGAGTTCATGCGGAGGAGCATCGCGACACGGCATCGCGACTTGACATCGCGACTTACGATCGCGAAGACACACGGAAGGATCTCGCGACCCGCTATCGCAACTTGCTATCGCGACAGTTAATCGCGAGTCAAAGGAAACGCGCGTATGGAGGATTCTCTCGCGAGCTGCTATCGCGAATTGTGCAAGGGAAGGCGTCTCGCGAGGTAGAAGTTGAGTCCGTGTAGAGTTCTATGTCAGAGTCCGATTCAAGAGAGGACGAGTTTTAAGGAGAAAGGAGAGCTTGCAATTCATTATAAAAGGGGGAGAGAGGGCAATTGTTTTCTACACCATTCCAGAGCAGAACATAAATTCTTCTTTATTTTCTTTTGCAAGTTCTTTTCCCGTTTAATTTAGTTTAGCTTTTTCTTTAAGTATTTTCATTCCAATTTCACGGTTTAGTATTAGAATCGAATTTCTTACGGATTCAAGTCATTCTAATTGTTCTTCGTGGATTCTTACGGTTTTATCTATCTATCTTAATTTATGTTTTGTTTAATTATTTATTGCTTTGGTAATTTAATTATGCGTAGCTAAAATTCGTCTTGATCTAGGGTGTGCATGATTCGATCCTATATGTTGTGATTTTGTTATCGCTATTTACCTTCCGAGGCATTGATTCATGATTCTTGGTGCTTATTTATATGTGTTGATTTCGATCAATCTTGATGCATATCTAGTTGTCGGTTAATTACGTAATTGTATTAATTGTCAATCGATCTTGAATGCATGATACGAATAAGCCTTGAGTCGTGGTGATATAGGATATTCGTAGGAAGCATATTCTTAGTGATCCTTTTGGGTTACTTGTTTTCACCTAGAATGGTAGGAAAACTTCGTAATCTCTTCGCCATAATTGTCGTAATTGAAGTTGTTGGTTATATTTGTGATCTTCCATCTTATGCGGATTAAAATTGGCTAATAGGATCGGGATAATCATACGTTGTGGATAGGATTAATGCATCCCTAGGGTTAGTCGTCCTTATCATTTTTAACATCCGAGTGTTTATTGCTTTATTTTATTTTACTGTTTTGTTACCTACGCTTTGGATTGAAGTTCAAGCCCTAAAATCTTACCAAACCATTTATGTTGCTTGGATAATGATGAATCATTGTTGAGTTAGCTTCTATGTTTTCGCATTACAATCCCTGTAGATACGATACTCTGCTTACCTTCTATATCGCCTTTTACGTGTGAAAAAGGGAGCGATCAACCATCAATAAGAAAAAGGAAATGAGATACTCCATAATATTGTATCACACACTAAAATAACAGCGCAAGCCGTTAGAGCTTACAAGGACTCCAACAACCCGTAAAGGATCAGTGAATCAAGTTTTCACTCACACCTAAGGAATCTGGATATAGTGATTATAGATGATACTCTCGTCTGATTTCCAGCATGCTCCCCATGAGGGGGACAACGCCTATAAATAGGACATGTCTCCCCAGCATAAGCCACCTACTGCCAACCTGCATTTCAACATTCCAAACTCTCTATATACTTAGCTCGTATCCAAGCTTTGTCCTCTTCTCGTTCCAGTTCGTCAGAGCTCGTTGGCTTTCTTTGTCTTTGCCACCGACGAGACATTGTCGTTTATCTTTAGAGCGATGCGTCGGGCAAGAGAGCACTACCGGAGCGTATCTCGTCTTGCGGAAAGAGGCCTCATCGACTCGGTATTAGTATACGGTTTAGTTTCATTTGTATTTCAATTCAATTTAGTTCAATTGTTGTTTAATCTCCTACCTTCTACCTTTTTGTTTTGAGTTGTAATACCTCCGATAAGTTCTGTACTATTTGTACACGTTTTTTTTCCATCACATTGGAATTACGTGCCATTTTCGGGATCTTGAAAAAAACAAGGCTCAATTACTAATTAACTATACTATACTATAATAATTAATAAAACACTCTTTTCTTTTTATCTCT
The DNA here is from genome assembly GCA_036937905.1 of Salvia rosmarinus. Lineage (NCBI taxonomy): Eukaryota > Viridiplantae > Streptophyta > Magnoliopsida > Lamiales > Lamiaceae > Salvia > Salvia rosmarinus. The sequence goes on along the minus strand of CM072818.1, from coordinate 62,324,974 downwards.
TACCAAAGTTTGTAATTTTGTATTGTTCTTTTAATGATGATCAATAACGTTAAAGCATGAGCCTTATTTATAGGAGTGGGAAATTCAACTTTTCCAAAAGTTGCATGGCTTTCTAGTATCTTCTATGATCGAATTTAATTATCTTTTTTTTTAGATTTTGCGGAAATATTAACGTGTGTGATAGAATAGATAGTGGCGTAGGTGGATGGTGCGGTGGTGGTATGGGGTATTATTAGGTGGCCGTAGTCTCTTACAAAATTTTATATAAATTGATTTTCGGACAAAAAACATTTTACATTGCAGTCTTTCATCACTATTTCCAAAGAGGTAGCCTTTTCTATATCCATCCATATATATAGAATTTGATATTTTTTTCAGTATAAATGATATTTGATACATTTCTTCAATATAGATGATACTTTGTCCGTCTGCACCGTACGGACGGATGTATAGGAGTTTTTGTGATTTCCAAATATCCCAATGTTTAATAAATATAAATTATTACCTAATATTTCAAGATTTTCAGACTTATTTTCTAAGATGATACTTTTGGCACTGAAATTTATTTCTAGTGGAATGGGTAGGAGTGAATATTCGATTATTTGATCGGTTTCGATCGAAAAATAACAATCGAGTCGAATTAATCGAATTTTAAATAACTGAATCGAACCCAAATAACAAAAATATATTTGGGTTATTTCGGTTAAATCAATTTTAACAAAAATATTTTTCAAATAAGTAAATAATAATATTATATATTGATATAATATATATAAAAATAAATTTTGATATTTTATATATATAAAAATTGTATAAAAATAATTAATAGTATTATATAATAAATAAATAATATTTTTCAATTATTATATATTGATTTAATAAGAGAGAGAGATGAATAAGATTAAGGATATTGATATATTAAAATTATAATTTTAAATAAATAAATAAATAAATAATATTATATATATATATATATATATATATAATTAGGTTTTCGGTTGAAAAAATTTGAACCAACCAAAAATCGAATTAACCGAATCAAATTTGATTTTTCGGTTTAATTCGGTTCAGTTATTCGATTTTTGGATATTTTGCTCACCCTAAGAATGTTCAAACTCATATGACAATTATGCCGTTGATATATATAGGGTTATTACTTGTATTTTACTCAATATTGGAAAATTATCAAAAAAATCCTCAAATATAAGGATAAGAGAAACTAATATTGACCTTCATTTTTTTGATGCAAATTATACTCTTTTCAATTGCTCCCACATTTTGACTTGAAGCTGTAGGCAATTCAGTGAATGGGACCAATCAAATACTTTAAGAAATTCTACCACCACAAATTGCTTTTAAAAAAAAGTTATACAACACACTCGGTTTATAAAATATTAATGAAATTTGAGTTTAACTTTTTTTTTTTACCATAAATACCACTGCTCTGAATATCCTACCCCAAAAAGGATTTCCACTTAATTTCTTTTCACATTTGAGTTCGACTAAAGCACTTCAAAGTTACGCCCATTTCTAGCTTCTTTTTTTTTCTTTACCCTATTTTGATGATCGAACGAAAGATAAAGGATAAAATAAAAAAGAAAATTCCTTCGTGAATGAAAGTTTTTCTAGAAGCTTTTAATTAGACACATGGACGCAAATTCACATCATATTATTATCAAATAATGTCAACTTTGCCAATTTGGACTCCTCATGAAAACTAGATGTAAAGTATATTTTTTATCATATATTATTTCATAGCTTTTCTACATAGAATACAAGCCATATAATTGCAATAGGAATTGGTAGACATAAAACTTGATTTTTTTTAGAAAATAAAATAAAATTTAAACCGTAGAAAATGTAAAGAATCATTTCTGTCGGCCTCTATTCGTATCACGACTCATGAGTTGGTATTGTGACACATGACACTACTCGATGGACATATACCAAAATTAAGTTCACATATGTAATCATGATATATGCTACTTTATTTTCTTTGGGAAATTAGGTGAATTTCATTGCAATCAACATTTTATAGCGAATCAATTGCAGTGTGTTAGTAGTATTTTTATTGTGTCTATGAACGATTATTATTATTATTATTATTATTATTATTATTATTATTATTATTATTATTATTATTATTATTAATCTGTCATTTGTTTTCTTTTATATCACACAAATTGTGACCGGAGATATCAAATTTATAAATTACATAAAAATTAGAGCTTAATTATTAAGTTTATTCACCTGTTGAAGTGAATGAGGAAAATAGTAAATTAGGCTTTGATTTTGTGTGTAATTTTTAAATTTCAATATTTTGGTCATAATTTATAAGTTATAAGAGACCAAATAAATTTAACAACACGTTAACAGTGCTTACCAATGGTATAAAGCATATCGATCCTCTCTATATATATAAGTATCTCAAAGACGACTAGATGAGGGCTGAATTTAAAATACTTTTATGCGTAGATTATTGACATTCACTTCAATTGAAGTTTACTGAATCTAAGATTCAAGCTTATTGTTTTTTTTTTTATGAAAAAAAGATTCAAGTTTATTCCCTTCGTGATTATAAATTGTAATGACAATAGTTACTGAGACTCAATATCATACTCTTTTGTAATAATTATTGGATGTTGTGTGTGGATAAATTGCTGCATGCCACTAAAAGCGCCCAAACAGATTTTAATTCAAGACCAAATTATGCTATTCGTGGGTGATCGTACCTAGACCTAATTAGTGAATTGAAAAGGATAAAGAGTCATGTATTGGCCAAAAATCTCAGATTCGAGTCCGTGATGTTACTTTTAAAACTTTTGCATTAGTTGACAAAAGAAAAGAAAAGGATAAAGAGTCATTGTAGACAATTAAAATTGTTAGCAAATAATATCGCGCCACGTGTAAAATATAAATTAAATAATTAATTATATTTCTAATTTTATTAATGAGATTTATTCCAAAATAAATAGATATATGGCTAATATTTAATTTTATCGGCAAATAGGAGAACGACATGTGGCAACGACACCTCAAAGAAGAATAATCACTCAAAAGGTCCATATAAGCCCAAGCCCAAGCCCAAGCTCAAATCCATAGTTTGATGGCCTAAAAGGCCCATAAGTCCAAACCCATACTCAAGCCCATGCCCATGGTTTGATGGTTCATAAGCCCAAACCCTAACTCAAGCCCATGCCCATGGTTTGATGATCCATAAGCCCATGGCTTGATGGCCCAAAAGACCCATAAGCCCAAGCCCAAGCTCAAGTCCAATGTTTGGTGGCCCATAAGCCCACTGTTGGATTTGTATACTGGAAGCAGTTTTGGTTGAGCTTGTATACAATGTTTTCTGTTACCACTATTACAATCTCATATCTCGAATTGTTTACTTGATTGCATCTGTATGTCCCTTTATTTCATATATAAGTTAGATCATACGATTGTGTTGTAGATCACGAATGCGTATGATTGGTGAACTTAATGAGATATAAAAAGTATCACGGTGAGACAACGAGGACGAGTTGTCGGTATGAATTCTTGGTATAGATAAGTGACTTGACTTGGTTGCTTGTCTATCTTTGATGCGTCTCGGCGTATTGATGGATCACGATGAGATGAGTTATTCTGTCGACCGTCGTGAAAACCTAGATCTCGGTGACTTTCGTTGATCTAAACCTCGATAAGGTATTAGGTGAGTATGAGTTGTTGACCATCACTTTGACTTGTTATGGGTGAGGGTTACATGAGTTAACCCAAGATTCTGCATCTTGGGTGGTGGCGATCTTATGCGTCGTGCTAGTTACGTCGAGTCACCTTATCCGTTTAGGATGATGGCGTCCCTTAAGTAGCTCAAAGGTTTATTATACTAAACCTGCGGTTGAGTTATCTCAAGTACAATAATAAGGTTGAGTGGTACTACTTAAGGAATTAGCGATATTAATTATTTTAAGCGATGTAACGTAAATAATTAATGGACATCGATATCTTAAATACGGGATTAAGTGAAGTCTAAGTGCAAACTGCTCAACCGGAAATAAAAGGTAAGTCATCATTTATTCTCTAGTGGCATGAATAAATATTTATGAATTAATTTATGTTACGAAATTTGAACATAAGATAATTAATTTATTTGAGGCCCATCTTTATTCCTCAGCATTTGATCCTGTCTTGGCCCGTCAGGGCCTTTTAGCTTAAGAATTTCGCCCCCACCTTATAGAGTCCCTCTGGGACTCTACTTGATCCTCTCTATCTTAAGTGATATTATTATATTTATTAGATATGCATAAATCCTATCTTTGATAGGATTTAGGATTGCATTATAAATATAAGGTGAGAGAAAATCAAACCCTAATCTCAATAGTGAATTTTCGAAAATCACACTTCTCCAAGTTGGTATTTTTCGAAAACTTTGAGAGGAGTAAGAAGACGAATTTCTGTAGCATTCTCCATAGATTGTCCTCACTCGACATTGGAGTTTAGGCAATCGGGATATAGTCCAGAAGATCAAAGCACGAGTCTTGATCCATTACTTCCCGACAAATTCACAAGTAAACACAAGAAAACACCTACGTGTTGCAATTAATTATATAGGTGCATGCTAGGTATATAATCAATGTATGGTGAATTAAACATCAAGAGAGATCCTAGGAGAGGTTAAATCGATTTCCTACAATTGGTATCGAGCACAGGATCGAGTATCTTGGTTACGTTGGATTAATTCACGTTTGATTATAACGTGCACAATTAATTAATTGTGGATATATCGTTCATCGTGGCTCGTTTTATTTTTTGTCGGGTTTTGTTTTTCACCACGAGAAAATCCGTGGTTAGATTAGATTTTTTCTTGTAAATCTCATCTGTAAAAGAAGAACGAAGATGAAAAGCACGAAGAACGAGACGACGGAGGCTACCGGAAACAACCGCATAGCTCGGCGGGCGTGGCGACGGCAACGCGAGCGCGTGCTCGGCGCTCGGTAGCCATGCTAGTTTTATCGATAGCTCTCGGGCGGACATGGACGGCAACTCTCGGCGAGACCAGGTGGAGTCGGTAGCACAGCTCGGTAGTCGGGCGGTGCGGGGCACGCGGTTCTCACGAGGACGCCTCGACACGCCTCGACGCTGAGCGTGGTGCTAGGCGGGTCTCGACATGCGGCGTCGGTAGTGCGGGAGATGGCGCGCGAGCTCTGCGCTCGGGTGTCCGTTACGCAGCGAAGCGGCAGCCGAGCCAGCCAGCGCGCAGTCGTCTCGGCGTCTCGGCGAGCCGGCGCAACAGGCGGCAGCGCCTGCGGCGCGTGCGGCGCTCGGCGACTCGGCGATTCGTCGGGAAACCTCGAGCTCGGCGGCGGGGCAGCGGCGTCGTGCGGAAACCTCGGCGTCTGTGGGCATGCTCGGCTGCACTAAGCGACGCAGGCGCGCGATTTTCACGCGGAAGCCCCGACAGCGCTTGACGACGCGGGTCGGCACGTCTCTGCGAACTGGCGGGCGGTTAGGCGAGGCGTGCGGCATTCCTCGGCAGATGCGGCTCGAGGGTTGGGCGGCGGAATACGACTGGGAGCGTTGTGGGCCGACCCGGCCCGTTTCGATCGAACTTCGGATTTTACCTACGACCACAATTTTCGACCGGTTCGATTTTTTGACCGATTCGACCCAATCCAATGATTCGGCCTTTTTTTTATTTTTAGCCCAAATCCAGTTTTGACGAATCCGATCCGTGCCCGTGCACGCGAGGCCTGTTTTCGAGTTTGAAGATCTGTACTTTGCAAATTTATGTAATAAATTAGGCAAGAAAGTACAGGATCCACGAATGGGCCGCGATGAATGATTTTATTTTATTTTTATCGTTCAAAGCATGTCGTGGATGTTTAAATTATGCAGAAGCATGCTATGTATGTTTAATTACGTAGATAAACATATTATGTGTTTTCGTGATTGGATGAGCATAGTAAGCATGCTAGGTTTATCCCAGTTTTCAAGCATATTTTAGAATTCTGCGAGCATGTTTTACATGTTGAGTGTATAGAAAAGCAAGCTAGGATTACGTGATCTGCATGGACAAACCTTTTGAAACAAAAGACTAAGCAAGAAACCCGACATATTAATTTTTAAAATTAAAATGTCAAGACCTCCACTTTTTGATCTCTAAACAAAGTGATAAGCAACGTGAGTGGCGCTCACTGCGTGTGGCTTGCTTGCATGGTTTTCATAAGTTTGTTAGATGAGATTTCTAAATAAAACATTTTAATCTATTGAGAAGTGGGAGTTTCATGTGTAAACGTCCACACTCGTGGCTTGCATATGCAATTTTTCATAAGTTCTCTAGAGATAGATTTAAAATGAGATAACAAAGGAATTTGGATTGGGCGGTATGGTCCTAGTGGTATGCCAATTCTAAGAATTCATTTTACGCTTTTAAAATTGTGGTCATTGCTTAGAAATCACCTCAAGTACAACTTCCATGAAGTCCATTCTTGCGATAGTGATGTGTTCTAGTAAGGTCAATTATTAATTTCATTTGTCGTAAGGATAAGTTGACATGGATTGAAATTAAGCGACTAAAGGTATATTTTAGTGCAGTCGGGGTTCATGTGTATGGCGTCCACACTCGTGGCTTGCATGTGGGATTCCTTGGGCGATTGGAGGTTTCAATTAATATTGTTTTATCAAAGGTTACAATATTATTATTACGTAATTATGTGCGATCGTATGCTTATGTGTTTACATTACTTTTCGATATGTCTCTTACATCGATTATCAATATGCTACGCACAAAATCCTCTATCCGGTCCAAATTTCATCGAGTGGAAGCGAAACACCGAGATTGTTCTTCTTCTTTGAAGAAAATTTATTTGTACTCACTACCTCGTCCCAAACCTCTAGATGATTTATCATCGATGAGGAGTGCAAGGAGCACGAGAAATGGGACAAATCAAATAGAATGGCAAAGTGCCTTCTTTTGGTCACCATGTGCGAGTCCTTACAACTCCAAGATCAAGAGATGGAAGATGCAGACACTATATGGCTAAATCTCATGAAATCGATGAGAGTCGGACGAGATAATCGCTTGTCGTAATTTGACAAAATCAATAATGTCAAGTTCTATGAAGGAAAGCGATTCAGGTACGTGACGAATGATCAATCTCTTGGAGAGCTCGAATTGGTTGGAGGATATATTGATGGCGTAGTCGAATCGATATGATCCTCAATACATTACCCAAGTCTTTTGATGACTTGGTTATGGAGTAGTCCTTTATGATAAGAGTTATACTCTAGATTCATTGCCGGAGGATCTAGTAACGGAAGAACATAAAATAGTAAAAAGTGCGATCTTTAGTACGCACCTCAAAGAAAACCACCGCTTTATCGAAGATGAAAATGGAAAGTAGAATTCAAGAGATGCTTAAGGCAAAAGAAAGAGTGAGAATAATACAAAGGGCTCTACCGGTGATTTGAAAAAGCGAAGGAGAAGGGCAAATGTTTGAGTGCGGTGAGATCGACATTTGAAAGGCTAAGTGCCCCAAGCTCGAGGCTCAAGGTACGCCATTTACTTTAATGTGAAACATGTTTAGCGACTTGTTCTACTCATTCATGGGTAGTAGATACGAGTGTGTTGATCATATTTGTTACACCTGCGTGGGTTCCTGCGGACGAGGGCTGCGATGATGGCGAGATAACGATCTCCATGGGCAGCGTGGCGAAAGTCGAGGCCGTTGCAGTTGGAGATGTTACTTTATGTTTTGATAGAATTGTTTTAGTATTGAAAGATGTTTTATATGTCCCGGAGTTTCGACGAACCTTATTTCCATTTCCAAACTATTTATTCATGGATATTGGGTTGTTTTGATAGTGGTGTTTCTATCATAAGAAATGACGAAGTTATCGTGGTGGCACTTTATATAATTCGCTTATACTATTTCTCGCCAAACATAATACCTTTAATTATGTTGCATCTACATCAAACCTTAAGAGAAAGTTTTCTTCGCAAGATGACACCACATTTCTCCGGCGTCTTAGATTAGGTCACATCATCTAAATAGGATTCAAAGACGGCTAAGAATGGGCGTTGGGTGATCTCACGGTTACTCCATTCGATCTGAATCTGTGATAAGGAAAGATGTCGACTAGACCCTTCAAAGCAAAGGGTTATAGAGCTAAAGAAGTGTTGGGGCTAGTCCATTTCGACTGTGTGGACCTATGTCCCACAAGCTCGTGGAGGAATGCAGTATTTTGTCACTCTTTGAAGATTACTCAAGATACGGATACATATACCGCTTCACCGCAAGTCTGAATGCTTTGAGAAATTCAAAGAATTTAAAGGCGGAAGTGGACGAAGTTTGGTAAAAGTATCAAGTTATCATGATGCGATCGCGGTGGCGAATACCTCGAATGTGAGTTTATGGACTATTTGGTGCGGTGTGGGATTACCTCACTCACTAAGACACACCACAACAAAATGGTGTGTCGAGTGAAGAAATATGACTCTCTTAGAAATGGTTAGATCAATGATGAGTTATGCAACATTGCATATTTCGATTCGGGTATGCCTTAGAAGCAGTGACATACTTGTTGAATCTAGTACCGTCAAGTCGATCGAAAAGACCCCAGTTCGAGTTGTGGTTTGGTAAGCTTCAGTTTAAACCACATAAGGATATGGGGTAGTCCAAACACGTGTCTTCAAAAAGAAGGGCGACAAGTTGGAGTCAGATCGAAGCAAAGGCGTTTATTGGCTATCCTAGAGGAATGAAGGGTGGTTATTTCTATAGTCCTAAGGATCGGAAGGTCATTATTAGCACTAATGCCGATTCTTAGAAGAGGATTATATGAAAACCATAACCAAAGTTGAAATCATTCTTGAAATTAGAAGATGATCGATTCGCCACCGATTAAGCCAAAGGTGCGAGATGTTGTGTTTAGTGGGAGGATCGACACCGATACTTCAAGAAATTGAAGTGGGTCGGGTTCCACTAGAGATACCGACAAGACAAGTGGCCCCTATCTAGCAAGTTGTGCAAGATAGAGAACCACAAGTTCTCGCACCCACCATTGCCATTGTACCGGTGGCGAATACCGTCAGAGTGGGAGGGTTGTTTGTCAACCCGATCGATTTATGTTTGTGGGTAAATCTTGGATTTAGTCCCGAGAAACAGCGGTGCAATAATCGACCCATGGACATACAGTGAGGCGATACAAGACATTGATGCAAGATCATGACACACCGCTATGGACTTAGAAATAGAGTCCATAATAGCTATGGATGTATACAAAAAGACACCTCTACCAGATGTCAGGGAAGCCATAGGTAGTAAGTGGGTATACAAGAGGAAGAGATTCAGATGGAGAGGTTTCGCTTTTAAAGCCGGGCTTGTGGCGAAGGTACACTTGAGTTGAGGGCATCGATTTCGATGAGACCTTTTCACTGTAGCAATGCTCAAGTCCATCGTAATTCTTCGCCATAGCAACCTACTTAAACCTTGAGGTTTGGCAAATGGGTGTGAAAACCGCTTTTCTAAGCGGTTACCTTGAAGAAGGTAGAGACATCTATATGCAAACAACAGAAGGTTATGTGGTGAAGGGTGAAGAGCATCTAGTATGGAAGCTTAAGAAGTCCATTTATGGACTTAAGCAAGCTTCACGATCCGAACTTACGCTTTGACGAGGTGGTAAAGTCTTATGGATTTACCCGGTTGCCAGCGAAAGTTGTGTGTATCGTTTAGATGTCAACGGTGATGTAGTATTTCTTGCACTTACGAGATGACATCCTTCTACTGCAACAATGTGAAGTTGTTATCGGGCGAAAGAGTTGGTTATCCGATCGCCTAAATGAAAGACTTAGGAGATGCGTACATTCTTGGGATCGATCAAGTTCACCGAGATCGCAAGAGAAAAATGTTGAGCTTATCGCAGCGTCTTATATTGATACCGTGATTACTGCTTTAGTACGCAGCCCACCAAGAAAGGATTGCTACATTTCGGACATGGTGTTCCTTTATCTTTCAAGCGAGCAACACCTATGACCGCGAAGGAGATAAAGGAAATGACAAGTTCCTTACGCTCCGCCGTAGGAAGTCTCATGTATGCAATGCTATGTACTAGACACGATATCGCGCTGCGGTAGGCATAGTAGCAAGATATCGATCTAACCTGGACAAGCTCATTGAATTGCGGAAGCATATACTCAGCACACGAAAAGGACTCGAGATTATAGGCTAGTTTACCATGCATATAGTCTAATGCCTTTGGGTTATTCAGACTCGTATTTCTAAGCTGACCATGAAGAGAAGAAGTCTACCTCAGGCTATGTTTTTACTTTGGGAGGAGGAGCCAGATCCTAGTGAGTGCAAAGCGATGCATTGCGGACTCTACCATGGAAGCCGAATATGTAGCCGCCGGAGGTTGCTAAGGAGGCTGTATGGTTCAAGAACTACCTCATGGATCTAGATGTGGTACTGGTTTGCCCAAGAGTATCATAGTTCTTTGTGATAACTCGGTGCGAGGGCAAACTCGAAGGAACCACGGACCCACAAGGCAACCAAACACATAGAGAAAGTACCATGTCATACGAGAAATCGTTAGATTAGGGGATGTCTGATTGAGAAGATTGGTACTACGGATAACCTATCGATCCATTCAGAAGAGGCCGCCAAAAAGTCTACTGAAGAGCATATTCGAGGACTTGGATTGCGAAGATGGCACCCACTTAGAAAGGAAACTTTTGTATAAGTGGGAGAAGAAGTGATGGTATTGTTTGTAATAGCTAGTAGAGAGACACATTGTATACTAAAAGTTTTGCTTTAGTATAAGTGGGAGATTGTTGGATTTGATATCGAAGCGGTTTTGGTTGAACTTGTATACAATGTTTCTATACCACTATTACAATTTCCTATCTCGAATTGTTTACTTGATTGCATCTCAGATGTCCCTTTATCTAGTATATAAGTTAGATCATACAATGTGTTGTAGATCACGTAAGTCTCATATGATAGGTCAAACTTAATGAGATATAAAAAGTATCACAACCGAGACAACTTGAGGACGAGTTGTCGGTATAGCCTCGTGGGATAAGAAGTGACTTGACTTGGTTGTTTGTTCATACTAGTACGTCTCGGCGTATTGATGGATCACGGTGAGATGAGTTCTTCTATCCGACCGTCGTGAAGAACCCAGATCTCGGTGACTTTACGTTGATCTAAACCTCGATAAGGTATTAGGTGAGTATGAGTTCGCGACCATCACTTTGACTTGTTATGGGTGAGGTTACATGAGTTAACCCAAGATTCTCTGCATCTTGGGTGGTGGCGGTCTTGTGTTGGATTTGTATAACGAAAGCGGTTTGGTTGAGCTTGTATACAATGTTTCTCATTACCACTATTACAATCTCCTATCTCGAATTGAATACTTGATTGCTTATATCGTGTCCCCTTATCTCATATATAAGTTAGATCATACGAGGTGTAGAAGATCACGTAAGTCCGTATGATTGGTCAAGCTTAATGAGATATAAAAATTTTCACGTTGAGACAACTTGAGGACGAGTTGTCGGTGTATAGTGCTGGTATAGATAAGAAGTGACTTGACTTGGTTACTTGTCTATCTTGTATGCGTCTCGACGTATTGAAGGATCACAAAGTGAGATGTGTTCTTCTTTCGACCGTCGTGAAGAACCAAGATCTCGGTGACTTACGATGATCTAAACCTCGATAAGGTATTAGGTGAATATGAGTTCTTGTCCATCACTTTGACTTGTTATGGGTGAGGTTATATGTTCTAACCAAGATTCTCCGCATCTTGGGTGATGGCGGTCTTGTATGTCACGCTAGTTATCTGATCAAGTCACCGTATCCGTTTAGGATGATGGCGTCCTTAAGGAGCTCAAAGGTTTATTGTACTAAACCCTCGCGAGGTTGAGTTAGCTCAAGTACAATAATAAGGTTGAGTGGTACTACTTGAAATGAAGTTATTAATCGTTTTAAGCGGTCAGTTGCTATAAATGATTAATGGACGTTCGATATCTTAAATACGAGGATTCAGTAATGTCTAAGTGCAAGCCCGACTCAACCCGGTAATAAAGGGTAAGTCAGCATTCTTCTCTAGTGGCATGATCGAATGTTTATAAATTAATTTATGTTCGGGTGAACATAAGATAATTAATTTATTTGAGGCCCATCTTTATTCCTCGCATTTGATCTCGGCCGGCCCGTCAGGGCCCGTAAGCAAGAGGAAAATCTACGCCCATGATGCTCCATTGGCAAGATTTTATATCCCACAAGGATATAATTATATTTATGGTATATGCATAGATCATTTCCATATAAGATTATGGCAATAATCCTGAGAGTATGGTAATAATCCTAAGTGTATGGTAATTTTCCATATAGGATTATAGTAATTTCCATATAGGATTATGGTAATTTCCATATGGGATTAAGGTAGTGCATTATAAATATAAGGTATGAGATAAAGTCTAGGTTAATGCTCATTAATCCTACACAATATTTTCGGACATCTCATAGTGTTTGAGAGAGAATTTTCGTGAGTTTTGTGAGAGAGCATTGGGTGATTTTCCGAAGCATTCTCCATAGATCGTCCTCACTCGACGTTGGAGATTGGGCAACCGGGATACAGTCCAGAAGGTCAAAGCACGAGTCCGATCCATTCGATCCATTCATCTCGTTCCATCGACCCCGACAGATCCAAAGGTAAACACGTGAAAACCCCTACGTGTTGCAATTAATTATATAGACGCATGCTAGGTTTATAATCAATGTATGGTGAATTAAATATCCAAGATAGATCCTCGGGGCGAGGGCTTAACATATGTTTTCCTACGACACATGTAAATGCTGATTTACGCATGTCGAGTCACCTTATCCATTTAGGATGATGGCGTCCCTTAAGCGAGCTCAAAGGTTTATTGTACTAAACCCCGCAGGTTGAGTTATCTCAAGTACAATAATAAGGTTGAGTGGTAATACTTAAGGAATTAACGATATTAATTATTTTAAGCGCTTAGAACGTAAATAATTAATGGACGTGCGATATCTTAAATACGGATTCGTGAAGTCTAAGTGCAAGCTCGACTCAACCGGAAATAAAGGGTAAGTCAACATTTATTCTCTAGTGGCATGAATAAATGTTTATGAATTAATTTATGTTCTGGGTGAACATAAGATAATTAATTTATTTGAGGCCCATCTTTATTCCTGCATTTGATCCTGTCTTCGCCCATCCAGCCTTTAGCTTAAGAATTTCGCCTTCTTATAGAGTCCCTGGGACTCTACTTGATCTCTCTATCTTAAGTGATATTATTATATTTATTAGATATGCATAAATTCTATATTTGATATGATTTAGGATTGCATTATAAATATAAGGTGAGAGAAAATTAAACCCTAATCTCGATAGTGAATTTTCAAAAATCACACTTCTCCAAGTTGGTATTTTTCGAAAACTTTGAGAGGAGTAAGAAGGCGAATTTCTGTATCATTCTCCATAGATTGTCCTCACTCGACATTGGAGTTTAGGCAATCGGGATGCAATCTAGAAGATCAAAGCACGAGTCTTGATCCATTACTTCCCGACAAATTCGCAAGTAAACACAAGAAAACACCTACGTGTTGCAATTAATTATATAGGTGCATGCTAGGTATATAATCAATGTATGATGAATTAAACATCCAAGAGAGATCATCGGGAGAGGGTTAAAATCATATTTCCCTACACCCACTAGCCTAAATCTATAAATATGAAGTTTCTCATAAACAACAAGTGAGAAGAAGTGAAGTGGTGAAGTGAAGATTTGAAGAGCTCAAGACACTCGAAGAATCCTCTACGAAGCATTATCCGACATTCGAGGTCTTCTTCAAGTATTCAAGGCGTTCTTCGTGCAAATCATAACGTTTTTAGCCCAAATCATTCCAAAGCTGAAGTTCAATTCGAAAATATGGTGAAAATCCTCCGCATTGGAGATCAAACTTGAAGATCTTCAATGCGCTCTTCAGTACTTCAAACAAATCAACAATCAAATATGAAAACAAGACAAAGGTCCTTCAGATTGAAATCATCAAATCCAAACTTCAAGTTCAAGGAGATCAAGGAATCACATCCCCTCCAAACAAATCGAAGAATATCCGAAAATCGTTCAAGAAATCAAATCGAAGAGAAGATTCAGAGGATAGATAGAGATCGAACTCATCTCAAATATATTAAATCCAAACTACATTGATTTTGTATATAATTTTGTATTTATAAAATTTAAATACAAAAATTTGTGTTACAAATTTTTGGCATGCCCGGTGGGATATCTCTACCCTCATCTCTACTCTTCACCAAAATCTTGAATGATGTTCACCCTAAAACATGCAACTTAGGTCGCTTCAAAATCTTCTTTAGAGAGCATTGATGTAATACCCCGTAAAATAAAATCGCAGTTAACGAAAATTCTTTTAAATATTAACGAAGAATTTAGTCAGAATTGTTGTTAAATCTTTCTTTTAATGAATAAACGAGAAAATTTATCGGTTGATAATCAAACGATAACGTAGTATGATCGGATTCGATAAATCGGATTACGAATGTGTGTGACGATCACCGATTCCCGTTAGAACAAAACGAATGAAAAGTCGTAATCATAATTATACATGATATCTAAAATTACCGGAAATGGAAAGTTGACCTTATATCCATTTTAACTTCTAGCACCTCACATCTCTCATGTATCTCCCTCTGCAACCAGTCATGTATCTCTCTCGGCAACCAGATTCATGTTCTGCAACATGAATCAAATTTGAATCTCTCATATCCCCAACTCCTGCAGCACACAGTACTCTTCTGCAAAGGTACACAACATACGACATTTTTCCTTAATCAACTACAGGCTTTCATCCTTATACACTCTCCATTTTCAAAGCACAACACTGCATTCCTATTTCACTCACAGCTCTCTCTTTCAAACTCTCACACCTTCACACTTCCAACCATCACAACAAACTGAGGAAAATAAAACAAAAGGGGAAGGCATACACGAATAGAAACAAAACCATACTCAACAAAAATACTTCATCAAGGTAAGCTTCAAACTATTTGTCATGTGTACATTTTCTTCTGTATTAGTAGAAGTTAAAAATGTTAGATATGCATACTCAATCTTTAAATGAGGAACGGTAACAAACCAACTGAAAACTTCAAAAAATGGATGGTCAGGCCTATCCCATGAAATGCCCTTCTCTGTTTCCTCCTCCGTCGCTTTTCGGAGATGGCCGTGCAAATGGCGTCACGGCAAGTGGCATGGCGTGACTAAGGAGAGAGCGAGGAGGGAGTGCGAGAGAGGAAATGGCAGGACGGATAAGACAACGGCCTTCGTCCGTGCCGCGCGGTGAGCTGTAACCGACCACATACGAGAGAGAGATGTACGAGCAACGACGGCGATGGGACTCCGGCGACGACGCAATGCGGGTGGCGGACGACCGGTGAAGCGCCGCGATAACGCCGCTGGAATGAGAGTGAGAGAGAGACGGCGTGAATCTTATGTGAGTGAGAGAGCAACGACACACGACGAGGCGTTGGCGGCGCAGTCGCGGACGGTGGCCGGTGGCGCTGAAGAAGCGGTTATGGCTTGCCGAGATGGGAGAGAAGGTTCTGGAATGGGGGTGGGGTGTGTGTAGGTTTAGTAGTGGGTTTGGGTTGGGCCTTGTTTTATTTAAGTTTGGTGGAAATGTTAACAAATAGTGGGCCTTGTATTTTTATGTTATTTGGGTTGAATAATCAGTTGGGCCGAGAGTTAATTGCTCTGTTGGGCCGAATTAAGTGATTAAATAGTTAGCCCAAATTCGTGATCTAATAAATAGTTGGACCAAGAGGATTTACTTGACTGGGCTGAAATCTTTGGGCCGCGATTTATTAATTGGCTGGACCAATTATTTTAGGGATGGGCTTCTAGGATATGGGCCTCTCTAATTAATTGGGTTGGACTTAAGTTAAAGAGAATTGGACTACCAAGATTTAATTGAACCTTAATTAATTAAAGTTGGGCTTTAATTAATTAAATCTTTCGGACTTGAGAAATTATTTATATCAACTTTAATTAGTTAAAGTTGATAAGCTGTAATTATTCATAATTAGACATAAATTAATTAAGTTACTTAAACTTAATTGATTAATTTGGATGGACCTTAATAATTAATTGTGCTAGACTTTAATTAATTAATTAAGTTACTTAAACTTAATTAATTAGCTTGAGAGGACTTTAATTAATTAAGAGCATTGGGCTAAATTAATTAATTTAATTAGGTCTTGACCAATTAAATCATTTGGACTTGATCAATTAAAGATAGATTGACCTCAAGTAATTAATTTACTTAGACCATAATTAATTAAAGCACTTGGTTTTTAATTAATTAAATTAGTTGAACCTTATTAAATAATTAATTAGAAGAACTCTAATTAATTAAATAGATTAGACTTTGACTAATTAATTTGGGTGGATCTTAAGTAATCTAATTTCCTTGATCCTAATTGAGTTAAGTGGACTTTAATTAATTAAGTCACCTAGACTTAATTAATTAACCAAGGTAATTGAACTTAAATTACTTATGTCACTTAGATCTTGATTATTTAAATTAGTTAAGAATTTCATTGATTACGTTAGACGATTACTATCATGTATGTATCTAGATTGTTGGGATTGAGAGGTGAGGGAAGTGATTAGGCCTTGTCGGCCTAATCGAGAGTGACCTGACGTTCGAATTCTCGCGTTGAAATCTCGCGCGTCGAATTCAAGAGGATGACCTACTTACGAATAGGTCATGCTGAAATTTCGATTCGCATCTTGTCACTACGCGTTGATTGAAGACCTCTTTCGTAACATTAGTAAAACTAGACCACCTCGAACGCGACTCTGACCTAGCACTTTAAATCTTCCAAGAAGAGAACCCACTCAGCTCACAAGCAGCTAAATAACGAAATTCTAAGAGCGATCTAACTTAATCGACTAAGATCATGATCGAACAACAAAAGCAAAACTTAAACTAACTTTTGTCATGAATCTCGTTAAAAGAATACTCTCTCGGTTAGACATCTTATTAACCTCCAATCTTGATGAAGGTCCGGTGAAAGAATGTGGAGAGGTATGCTAAGAGGCGTCGGACACATTTAAAGGCGCAACCGGTGGGCTTTCTTACGTATGAATAAAGCTAATGCTACGTTGAACTGCGATTTTCTTTCAAAAGTTATGAATTGAAAATCTTTCAAGTTTTCTTCTTGAAAAATATTTTCGATTTATGTATGAGATCTATCGTGGGCTTTGCCAATAATATGAAAATCGAATTCGGGTCTGGTCGTTGATAGATATCTGCGCGGGGCTAGTGTACACCTAGTATTTGTGAGTCATGAGCGAATGGGCGGTCATTGTGTGCGGAAGGTGACCCACTTTCCGTTACACCTGTATTGTTCGTCGAAGGGGCCATCTTCCCGAAAAAAATTACGGATAAATTGAGTACAAAAGAACTTGATCTATGATGAACTTTTTGTTGGTTGTATCTTGAAAGCAGTTTGGTTGAGCTTGTATACAATGTTTTTCATTACCACTATTACAATCTCCTATACGAATTGATTACTTGATTGCATATATTTGTATCCCCTTATCTCATATATAAGTTAGATCATACGCGTGTGAAGATCACGGAAGTCTCGTATGATTGGTCGAAACAATGAGATATAAAAGTTTCACGGTGAGACAACTTGAGGACCAGTTGTCGGTATAGTCATGAGTATAGATGAAGAGACTTGACTTGGTTGCTTGTCTATCTGGTATGCGTCTCGGCGTATTGAAGGATCACGATGAGATGAGTTATTCTATCGACCGTCGTGAAGAACCTAGATCTCGGTGACTACGATGATCTAAACCTCGATAAGGTATTAGGTGAGTATGAGTTCGACCATCACTTTGACTTGTTATGGGTGAGGTTATATGTTCTAACCCAATATTCTCCGCATCTTGGGTGGTGGCGGTTCTTGTATGTCATGCTAGTTATCTCAGATCGAGTCATCGTATCCGTTTAGGATGATGGCGCCCATAAGGAGCTCAAAGGTTTATTGTACTAAACCTCGCAGGTTGAGTTAGCTCAAGTACAATAATAAGGTTGAGTGGTACTACTTAAGAAATTAAAGATATTAATTATTTTAGCGATCAGAATGCTCTAAATAATTAATGGATGCGATATCTTAAATACGGGATTCAGTAATGTCTAAGTGCAATGGACCGACTCACCCCGGTAATAAAGGGGTAAGTCGGCATTTATTCTCTAGTGGCATGAATGAATGTTTATAAATTAATTTATGTTACAGGCTGAACATAAGATAATTAATTTATTTGAGGCCCATCTTTATTTCTTGCATTTGATCCCTGGTGGCCCGTCAAGCCCGTAGCTACATGGAAATCGCCGCCCATCCTCTATAGCAAGGATTTGATCCTCTTTATCCATAAGGATATTATTATATTTATGGGATGTGCATGGATCCTTTCCTAATGGGATTAAGGTAATGCATTATAAATATAAGGTAAGAGATAAGATCAAAGCTAATCATAATTATCCATCATCATATTTTCGAGAATTCCTAGTGCTCATTAGGAGGAGATTTTGAAAATACATAGAAGGTTAGGGTGATTTTAATGTAGCATTCTCCATAGATCGTCCTCACTCGGCGTTGGAGATTGGGCAACCGGATACGATCCGAAGTTCAAGCACGAGTCTTGATCCGTTCATCCCCGAGCGGATCCAAAGGTAAACACGAGAAAACCCTACGTGTTGCAATTAATTATATAGGTGCATGCTAGGAATATAATCAATGTATGGTGAATTAAACATCCAAGATAGATCCTCGGGAGAGGGTAAAAATCGGTTTTCCCTACACTTTTAGATCACAAAGAATTTAGTAAGCTTGGGCCTTTTTAAGATAAAACTCATTGCGTTACTGATAAGGAGGTATGACAAATTTTTGCAAAATATATATATGTGGGTATCCGTTTTGGCACATGTTCACTGAGTACTCTGTACTCAGCCCTGCATATATTTCTAAATGTGCAGGTTGAGATGTGAAGCTTGAAGATGGGGTGCCGAGCGAAGATTTTATCGTATTTTGAGAATGTCAGAGTCATACATGTCATCATACATGTATTATGTTCATTTCCGCTGCGTACACTCGTTTTGTCAAATTCTTAGATTGAGCTCTCAAAACTTCGCTCAAATAAGACCTTTGTGGTGTTACACCATTTAATTCGGATCTTTGGGATCGACTTCTAACTATTTGAGAATATTTCGTTGAATATCCATATATGGGTGAATGATGTTAGGATGATTTGATCTCTTGTATTTCAAGTTTCTTTCCTTGATGCTTAATTCGAGTAGGCATGGCTAAGATTTATTCACATTCTGTCGTCTCTTTGGTGATGTTATCCTAGATTAGATGACGTCGAGTAGGGTCAATACCCCATATCTGCTTCCCCCTTTCTATTCCCCTTCCCTAGTCGCGAGTCACCCAAGCCTTCGCTATCCTAAGCCGGTAGGGTCGTGACGGTGGTATATCGAGCAATTTTCACTATGACCCTAGAAATTTCTGAGTCAAGTTACGTGGAGTTACCACATCACTCGAGTAAGTCGACAAAAGCTCAACACTCCATCAAATCACGCTCAACGAGAAAGCAAAGACAGTGGTAGCTTCTAAGCGATTATAAGGGCCTTCGTCCTGATAGTACATCGTAGGATGGCTGCAAGAATTTGCGCTCTACGACGAAGAAAAACTAAGTTTCTATTCCAAGAATCTAGGGATAGACTTAGGAAGAGAGAAATCATCACATTCCTTTGCAAACAGAGATTCAAAGAACACGCAAAAGAAGAAGAAGTCGAGAAATCTAATCATGTTCAAAACGAACGAGAGACGTCAAGGAAGATGAAAGTAGAAGGTGATGTCACACGAAGTTAACAGCACGAATGTGTTCTCAACGTCCAGATGTTCACTTTAGACGGCAAACTAAAACGATTATCGCCTTACCAATGCAACATTATAGATAAGAAACATCGGTTAACCCGATTCTGTAACTAGTTGCATTAAAAGACTCGTGCTGAACAACCCAGCAACTAGTACTTATGATTATTGAACTAAGTTATAAACTATAAGAATAAGAACGATAATCGCCATGACTGGAGTTGACTACGGCAAGCCGTGCTTGCTTACCAAGAAATTATATAATGAAAGAAAAAAAAATGTGAGAAGTGATATTTTTTTTTGGTGAGAAGACCTGTTATTTTGTTTATATTATTATTTATTTATTTTATCGATACACCTTGGTATTTATCGTTTGGTACCGCTAATTGATAGATGGCGAGGATGAAACGAACGACCCGAGCGTCTCGTCATGGTGGTGCCACAGAAGCTACATGCGGGAGTATGTCGGACCTATGCCCCATGTACGAGGCGATGATTTGGGAGAGTTCCTAGCTCATTATCGTGACTATGGGCGAGGCTCACCCGCGTGGAGCCATAGATTATCATGAGGGATTATATATACTGAGGGGCGAGTTACGATTTGAAGGCAACTTCTCGGGATTCATTGCGACGATCCATTATTACTACGATCTTTACGGCGGGCACCCGAGGGCCGATGTCGAGACGGGGATCTTACACCGATGGGTATCGTGCCAGGAGCATAGGATCCACTATCTGCCGACTCTTACTCGTGCAGGGGCTGCTCCACCGCACCGATCCGGAGTATAGCAATGCCGATGATCTGTTCTCGGTCGTTGAAGCGAAGCGACTTGAGGTGGCCCCGTACTTCTGAGAGCCCGTGGGAGTGACCCCACCATCCCGTCCACTCGCGAATCGGACTCCATGACTCATCCGAGGCGGATCGTGGGATCAAGATTACTGATATGCATGAAGCTGCTGCCAAGGGCAAAGCTAGGAGGTGCGAGAGCAATGAGAAGAAAAATACCTATGAGCCACGCACTGTGGGCACCACCAAATTTCGACAGATCCGTCCGTGCGGGTGCACGCGAGGCCTGCTTTTTTTCAAAGTTTATGAAGATCATGCTTTGCAATTCTATGTAATAGATTAGGCGGGGAAAGTGCGGGTTCCACGAGTGGGCCACGATGAGCGTTTTATTTTATTTTAATCATTCATAGCATGTCGTGGATGTTTAAATTATGCGATAGCATGCTATGTATGTTTAAATTACGTGAGACAAACATATTATATGTTTTCGTGATTGGATACGCATGAAGCATGCTAGGTTTAATCGCGTTTTCAAGCATATTTTAGAATTACATGAGCATGTTTTACATGTTGAGTTCTATAGAAAAGCATGCTAGGATTACGTGATCTCGCATGGACAAACCTTTTGAAACAAAAGTAACGCAAGTAACGACATATTAATTTTCAAATTAAAATGTCAAGACCCACTCTTTGATCTCTAAACAAAGTGAGACCTTGAGTGTGATGGCGACACAGCGTGGCTTTGCTTGCACTTGTTTATCATAAGTTTGTTAGATGAGATTTCTAAATAAAACATTTTAAATCTATCGAGAAGTGGGAGTTTCATGTGTAAGCGTCCACACGCGTTAGCTTGTATGTGCGATTTTCATAAGTTCTCTAGAGATGGATTTAAATGAGATAACAAGGAATTTGGATTGGGCGGTATGGTCCTAGTGAGTATGCCGATTCTAAGAATTCATTTTCTATTTGTTAAAGATGTGGTCATTTCTTGACATACTTCAGTACAACTTCCGCCAAGTCCTTCTTGCGATAGTGATGTGGTCTAGTAAGGTCCAATCATTAATTTCATTTGTCATAAGGATAAGTTGACATGGATTGGAATTAAACAACTAAAGGTATATTTTAGTGCAGTCGAGGGTTCGTGTATGGCGATCCACACGCGTGGCTTGCATGTGGAATTCCTTGGGCGATTGGAGTTTCAATTAATATTGTTTTATCAAAGGTTACAATATTATTATTCACGAATTATGTGCGATCGTATGCTTATGTGTTTTACATTATCCTTTCAGGATATGTCTCTTACACGATTATCAATATGCTGCACAAATCCCTATCCGGTCCGAATTTTATCGAGTGGAAGCGAAACAAGAATATGTTCTTATCATTTGAAAGAACACATGTTTGTTCTCACTAATCCTAAACCCGATGCCCTCTTGACGCGATCGACTAATGAGCGCCGAGTCGGCGGACTTTGGCGTAAGTCGAACAATATGGCAAATGCTATATGATGACTACTATGTCGAAGGCTTGCTGCAGCGTCGATCGATGGTGAGCCTTGACGAAATATGGTCAAGTCTCGAGAGTAAGTTTGGGCAATCGGATCGGACGATCGCTTCACACAATGAGAGAAATCTTGGCGTGTAAGATGGAAGAAGGAAGTTCGGTCCATGAACATGTCACCCGCATGACTCTCTCATGGATAGTCTTGATTGGTTGGGAGGAGGTATTGCGGCGGGCGAAGGTCGATATCATCCTCAACACCGCCCAAGACTTTTGAGAATTTTAGCGTGAATGCGATCATGAGGCAAGACCGAGTATACACTTAGTCGGTTGCTTAATGATCTAGGTGGTAGCGGGGAGGAGTTATAAAGGGCACATGCCCTTGCTAGACATCTAGGGGCCCAAATTTTCCGTTGCAAAATGGAAAAGAAAAGGGACACCGAAATTGGCGGAGCAAGGAAATAGTGGGAGTAATGGGAGCGAGAACATGGTTGCCACGGAGGCTTGAAGAAGCGAAGGAGAAGAGCGAGTGCTTCAAGTGCGAGGGGGGCATTGGAAGGCCAGAGTGCTATGCTTGGAGCCAGTGCGCCGTTTGCTTTAATGTGAAACATGTTTAGCGACTTGTTCTACCCATTCTTGGGTAGTAGATCTGGCGCAATGATCATGTTGTTACACCTTACGGGTTCCTGCGGACAAGGATATTTGATGGCGAGATAACGATCTCATAGGCAGCCAGTCAATTTGCGGTTGGAATGTTTCTTTATATTTTGGGACAACGGTTTAGTTTTGAAAGGCGTTTTATTGCGGATTTTCGGTGGAACCTTGTTACTTTGAAATTATTTACTCATGGATATTACATTATTTTTGATAGTGGTGTTTCTATCATAAGAAATGACGAAGTTATACTGTGTTGACGCTATATATAATTCGCTTTATCTATTACCATAAACATAATACCTATAACTATGTTGCATCTTCATCAACCTAAAGAAAGTTTTCTTCATGAGATGACTCGCTTTTCTCGGCTCTTAGATTAGTCACGTCAATCTAAATAGGATCAAGGCGGCTAAGAAGCGTTAGGTGATCTCTCGGTTACTCGTTCGGTCTGAATCCTGTATAGAAGGTAAGATGTCGACCGACCCTTAAGCGAAGGTTATAGAGGCGAAAGAAATGTTGGAGTTAGTCCATTCGACTGTGTGACGATGTCCCTGGCTGGTGGTCACGAGTATTTTGTCACTTTCATTGAGATTACTCGAGGCGGATCGATATAACCGCGCAAGTCACGATGCTTTGAAATTCAAAGATTTAAGGCGGAGTGAGGCGAAGCTGGGTAAGTATCAAGTCGCTTGGGTGATCGCGGTGGCGAATACCTCGATAACGAGTTTATGGACTATCTAGTGAAGTGTGGGATTACATCGGTAGCCTTCAAGAGCACACTGACAAAATGGTGTGTCGGGCGAAAAATAGGACTCTTTTGGAAATGGTTAGATCTATGATGAGTTATGCTACATTGCTATTTCGTTACGGGGATATACTTGGGCAGGCATGCTACTTGCTAAATCTAGTACCGTCAATCGGTGATCGAAAAGACCCTTTGAGTTGTGGTTTGGATGAGCAGCCGGTTTAAACCACATAAGGATAGGGGCGATCCGGCCATGTCTTTGAACAAGAAGGGTCGACAAGTTGGAGGCTAGATGGCAAAAGGCTGTTTATTAGCTATCTAGAGGAGCGAAATGTGGTTTATTTATAGTCTGGGATCGAGAAGGTCATTAATTACTCAATGCTCGATTCAGAGGGACTACATGAAAATCATAAGTCCAAAGTTGAAATCATTCTTGAGAATTAGAAGATGATCGTATTCCACCATCGATTAGGCGAGATGCGAGATGTCGGTCTGGTGGGAGGATGCGCACGGATACTTAGATTGAAGTGGGTCGAGGTTCGCTGGAGATACTGAGCCGTCAGAGTGGTACCTACGACAAGTTGTGCAAGTTAGAGAACCAGTATCGCACCCCGTTGCCATTGTGCTGTAGAACCTCGTCGTAGTGGGAGGGTTGTTACGTCGACCCGAGCGATTTATGTTAATGGGTGAATCTTGGTTTGGTCATGAGACAGACATGCGATAATCGACCCAGGACATACAAGGAGGGAAATCATGAGATATTGATGCAAGATCATGGCACATCGTATGGACTTGAAATGGAGTCTATAGCGGTATGGATGTATATGAAAGACACCTACCGGATGGCGAGGAAGCCTGGTAGTAAGTGGATATCTGAGGAAGAGATTCCGATGGAGGTTTGGACTTTCAAAGCCGGGCTTGTGGCGGTTACTCGATTGAGGGCATCGATTTCGATGAGACACTTTCGCATTGCAATCGCAAGTCCATCAATTCTTTTGGCCATAGCGGCCACTTGAACTACGAGGTTTGGCAAATGGATGTTAAAACCCTTTTCTAGCGAGTTACCTTGAGGAAGGTAGAGACATCTATATCTGAAACACGAAGGTTATGTGGTAAAGTGAGTGAGCATCTAGTATGGAAGCTTGAAGTCCATTTATGGACTTAAGCGAACCTCCGATCATGGAACTTAGTGGAGGTTAAGTCTAGGATGTTACGTAGCTTGTTAGTAGTCAGATGTCGGAGTGATGTGATTTTTGTTTATGTGTGACATCTTCTAGTTGGAAGTAAATCAGCGTTTGCTATCGATCGGATTCAATCAAGACTTAGGATGAGTCTTGTAGCATTCTTGGGATCGAGGTTCTGAGATCACAAGAAGAAAATATTGAGCTTATCTCGGGCTCTTACATTGATCTTTGTGATTACTTTCGTTTTAGTATGCAAACCCGAAGAAAAGTTGCTACCTTTGGACATGGCGTTCGCTTTTCTACGCGGTCCTTATTGCAAGGAGATAGAGAATGAGGGCAAGTTCGCTGACGCTTCGCGTAGGAAGTCCAGCCTATAGCTATAGCCTGCTACGAGACTAGATATACGCTGCTCACGTGAGCAACGTAGCTGAATATCGATCTAACCGGACAAGCATGTTGATGGCTATGCTTCGAGTATGATAAGACTGGTTAGGCTGGTTATATGCGAATCTAATGCTGGGTCGTGGATATCGGTTTAGTGCCGATAAAAAAATGACTCGCTAGGTCAGGAGTGGGGTTCTGGAGTCAAAGCGGATGGTGCGACTTGGAAGGATATGCAGCGAGCACAGGATTATTTCGGACTTCCGGGATCTAGAGGGTACGTTTGCCATCAGTTGAAACAATTAGATCGAGACCAAAACTATGTGGGAAGGATTACCGGCGATCTCTGGGTGTTTAATTCACCATACATTGATTATAAACCTAGCGTGCGTCTATATAATTAAATCGCAACACGTTGGGGTTTACGTGTTTACCTTTGGATGCATCGGGGTGGAGCAGCGGGATGAGGCGGTTGAGCGGTGAGACTGGTGCTTTGACGGCATACGTATCCGGATGCCCAGACTCCAACGTCGGTGAGGACGAGCTATGGAGAATGCTTGAGAAAACATTGATGACCTCTCAAAACTCAAAATTTCTCTCTCAAATATGATGAGAATACGAAAATTGTGATGTTCGTATGTGACGCTTCTCTTAGACATTATCTCATACCTTATATTTATAATCACTCCTAATCCTATGGAATATTACATAATCATATGGAATATTACCAAATCTATATGGAATATTACCATACACTTAGGATTATTTCCTACTTAGGATTATTTCTATACTCTTAGGATTATTTCCATACTCTCGAGGATTATTACCATAATCTTATGGAAAGGATCTATGCATATTCCATAAATATAATTATATCCTTGTGGGATAAAGAGAATAAAATCTTTCCTTTGAGGAGGACACGAGCGCGATTTTCTTCATTCCGAACTGGATGGGCCGGCCAGGATCAAATCACAGGAATAAAGATGGGCCTCAAATAAATTAATTATCTTATGTTCGGCCGAACATAAATTAATTTATAAACATTCGATCATGCCACTAAGAAAGAATGTTGACTCCCTTTATTAGAAGTTGAGTCGGGCTTGCACTTAACATTCTGAATCCCGTATTTAAGATATCGAGCGTCCGTTAATCATTTCTAATGATCCCATTTGTAAGCGATTAATATCCTTATTTCCTTAAGTAGTACCACTCGAGCCTTATTATTGTACTTGAGCTAACTTTCGACTGCGGGGTTTAGTACGAATAAACCTTGTAATCGCAAGGGGCGTCATCGTCTAGCGGATCACGGTGACTCGTCTGAGATAACTAGCGTGACATCTGAAACCTTGCCACTGCAATCACGGAGAATCTTGGGTTAGAACTTACTCTAACCCTCGCTCATAACAATCAATGTGACTTCAACTCTATCACTAATACCTTATCGAGGTTTAGATCGTCTAATCACGAGATCTTGGTTCTTCCGATCGGATGAGAAGAAGAACTCGTCTCTTGTGATCCTTGATACGTCGAGGCGTACAGGCATGAACAAGCACTAAGTCGAGTCACCTTTTATCTATCTGCTGTAAGCGGACACTTCGTCACTTAAGTTCGTCTGTAGAACTTTTATATCTCATTAAGCTTGATCATCACGACTTACGTGATCTTTACACTGCTACTGTAGATCTAACATATATGAGATAAGGGGACACGGATATATGCAATAAATATTCCAATCGGATAGGAGATTGTAATAGTGGTAGCAGAGACATTGTAAAGCCAAACGCTTTCGGTATATAAATCCAACAATCTCCCATATAAAGCAAACTTTTAGTATACAATGTTCTTTCTACTGCGATTACAAACAACCATCCTTTGCTTCTCACTATACAAAGTTTCCTTTCTAAGTGGGTGCCATCAGCCATAATCGAGTCCTCTAGACGTCCCAGCGTAGACTTATTCGTGAGGCTTTAGTGAATGGATCCGCTGGTTATCCGTCGTATCAATCTTTGCAATTAACGTCCTCGTCTAACGATTTCTCGTATGACATGGTACTTCTCTCTATGTGTTAGGTTGCCTGTGGAGTGCATGGTTCCTTGAGGTTGCCATTGCACAGTTATCACGGTAAAACTATGATACTCTTGAGCAACCGGTGCCACATCTAGATCCTTGAGGTAGTTCTTGAACCATACCGCCTCCTTAGTAGCCTTGGCGGCACATGTTAAACTTCATGGTAGTCCCAGATGCCCATCGTGCTTTGCACTCCATGGGATCTGGCTCCACCTCATAGGTAAACACATAGTCGGGTAGACTTATTCTTATCACGGTCGACTTGGAAATCCAGTCTGCTATAACCGAAGGCATTAGACTATCTGCATAAACTGCATCATAATCTGAAGTCCTTTTCGGGTGCTTGAGTATATGCTTCTTTGTCGATGTCTGATGTTCGGGGTTAGGCGATATCTAACTACTATTAACTACGCCTCGGCATGCGACCTCGTGTGATGCATACATGAGACTTCCTCGGTCGGAAGCGTAGGGAACTTGTCTCATTCCTCTATCTCGCTTCGGTCTTGGTATGCCCTTTAGATAAAGGATCGTATGACGAAGGTAGCAATCCTTTCTTGGCGATGCACTACTAAAGCAGTAATCACGTATCAATGTAAGGCGCTGAGATAAGCTCGACATTTTCTCTTGCGATCTCGGTGACCTTGATCCCAAGAATATGCGCTTCATCTCTAAGTCTTTCATTTGAAGCGATCGGATAACTGACTCTTTCCGTGCGATATGACTTCACATTGTTGCGAAATAGAAGAATGTCATCTCGTAAAGTCACGAAAATACCTACATTACGTTGACGTCTAGCAGTACACACAACTCTCGTAGCTAGGGTAAATCCATGGACTACCACCTCGTCAACGTAAGTTTCATGATCTTACATCGTTGTCTTATCGCCTCATCCATTGTTAGTCCATGGGTCGATTATTGCTAATTCGTTTTACGGGACAATCGGCGATTCACCCACGAACATAAATCGCTCGGGTTGACGAACAACCACCCCCTCTGACGGTGCTATAGACATAATGGCTAGTGGTGGGTGCGATAACTGTGTTCTCTATCTTGCACAACTTAGCGTGTAGGATACCACTTTATGCGGTCGGTGTCTCGGTGGAACTCGGCCTCAAGTTTCTTGAAGTATACGGTGTCGATCCTCCCTAGACTCGACATCTGTACCTTTGGCTGTTGCGGTGGTGAAATCGATCATCTTCTAATTTGAAGAATGATTTCAACTTTGGACTTTTGATTTTCATATAATCCTCTTCAAAGAATCGGGCATTGGTTACAATAATGACCCGATCTGGGGTATAGAATAAACCACCTTTCGTTCATTAGGATAGCGATAAAGCGACCTTGCGTCGGATCTAACCTCGACCTTATCGGCGCTTTGATTGGCCGTGTCTGGCCCCAATATCTTATGTGGCTTAAAGCGAGCTTCTTGCACCACAACTTCGAAGGGTCTTATCGTGACTTGGGCGGTACTAGATTTATAAGTATCTTGCGTCTCTAAGGCATATCCCGAGAACGAAATAGGCGATGTAGCATAACTCATCATAGATCTAACCATTTCCAAAGTCCTATTTCTTAGCTCGACACATTCGTTTCTTTGTGGTGTGCCCGGTGAAATCTGTTGGGATGTAATCCACACTTGCTGAGATAGTCCGTAAACTTCGTTCTTGAGTGATTGCCACCGCGATCAGACCATGATGACTTGAACTACTGGCTTAACGTCTCACTCCGCCTTAAACTCTTTGAATTTCTCAAAGCATTGGACTGCGGTGAAGCGGTATCAGTATCCGTACCTGAGTAATGTCGTCGATGAAGTGACAAAATACTCGTACCCTCCAACGAGCTTGTGGACATTGGTCACAGATCAATGACTAACTCCGACATTTACGTGGCTCTATAACCCGCTTTGAAGAGTGCGGTCACTCTACTACATCGAGTTAGCGGGGGAGGATGGCGTGAGATCTACCAGCTCGTTCTTAGCAGGTCTTTGGATCCTATTGAATGATGTGACCTAATCTAAGATACCGAGAGAAAGTAGAGTCATCTTGAAAGAAAACTTTCTCTTTTAGGGTTTGATGAAGATCGACATAGTTATAGGTATTATGTTTTGCGGAAATAGTATAAAGCAATTATATAAGGTGCTGACAAGATAACCGTCATTTCTTATGATAGAAACACCCTTATCAAAATAACGAATATCCATGGTAAATAATTTGAAAGCGAAACAAGGTTCAGAGAAAATCGGCACATATAAGCGTCTTTCAAAACTAAAGTTGTCCCAAAACGCAAGAAACATCTCAGCTGCAGCCTGACTTCGCGTTGCCCGTGGAATCGTTATCTCGCCATCAAGCGCTCCTTGTCGCGGGAACCTGCAGGTGTAACAAACATGATCGATTAGCCGTATCTACTCAGAATGGGTAGAACAAAGTCGCTAAACAGTTTCACGTTACTAAAGCAAGCTAGCGTTGAGCGGCTGAGCATAGGGCACTTGGCCTGATGCCAGTCTTGCCGCAGCAGAAGCACTTGCCGCCTCTCTTGGCTTCTTTAAGCCTCCGTTGCAAATGTTCTTGCTCCATTCTCCGCTATTTCCCTTTACCTGCTTTGGCTTTTATTTTCTATTTCCGTTTTACTGCGAAATTTTGGGCCCTTAGATGTGCTTAGCAGCATGTGCTCCTTTCCATAACTCGCTTCATGACAGAGATCATTAAGCAAGCGACTAAGTGTAAACTCGGTCTTGCTCATGATCGCAGTTCAGGTTCTCAAAAGACTGAGGCGGTGTATTGAGGATGATATCGACCTTGGCTTGGATCATACCTCACTCCAGTGATCGAGCTATCCGTGAGATGAGTCGTATGGGAGACATGTTCATGGACGAACTTCCTTTCTCTTCTGCATGAAGATCTCTCATCATTGTGTGGGCGGTTTCGTCATTGCCCGAACTTACTCTCGAGACTTGACAATATGATCGCGTCTACCATCGGCGATCTGCGGTTTGCAAACCTTTGGACATCGTGTAGTCATAGCATTTAGCCGTATTGTTTGACTTATTCAAAGATGCCTTGACTCTCATTGCTCGTTAGTCGATCGTCGATGGGCATCGGGTTTAGAGTAGTGAGAACAAACATGTGTTCTTGATGATAAGAACATATTCATGTTCGTTCCACTCGATAAAATTTGGACGGATAGCAGTTTTTGTGCGACATATTGATTGTCGGCGTAAGAGGCATATCGAAGCGATAATGTAAACACATAAAGCATCGATGTAAATAATTACGTAACAATAATATTGTAACTTTTGATAAAACAATATTGTAAACCTCAATCCGAGGAATACATCGAGCCCGCGTGTGGGCGTTTACACATGAACCCCCGACCGGACTAAAATATACCTTTTAGTCGTTTAATTTCAATCCGTATCGACTTATCCTGATCAAAATGAATTAATGATTGGACCTTACTGACCACGTCACTATCACGAAGGGACTTGGCGGAAGTTGTACGAGGTGATGTCTAAGCATTGACCACAATTTTGACGGAAGATGAATTCTTAGGTTGGTATACTCGACCGGACCGTACCTATTCAATTCTTTTGTTATCATTTTATCTATCACTAGAAGAACTTATGAAAATCACACATGCGAGCCAGCGTGTGGGCGTTACACATGAAACTCCACCTGATAGATTTAAAAGTTTTATTTAGAAATCTCGTCTAACAAACTTATGATAAGATGCAAGCAAGCCCGTGTGGGACGTTTACTCGGTCGTCTCACTTTGTTTAGAGATCAAAAGTGGAGAGTGCTGCATTTTAATTTGAAAAATTAATTTGTCGGGTTGCTTGCAATCTTTTTATTCAAGGTTTGTCGTGCAGATCACGTAATCTGGCATGCTTTTATAGAACTCGACATGTAAAACATGCTGAAATTCTAAAATATGCTTGATAAGGCGATAAACTGCATGCTTACTATGCCGTCGATTCGTAAAACACTTAAAGGTTTGTCGGCGTAATTTAAACATACATACGTCTTCTGCATAATTTAAACATCGCGATGCGTATGAGCGATAAAAATAAAAAAAGCGTTCGGCGGCGATCGTGAAACGCATTTAAATCTAATCTATTACATGATTTACAAAGTCGATATTTAAACTTGGCAGACCGCGTGCGAGGCGGACGTCTGGGCCTGCGTGCGCGCGAACGGAATTCGGAAGCAGTGCGGGCGGGCGAGCCCATAAAGTCTTGGGCGGAGGCTAAGCCGATTGCGGCGCTGACCTCGCCTGCCGCCGCCTGCCAGCGAGCTTTCGCCGGTGGCCCTACAGCTGATCGGCCGACCGCGACGCTGCCGTCGCAACGCGCTGCGCCAGCGTATGCGCCTCGAGACGCGTCGCCCGGCCAAACCTCGCGACGCGATGTCGCTCATGGCCGCGGGTTTCAGCGAGCAGCGCCCGTCGCCGTACTTCGCCGCGGCAGCTGCCGCCATGGGTAATCCTCGCGACCGCGAGTTATTCGCTAAGCGCCGGGATCTCGCGAGCAGCCTCCCGTCGCCCGCAGCCCTCGCGATCGCCTATAGCGACCCGAGACTCCTTCATGAAACCACCAGAGCTGCGAGCTCATGTTTTTCCGTCGTTTCGTTCTTCGTTCTTTCGTCTTCGTTCTTCTGACGACAAGATTTACATAATAAAATCTAATCTAACCACGGATTTTCGTGGTGTAAAACAAAACCAACAAAACAAGCGAGCCACGATGAGCGACAAATCCACAATTATAATACGCGTAATAATGGCGTGAATTAATCAGCGAGCAGATTACGATCCGGGCTCGATACAGTGTAGGGAAAACATGTGTTAACCCGGCCGAGGATCCATCTTGGGTGTTTAATTCACCATACATTGATTATAAACCTGGCATGCGTCTATATAATTAAATCGCAACACGTTGGGGTTTGCGTGTTTACCTTTGGATGCAGAATGGAGGAGCGATGAGCTGATTGAGCGGTCGAGACTCGTGCTTTGACTTCGGCTGTATCCGGATACCCAAACTCCAGCGTCGAGTGAGGGCGACTATGGAGAATGCTTGGAAAATCACGATGACCTCTCAAAACTACAAATTTCTCTCTGAATATGATGAGAATCGAAAATTGTGATGTTCGTATGAGCCTTCTATAGACATTATCTCATACCTTATATTTATAATGCACTACCTTAATCTATATGGAATATTACCATAATCCTATGAATATTACCATAATCCTATATGGAATATTACCATACACTCTGGATTATTTCCATACTCAGGATTATTTCCATACTCTGGATTATTTCATACCTCAGTTATTACTCTTATATGGAAAGGATCTATCATATCCATAAATATAATTATATCCTTGTGGGATAAAGAGAATAAAATCTTTCCTTTGAGGAGGAGCAGCGAGGTTTTCTCGACTCACGAACTGGATGGGCGACCGAGGATCAAATGCGAGGAATAAAGATGGGCCTCAAATAAATTAATTATCTTATGTTCGGACGAACATAAATTAATTTATAAACATTCGATCATGCCACTAGAAGAATGTTGACTTCTATACCGAAGTTGAGTCGGGCTTGCACTTGAACATTACGAATCCCGTATTTAAGATATCGAGCGTCATTAATCATTTCTAACAATCAGTTAAGCGATTAATCCTTATTCCTAAGTAGTACCACTCAACCTTATTATTGTACTTGATTAACCACTGCGGTTTAGTACATAAACCTTTAGCCAAGGGGCGTCATCGTCTAGCGGATACGGTGACTGATCTGATAACTAGCGTGACATCTGAAACCGCCACGCCCGGATCCGGAGAATCTTGGGTTAGAACTCATACCTCGCTCATAACAGTCAAGTGATGGTCGACACTCATTCACCTAATACCTTATCGAGGTTTAGATCATCGTAATCCGAGATCTTGGTTCCCACGGTCGAAAGAAGACTGTCTCACTTGATCGCTGATACGTCGAGCGTCGGCAGAACAAGCAACAAGTCAGTCACTTCTATCTTCTGCGATGCAAACAACTCGTCCCAAAGTCGTCTCGGTTGTAACTTTTTATATCTCATTAAGCGACCAATCATACGGACACTGATCTTCACACCTGTATGATCTAACATATATGATAAGGGGACACGATATATGAGATCAAGTTGAATCGGATAGGAGATTGTAATAGTGGTAACGAAACATTGTATACTACAACAAAGCGCTTGGTATATAAATCAAGGGACTAAACACATGAGAGAAAGTACCATGTCATAAATTCGTTGACGAGGTGGCGTCTTGATTGAAAGATTGATCTGACGGAAAATCTGGCGGATCCTTCACGAAGAGCACGCGCGAAAGTCTACGATGGACACGTTAGAGGACTTGGATTGCTTGATGGCACCCACTTAGAAAGAAACTTTTGTATAAGTGGGAGAAGCAAGTGATGGTTATTTGTAATAGCTAGTGAAAGACACATTGTATACTAAAGTTTGCTTTAGTATAAGTGGGAGATTGTTGGTTGTATCTTTGGCGCGGTTTGGTTGAGCTTGTATACAATGTTTCTGTTACCACTATTCAATCTCTATCAGTTTGAATACTTGATTGCATATATCACTGTCCTATCTATAGTATAAGTTAGATACAATACGATTGTGTAGAAGATCACGATCGTATGATTGGTCAGCAATGAGATATAAAAGTTTCACGGTGAGGCGACTTAAGGGCGAGTTAGTCGGTTTAGGCTGCGGTATAGATAGAGTGACTTGACTTAGTTGCTTGCATCTGTCTGTGCGTCTACGTATTGAAGGATCACGAGATGTGTTCTTGCTCGACCGTCGTGAAGAACGAGATCTCGGTGACTTCGATGATCTAAACCTCGATAAGGTATTAGGTGAGTATGGTTCTGACCATCACTTTGACTTGTTATAGGTTATATGTTCCCAATTCTCGCTCTTGGGTGGTGGCGATGATGGTCATGGCAATCTCAGTCGACGTATCCGTTGATATGGCGTCCTGTAGGCTCAAAAGGTTTATTGCTAAACCTGCGGGTTGAGTTGCTTCAATAAGGTTGAGTGGTACTACTAGAAATGAAGTTAATGTCGTTTTAAGCGATCGGTTGCTATAAATGATTAATGGACGTTGATAAATAAGGATGTCAAAGTGCGCCGAGCTCGGTAATAAAGGGTAGTCAACATTCTTTCTGAGTGGCATGATCGAATGTTTATAAATTAATTTATGTTAGGTAATAAGATAATTAATTATTTGACCCATCTTTATTCCTTGCATTTGATCACATGGCCAGCCGACCCCGTAGCTCTGGAAGAAATCGGCCCCTCTCAGAAGGAAGATTTTATTCTCTTTATCACATGGATATAATTATATTTATGGTATATATGAGATCCTCTCATAAGATTATGGTAATAATCTTGAGTATGAAATAATCTGAAGAAATAAGAGTATGGTAATATCCATAGGATTATGGTAATATTCCATATAGGATTATGGTAATATCATATAGGATTAAGGTAGTGCATTATAAATATAGGTATGAGATAAAGTCTAGTTAATGCTTAATAATTGAGAGCAAATTTTCGGCCACTAAAGTGAATCTCGAAATTAGCTAGGGTTGAGGTGATTTCTTGTAGTATTCTCCATAGATCGTCCTCCTCGGCGTTGGAGATTGGGCATCCGGGATCGATCCGGAAGGTCGGCACAGTCTCGCCGTTCGATCCGTTCATCCGTTCGAACCACCTCGCGATCGAAAGGCTCAGAAAACCTCTGTGTTGCATTTAATTATAGGCGCATCTAGGTTTATAATCAATGTATGGTGAATTAAACCACAGATGGATCCTCGGGAGGTAACTACGTTTTCCTACATGGGATGCGAACTAGCGGAAGTGTAGAGAGACTTGTTGTGCTTTTGGCTTTTCGAGTATTCTTCGTCTGTTGCCTTTTGCCTCTACTTTC
Organism: Salvia rosmarinus; assembly: GCA_036937905.1. NCBI lineage: Eukaryota > Viridiplantae > Streptophyta > Magnoliopsida > Lamiales > Lamiaceae > Salvia > Salvia rosmarinus. Next base: position 62,289,703 of record CM072818.1, on the reverse strand, counting down.
CACATGTGACTTCTTGACTTGGAGTACTGTGAACTTGCAGGCTCGTGCAGAGCTTTGAGCTGGCGAGTCCCGCAATTAAGGCTTCGATTCCCCCGTTGTTCGTATTTTAAGCGAACCGAGTGCATATGTGATCTCTTGGCCATCGGTCCTAAAAGTAGGATACACTGCTCCATTCTGCTTTCCCGAGATCCGTCAGTAGACTTACCAGCAATCCTCCGGAGTTTTATCTATAGGTTCGGCTTCGGCATCGTCGGACTCGTTGGACTTGGTTTCTCGGGAGTTAGCACCGACAAGGAAGTGCTAAGGCGACCTTAAGGCAGGGGCAAAAGATATTCGTGTTCGCTTAATTGATTGCCCTTAGCGATTCTCCGAGGCTTCGGCCGTCGATACTTGCGAGTGGGTGATCGATAAGGACTTGTATGGGATGTGCATGGAAGTATGGCGTAATCTTCTTGCGGCATTTATTAACGCAGTAGCGGCTCTCCAGAGTTGATCCGTGTTTCGGTCCTTTCATGCTCGGTGATGAAATACGGTGTAGGGAAAACATATGTTAACCCTGCAGGATCCATCTTGGTGTTTAATTCACCATACATTGATTATAAACCTAGCGTCGTCTATATAATTAAATCGCAACACGTTGGGGTTTCACGTGTTTACTTCTGGATGAGGGGTCGATGGAGCGAGATGAGCGGATCGACGGATCGGACTCGTGCTTTGACCTTCGGCGTATCCGGTTGCCCAATCTCCAGCGTCAGTGAGGGCGATCTATGGAGAATGCTTGGAAAATCTTACTACTCCTGCATTTTGATTTTCTCTCTTAATACAATGAGGGGCGAAAATTCTTGTGTGTATTATGTGAGCATTAACTAGACTTTATCTCATACCTTATATTTATAATGCAAACCTTAATCCATATGGAAATTACCATAATCCTGTGGAATTACCATAATCACATATGGAATATTACCATAACCTTAGGATTATTTCCATACTCACGGATTATTTCCATACTCGAGTTATTACCATAATCTTATATGGAAAGGATCTTGCATATACAAAATATAATTATATCCTTGTGGGATAAAGAGATAAAATCTTGCCATTGATCATCATGGGCGGATTTTCCCTCTTGCTACGGGCTTGGATGGGCCGCCGAGATCAAATCGAGGAATAAAGATGGGCCTAAAATAAATTAATTATCTTATGTTCGCCCAGACATAAATTAATTTATAAACATTCGATCATGCCCTAAGAAAGAATGTTGACTTACCCCTTTATTACGAAGTTGAGCTTGCACTTAACATTCGAATCCGTATTTAAGACATCGACGTCCATTAATCATTTATAATCGCTTGCAGCGATTAATAACTTCATTTCTTAAGTAGTACCACTCGACCTTATTTGTTGACTAACTCACGCGGGTTTAGTACAATAAACCTTTTGAATTCCCAGGGGCGTCATAAGCGGATCGGTGACTCGTCGGATAACTAGCGTGACATCAATGACGCCACCACGCACGATCGGGAGAATCTTGGGTTGAACATATAACCCTCACTCGCCAAGTCAGTGATGGTCGGCAACTCATACTCTAATACCTTATCGGGTTTAGATCATCGTAAGTCACCGAGATCTTGGTTCTTCACGACGGTCGAAAGAAGAACAATCTCATTGTGATCCTTCATCGCCGAGGCGTACCGCATAACAACTAAGTCAGTCTTCTTATCTATCTCGACTAAGACAACTCTCCTTAAGTCGTCAGGTATGAACTTTTATATCTCATTAAGCTTGACCAATCATACGACTCGTGATCTTCACACTGTTGATCTAACTTATATAGAGATAAGGGGACACGAGATATATGCAATCAAGTATTAATCAGATAGGATTGTAATAGTGGTAAAAAACATTGTATCAGCTCAACCAAGCTGCAGATATCAAATCAACAATCTCCACTTATACTAAAGCAAACTTTTAGTATACAATGTGTCTTTCTACTAGCTATTACAAACACATCACTTTGTCTCCCACTTATCAAAGTTTCTTTCTAAGTGGGTGCCATCAGCAATCAAGTCCTCTAACGTGTTCTCGTGACTTTTTGCGGCAATCTTCGTGAATGGATCCATAGATTTTAGTCGTATCAATCTTTTCAATCGACACGCGCTCGTCTACGATTTCTCGTATGACATGGTACTTTCTCTCTATGTGTTTTGCGCCTTGTGGGTCCGTGTTCCTCGAGTTTGCCTCGAGTTATCACAGAAACTATGATACTCTTGGGCAAACGCGGTACCACATAGATCCATGAGGTAGTTCTTGAACCATCAGCCTCCTTGAACCTCGGCGGCTACATATTCGCTTCCATGGTAGAGTCCAATGCACTCAGCTTTGCACTCTGAGGATCTGCTCACCTCAGGTAAACACATGGCAGGTTGACTTTTTCTCATCACGGTCACTTGGAAATCCAGTACCCAGGCATTAGACTATGCATGGTAAACAGCCTATAATCTCGAGTCCTTTCGGTGAGTATATGCTTTCTCGATCATGAGCTTGTCGGGGTTAGATGCGATATCTGCTACTATGCACCGCATAGCGGATATCGGCCTCGTGCATAGCATTGCGTACATGAGACTTCCTACGGCGGGCGTAGGAACTTGTCTCATCCTCTATCTCCTTGCGTCATAGGTGATGCTTTGAACAAAGGCATGTATAGAAGGTAGCAATCCTTTCTTGGCGTGCGTACTAAAACAGTAATCACGATATCATGTAAGGCGCGATAAGCTCAACATTTTCTTCTTGCGATCTCGTAAACGCCATCGAGAATGCGTGCGTCTCCTAAGTCTTCATTTAACGATCGGATAGACTCTTTACCGTCGATAACACTCGTTGTTGCCGACTAGAAGGATGTCATCTACATAAAGTCGAAATACCACATCACCGTTGACATCTAGCCGTACACAACTCTCGCTAGGCGGGTAAATCTATAGGACTTTACTACCTCGTCAAAGCGTAAGTTCCATGATCGGAGGCTCTTAAGTCCTAAATGGACTTCTTAAGCTCCATACTAGATGCTTTCTTCACCTCCACATAACCGGGTTCTGCATATAGATGTCTACCTTCTTCGCGTGTAGTGAAGCGGTTTTAACATCCATTTGCCAAACCTCTGGTTGAGTAGGTTGCTATGGTAAGAATTCGATGGACTTGAGCATTGCTACGGAGCGAAAGGTCTCGAAATCGATGCCTCAACTAGTGTACCTTAAGCAGCACGGCTTTAGGCGAAACCTCCCCGAATCTCTTCCTCTCAGTATATCCACTTACTACCTGGCTTGCCGTCGGTAGAGGTGTCTTTTCATATCATCCATAGCTTATGGACTCTTTCTAAGTCCATAGCGGTGTGCCATGATCTTGCATCAATATCTTGATCGTATGTCCATGGGTCGATTATTGCATGTCTGCTGGACTAAATCCGAAGATTAACACGAACATAAATCGCTCGGGTTGACGAACAACCTCCCACTGACGAGGTTCTCGAGCCTGGATAGCGGGTGGGTGCAGATACTTGTGGTTCTCTAACTTGCACAACTTCTTAGGGGTACCACTGCATCGGTCGGTATCTCGTGGAACCGACCCACTTCAATTTCTTGAAGTATCGGTGTCGATCCTCCCACTGAACTCGACATCTCGCCTTTGGCTATCGGTGGTGGAATACGATCTCTAATTCTGAAGAATGATTTCAACTTTGGACTTATGATTTTCATGTAGTCCTCTTCTAAGAATCGAGCATTAGTGCTAATAATGCCGATCCTTGGGTATAAAATAAACCACCTTCGTTTCTAGGATAGCCATAAGACCTTGCGTCGGATCTACCTCCACTTGTCGCCTTCTTGTTCAAGCACATGTCGGACTATCCTTATGTGGCTTAAACTGGGCTTCGCCAAACCACAACTCGAAGGGTCTTTTCGACTGACGAGTACTAGATTTAGCAAGTATGCCGCTGTCTCAAGGCATATCCCAGACGAAATAAATGTTGCATAACTCATCATGATCTAACCATTTCAAAAGAGTCTATTTCTTCCGACACCATTTTTGTGGTGTGCGGTGAAATCTTGTGGGATGTAATCCCACACTTCACTAGATAGTCCATAAACTCGTTCGAGGTATTGCACCGCACGATCGGACATGATGACGATACTCTTACTGCCGTCTCCACTTCGCCTAAATTCTTTGAATTTCAAAGCATTCGACTTGCGGTGAAGCGGTATCCGTCCTTGAGTAATCGTCAGAAAGTGACAAATACTGTCCACACCAGACTTGTGTGGACATTGGTCCAACAGTCGAATGGACTAACTCCAACATTTCTTTGGCTCTATAACCCTTGCTTTGAAGGGTCGTCGACATCTTCCTATCACGAGTTAGCGGGAGGAGATGTAGAGAGATCACCTAACGCCCATTCTTAGCGTCTTTGGATCCTATTTAGATTGATGTGACCTAATCTAAGATGCCGGATAAAAGTAGAGTCATCTTGAAGAAAACTTTCTCTTTAGGTTTGATGAAATGCACATAGTTATAGGTATTATGTTTTGCAGAAATAGTATAATTATATAAGGTGCCAACACAGATAACCGTCATTTCTTATGATAGAAACACCACTATCAAAAATAACCGAATATCCATGATAAATATTTCAATGGAAAACAAGGTTCATGAAATCCGGCACATATAAACGTCTTTCAAAACTAAAGCTTTGTCCCAAAACATAAAGAACATCTCCAACGCCTGCCGACTTTCGCGCGTTGCCCATGGAGATCGTTATCTCGCCATCAAGACTCCCCGTCCGCGGAACCCCGCAGGTGTAACAAACATGATCGATCCGTATCTACTACCCATGAATGGGTAGAACAAGTCGCTAAACATGTTTCTACTAAAGCAAGCGACTGAGCCTTGAGCATAGGGCACTTGGCCTTAACCCGTCTTACGCACTAGCACTTGCCTTTCTTTAAGCCTCTCGTGTGACCATGTTCTTGCTCCCTTTTCACTTCTTTTACCTTTGGCACCTTTTCCATTTCCATTTGCGATGAAAATTTTGGGCCCTTAGATGTCTAGCAAGGCATGTCTCCTTTTCCATAACTCGCCCATGAAATGAGATCATTAAACAAGTACTAAGTGTGAACTCGGTCTTGCTCTGATTGTGCATTAGTTCTCAAAGACTTGGGCGATGTGTTGAGGATGATATCGACCTTGGCCGCTCGATCCTCCTCCCAGCGATCAAGACTATCCATGAGATGAGTCATGTGGGAGACATGTTCATGGACCAACTTCTTCTTCCATCTTGCCAAGATTTCTCTCATTGTGTGAGCGGATTCGATCCATGCCCAAACTTACTCGAGACTTGACCAAATATCGTCGTCCGTCATCGTTGATCTGCAGGCAAGCCTTTGGACATCGTAGTCATCATATAGCATTTAGCCATATTGTTTGACTTATTCCAAAGTCCGCTTGACTCTCGCTGCTCATTAGTCGATCGTCGATGGGCATCGGGTTTAGGATAGTGAGAAACAAACATGTTTCTTGATAAGAACATATTCATGTTTCGCTTCCACTCGATAAAATTTGGACCGGATAGGTTTTGTGCGAGCATATTGATAATCGCGTGAGACATATCGAAGCGATAATGTAAACACATAGCATACGATCGCAAATAATTCAAATAATAATATTGTAACCTTTTGATAAAACAATATTAATTGAAACCTCCAATCGCCAAGAATTCACATGCGAGCCAGCGTGTGGGCGTTTACATGAACCCCCGACCGACTAAAATATACCTTTTAGTCGTTTAATTTCAATCCATGTCAACTTATCCTTATGACAAATGAAATTAATGATTGGACCTTACTGAACCACTCACTATCGCGAAGGGACTTGGGGAAGTTGTACTTGAGGTGATGTCTAAGCAATGACCACAATTTTAAGAGAAAATGAATTCTTAGTTGGTATACTCACCGGACCATACGCTATTCAAATTCTTTTGTTATCTCATTTTATATCTATCTCTAGAGAACTTATGAAAATCGCACATCAAGCCCACGTGTGAGCGTACACATGAAACTCCCACTTCTCAATAGATTTAAAATGTTTTATTTAGAAATCTCTCTAACAAACTTATGATAGACGGCATGAGCAAGCCGCGTGTGGCGTTTACTCGCAGTCGTCTCCTTTGTTTAGAGATCAAAAGTGGAGTCTTGACATTTTAATTTGAAAAATTAATTTGTCGGGTTGCTTGCTTAGTCTTTTTATTCAAAAGGTTTGTCCATGCGATCACGTAATCTAGCATGCTTTTCTATAGAACTCACATTAAAACATGCTCGAAATTCTAAAATATGCTTGATCGCGATAAACCTAGCATGCTTACTATGCGTCATTCGTAAAACACTTAAGGTTTGTCACGTAATATAAACATACATAGCATACTCTGCATAATTTAAACATCCACGACATGCATATGAGCGATAAAAATAAAATAAAGCGTTCATCGCGCCCATCGTGAAACACGCACATTTAAATCTAATCTTACATAGATTTACAAAATACGAAATAAAACAGCGGCCTCGCGTGCAGGCGCGGACCGGAAAATCTGGAAAAGCGGTGCGGCGGGTCGTCATGTCTGGGCAGCGCGAAGCCCGCAGCCGCCCTGCGTCGCCGCCCTGCCCGCGTGTTTGTGGCTACCATGTCGCTTCGACCGCGACCGATCGACTCGCTGTCGCCGCAGCGCGAGCGTCGCGAGGCGTCGTCGCCGGTACCTACCTCGCGACGCGAAGCTCTGCCGCGCGGTTTCGCGCGGCAGCGCCCGTCGCCCGCCCGCTGCGCGGCGCAACCTCGCGGAAATCCTCGCGACCATGACTCGCTCTCTAGCGCCGAGGATCTCGCGCGAGCAGCCGTCGTCGCGCAACCCTCGCGATCGCCCGCGACCGCGAGGCTCGCTCATGAAACCACCCGGATAATGTAGGGAGACTGTTTTCCGTCGTTTCGTTCTTCGTTCTTCGTCTTCGTTCTTCTTTACGGATAAGATTTACATAATAAAATCTAATCTAACCACGGATTTTCTCGTGGTGTAAAACAAAACCAACAAAAACAATAAGCGAGCCACGATGAGCAGCGGATCCACAATTATTAAAGCGCGTAATAATCAAGCGTGAATTAATCCAGCGAGCGAGATTAGTCCGGCTCGATACCATGTAGGAAAACATATGTTAACCTCGCCGAGCATCCATCTTGGGTGTTTAATTCACCATACATTGATTATAAACCTGAGCATCGTCTATATAATTAAATCATGACACGTTGGGGTTTTCCGTGTTTACCTTTGGATGCGAAGAGGTCGATGGAGCGAGATGAGCGGATCGAGCGGATCGGACTCGTGCTTTGACCTTCGGGTATATCCGGTTGCCCATCTCAGCGTTGAGTGAGCGATCTATGGAGAATGCTTGGAAAATCACCAATACTCTCACCAATTTTGAGATTTTCTCTCTTAATACAATGAGGGGCAAAATTCTTGTGTGTATTATGTGAGCATTAACCTGAACTTTATCTCATACCTTATATTTATAATGCACTACCTTAATCCCATATGGAAATTACCATAATCCTATGGAAATTACCATAATCTATATGGAATATTACCATAATCTTAGGATTATTTCCATACTCACGGATTATTTCCATACTCTCGGGATTATTACCATAATCTTATATGGAAAGGATCTATGCATATACCTAAATATAATTATATCCTTGTGGGATAAAGAGAATAAAATCTTGCCAATTGAGCATCATGGGCGATTTTCCTCTTGCTACGCTGGATGGGCGCCAGGATCAAATCGAGGAATAAAGATGGGCCACAAATAAATTAATTATCTTATGTTACCCGAACATAAATTAATTTATAAACATTCGATCATGCCACTAGAAAGAATGTTGACTTACCCTTTATTACCGAAGTTGAGTCGGGCTTGCACTTGACATTCTGAATCCGTATTTAAGACATCGAGCGTCCATTAATCATTTATGGAATCATGCTTAAAGCGATTAATAACTTCATTTCCTTAAGTAGTACCACTCAACCTTATTATTGTACTTAGGCTAACTCAACTGCGGGGTTTAGTACAATAAACCTTTGAGCTCCTTAAGGGGCGTCATCATCCTAGCGGATCGGTGACTCGATCGATAACTAGCGTGACATCTGAACGCCCACCAGATCGGAGAATCTTGGGTTACTTATCCTCACTCATAACAATCATAGTGATGGCAACTCATACTCACCTAATACCTTATCGAGGTTTAGATCATCGTAAGTCACCGAGATCTTGGTTCTTCCGCGGTCGAGAAGAAGAACACATCTCATGTGATCCTTGATACGTCGAGCGTACGGCATAGACAAACTAAGTCAAGTCACTTATCTATCTGCGTAAAACCGACACTCGTCCTTAAGTCGTCTCGGTGTGAAACTTTTATATCTCATTAAACTTGACCAATCATACGGACTTACGTGATCTTCTACACGTATGATCTAACTTATATATGAGATAAGGGCACGGATATATACATCAAGTATTAAATCGGATAGGAGATTGTAATAGTGGTAACGAAACATTGTATACAAGCTCAACCATGCTGTTCTCATACATCCACACGGGGTTGGCTCCTCTCGTACAAACCGCACTTATGGTTTCGTCGGCGGAGGTATAAGGAGATGACCTCTCCTTCTTGGAGACGGATAGAGTGGGGAGTTTGGCGAGGTAGTTTTGAGATCCTCGAGGCGGACTTGTATGTCATTCGGGAGAACTCAGCCTTTTGAGTATTTTGAAGAGGGGCGCTTATCGCTTCGAAAACGGCTGAGTCGGCGTCGACACTGTCGACTTATATGCGTGGATTGTCTTTGGCACCTCTCTCACAATGGTTTGAACCTTGGGCGGATTGGCTTTTAAACCCTCTTGTGAAACCTAACACCCGAAATTTTCCGGACGAGCTGCGAATGTGCATTTGGGGTTTAGCTTTAGGTTGACCTTTACGGTCGTCGAGGGCGATCACGGTCGGCACACATAGGCTTCCTCAATGCTCTTGGATGATGTCATCGTACACTTCCACATTCTCCTATGTGGGTGGAATATTTTATCTACCATCCTTTGATAGGTAGCGCATTCTTAAGTCGAATGGCATCTTCGTATCGAAGACTCAAGTCGTAATGAAGGCTGTTTGGCTGCTCTTCATCCATCAGACACAGTGATATCCTTTATATAGGTCGTAAACTTGAACCGCACCAAAGCGTCACCTTTTTGTCGATGTTGGGGAGGGTAGATCTTTAGGGCATGTTTTTGAGATCGGTATAATCGATGCACATTCGCCATCCTCCTCCGCCTTTCTTCACCATTACGGGTTGGCTATCCATGTGGATACTTGACTTGAGCAGTGTCGTGCTTTAATAATTGCTTCCCTCGTCGTGGATGACTTGATTCCGTTTGCAAAAATCCGTTGCTTTTGCGAGCGGTTTTATCTTGTTGTCATGTTGAGGCGTGTGTAATGATAGATGGCGAGACCACGTCATATCGAGGCGACCAGCGCGCGTCTCGATTCCATTAGGAGTTGGATGATCTGTTTCCTTAGTTGAGGTACAGGTGAGCCAGACTTTACGACCTTGGATGGTTCGTTTTCATACTGATCGACCTCCTCCACCGAGTTCTCGGGGCCGCGGCGTCTCTCTGCTTCACTCCTCGGTTTCTTTGATTGCTATGCTTGGTTGCTGGAAAGTCCTGCACCTCTCGGGCGACTGCATGCATTCTTTTGCCTCGTCTCCGGATCACGGCTATCCCTCGCTTATGGGGATTTTCATTGTCGGTGGTAGGTTGAGCACGCGCTCTTCTGCGTTGCTTGATCTCGCCCAGTATACGTTGTATGGCGAATGGGCAGCGACCGGAAGAAGCTGTACCACTTTGGTAGAGCTTGTCGGTGCCCTTCCCTCTTGTGAGGCGGTCGATCACCCGTCTGGGCGTGTCTCTTCTGTCTGGCTGCGGGTGGTAGCGGGGCTGCGGCGCCGCCTCTTTCCTAACTTGTCAAGCATTCTTTGAAAAGGATGCTTCTGGACCATTCGATATATCGCGTCTTACCAAGTTGTTGGCGATCCGCCTGGATCACCGGTGCGTCTGGTGGACCACCAGGAGTGCGTGTCGCCTGAGAAGGTAATTGCCTAGTCCTCACGAACCTCTTGTTGCAGGCTCATTGGTATGAGGACTTGCTCGGCCTTGAGGAGGACTTCGTAACTCACAGGGGAGACTCGTGATGGTAGAGATGACCCGTCATCGGGGTTCGTCATCTCCTCTCTCTCGTTGCGTCTTCTTGTGAGGGGCCACATTCCATTTTTCTCTTTTTTACGGCCTCGATGAGGGCCTCGTATTAACGACTTGTCGGTCCGCCTTTTGTATTTTTGGGACCCGTCTGTACTAGCATCTCGATGTCTCCATGAGATCTCGGCATTCCTCTGTCTGCCCGTAGTCCCGTGAAAAGCGATCTTATCCTTGGTTCGGTTTGACCTCCTGTCATTGGTCGAGGCTTCCGAACTTGTCCTATGTGGTTAAGATTTACGCTCGCTTGGCCGTCGAAGTGTATTGAGGCGCTCAGGGTGCCGCGGTCAAGTCACGGACTCTATGGGGCGTATCCTCTCAACCGCCGACCTTGGCCGTCTCCGTCGCCTCTCTTCCCCTTTTTGGAGGGCTCTCCTTTTCGCCTGCGCTTCTTCCCTTCGCCTCGTCCGCCTTGGCGAACGATCGCTATACACCATAGCTCCGTTGCGATCGGCTCGTGAACGATCTCTTTTATGCGGGGCCCCGGCGCGTTTGAAGGCCGAGATAACGAGGAGGTCATTTATGTCTTCGACTTTCGGCACTCCTTGTTGAACCGTTATAAAGTCGCTCACGGACTCGTCTCGGCTTTGCCTCGCGGTGAGGAGGTGTGCCGACGGCGTCTTAACGCGCTCGGAAGAACCGATGGAAGGCGCCATGTGTCTGATATGATCCAATGCTCCCGGAGGTAGGTTGTCGAACCACGCAGGCGTTGTCGACCAACAACTCGGGAAGAGTTTGCACATATGAATTGTGTTTAGGCGTTGGTTGATCATATTGTCGGGCTGCGAGAGGATTGTCAGTCCGTCGTGAGGCGATGCTCGGCCCGTATTTGTCGAGGCGGGGTGTCAGTATTTCGTTTGAGCGAGGTGACTATATTCCGTACCGTCGAGCCGCCCTCAGAGTGGCGGGTTCGTCGACGAACTCATTTTGTAACCGGGCCGGCCTCGGGCGGTCGCGGCATCTTCCCGTCTTGTTCGTCCTTGCGTGATTGGTTTGGGCCCCAGCGTGTAGAGGCACGGCGCCCATGACTGATCTTGGGGATCCACCTCGTTGCGGTGCCTCGTGTTTAGAGCGAGGCTTGACTCCTTTCTTCGAAGCGGTGACCTGTGCTTGAGGTATTGGAAAACTCTCCTTATTCTCAGAAACCCCGGCGTCGTCGAGGTTCTCGCGGGCGAGGTTCCGAGTTCTTTGCGATCTCCTTCGCTTTGGTATTCTACTTCTTCGCGGGATGGGATTGCCTCGCTCGTCGAGGCTCGGATTGCCCGGTCGAATCCTGCGGGTTTTCCCAGCGAGCTCGGCGTGTTTCGTGATCGTTGTTCTTTGTTGTTGACCGGATGTAAGACTTCTTGTTCTCATTGTTATGATTGATTCCACGTAAACAAACTTTGATCGAAAACATAGAATTTCGGTTCCCGGTGTGGCATGATCGATCTAAATTTCGTAAGGAATTAAATACAGAAACACAGAGATTTACGTGGTTCGATCTATGAATAAGATCTCGTCCAGGAGAGAGAGAGTATTTGATATTGATAATATGAGGCGATTACAAAGAGTGTCGATGATCCTTTTCCGTCTAATCTAGCCTCTTTATACCGATTATAATGACCTAGATCTCGGCGAGATCTATTCTAAGATAGATTTGAATCCTATCTCTCTCTAATTAGATTCTCTAGATATGACCAAATCTTCTGCGTTCCCTTTGTTGAGGGCCTTCGGGCGGACTCGTTTGGGCGAGCTTCATGTCGAGCTTATTTATATTGGGTCGATGCTTGGGCGGGAGTTGGGCGTATCCTATCAATATATATATATATATAGTTTGGTTCAAATAAGAACCATTCTTATCCTAAAACTAAGAACCAAATGAATTAGTTATGAAAGTTAATGAATCCGTTGAGAAGTTAATGAATTCAAAATTGAAATTTTTCACCGGGTTCGAATCCCATGAGGCGAAAATTCTATTTTTTGGATTGATAATTTTCATGGATTCATCAACTTTCACGTAATCATCGGTTTTGTTCTCACGTTCCAATAAAAATAGTTCTTCGTTAACCCTCCCTATATATATATATATATATATATATAATTTATTTTAAAAAATCTGGAGGAGCCATGGCCCATTACTTGTGCTTGATTCTCTAAAGACAGAAATTGGGATCCTCAGCTTATGGAATTAAGTAGTAATACGTCATTACTTTTAATCTTCACGTAATTGCAGTTTAAATTAATCCGTTACAAATTGCAATTTCATGCAGCGCATCGATCCCTGTTTTGATGTCTAAATTGTTTGATTTGCCTATATTAAGTCATAATGTCATTATTCATATATACTAATCTAGATGTTTAGGGATTACAATAATCGAACCTTGCTAGATGTAGATTCAGACTCAGTTTTTTTAGATCCATCAGGTCCAATAAAATGAGACTCAGGTTCAAATTTATAAGATTCGGTAGTCCACAAATTTGGGTACTAATCCATATTTTCTCTCCAAAAATATTCCGTAATCTTGTTTTTATCATTTGTAGTTATCGGATGGGAGAGGAAACAACTCTCTTTTATTATCAATTTATTATAAGTTATGGTTTGTACTAGGGGTGGAAGCGTTCGGGTTCGTTAACAGCACCGATTTTTGTTATAGAACAAAATTTTATAAATTTAATACAGAAACCGAACCGTTTATTAAGTTCGGTTAACCAAAACCGTCGGTTAATCGCGGTTCGGTTTTGATTAACCGAAGAAAAAATTAGATTTACATGAATTTATAAGAAATAGTATCTAAGATCACTTTCGATCGGATGTATAAACTTTTCAAAGTTTAATGTCCATAAAAAATTCATCCAATATCCATCAATAATTCAAAATAAATCAAAGCAATCAATATCAATCCATCAACAAACTATCATGTTCATACAATGATAATTTGATACATTAGAGTAATTTGATACATTAGAGTAATAGGGTTTACTTTAATTAATATTAGTAATTAGTTTTATAGATTTATAAAAATTAAAATAATTAATAAAATAGAAAAGATTTTCGGTTTTGGTTAATACTGATTCGGTTATCGGTTAACGAAAAAATTAAAATATTATCAACAAAGAGCCTATGCATACGAATGGTATCATGCATTAGATTTCGGTTCGTTCGTGATTAACCGATAACCAAACGTTCCCAACTAGTTTGTACTTTAAAAATGTTAGAATTAGAAAATTAGATAAACATTAAATAAAATAATATATAAACAAAAATATATAAATAGATCCGTATAAGCTGGATCTAGATCACAAAAATCAAAACCCAATCCGTATCCAAAAATGAAGAATAGGGTTCAAATCCGATTCGAATAAGTTGGATTCAAATTAGAAGATCCAAATCCTAAAAAATATATTTAAATCCACGAATTTAGATCGAATCCAAGATTTACGATCATCTTTACATGTATATCTCTTGAGATGGAATTTGTGAGTAACACTGCAATTAAACTTGTTCGTCTCACTCTCGAGACAAAGATTCTGGGGTTTATTAATCTTGGTGATGTGATCCAGACCTACTCAATCAATTGAGTTCAGGCATCTGTGCCAATCTTGACCCACACTATCCCAAACGTCACAAGATGAGATAACGTGTGAAACAAAGCGTTGTCGTTGGTGTTAATTTACGTTGTCGGATAAATTAAGGAATTTCAAAGAAGTATCTGGAATTGATTCGGTGTTACATTTTATTTTTCGTCTCATGATTTTATTTCAATAATATTGTTTTCTAGTCCCAAAATTGTAGGATTGTTAAATCAATGCCGTTTTGCTTAAACGAATGTCTGCTTGATCAGGTACTTGTACCTTAAATTATGATTAAATTTATGCACAAATTTTAAGTGACGGGTTTTTTCTTAAAAATAAAATAATTGCTATGCTTAATCTTCTTTGTATGTTTAATCTCAGCACAAAAAGTCACAAAGTAGAAAGAAGAAAAAAGACCAGTTTAATTCATTTCAATTATATATATATATATATATATATATATATATATATATATATATATATATATATATATATATATATAAATGTTCCTTTTTTAACATCCTTTCAACTTCTGTATGTAAAACATATCGTGTCACAGATTTCACCTAAATCGCACCTAAAACAAACCCAACATTCCAAAAACTGGCTTTTCAATGGAAATTAAATCAACTTTCAACGACTCCATTAATAAGACAACACACAGTTCTTCAACTTGTTAGGCTCAAGTTTTCTTTAGTATTACGCGTGTCATCGTGAAATTATATGATGAAATATTAAAAATTTAGGGTTATGATTGGAGTAATAGACGATATCCATCAAGTTGGGATTGAAAGTGATGAGAAATATGTCTTTCTTTTTGTGACAACCACAAGCTGCTGCTTCAAAAATGGCTAGAGTAATTCTACTATTTTCTAACACTCACACGTACATGATAAATCATGTAACTAAAATACAATCTCCCTAATCCCTACACTTTCCTAATTACGTATATGAGAAAGCTAAAATTAATTGATCGATACACAATTTTCAGATATACCTTTATTTACTTATCGGAGATAAAAGACTAGTACACTACTATTGTTAATCTTTAAAAACAAAGACTATTATTTCAAACAAATTTTACTTTATCAAAACATTATTAATATATATAGTTTAATATTTTTTTCCCTTCCACTCAAGATGACATATATTTTTTGTTAGGCTATCCCATTCAAATTGGTTTGTTTCCTTTATGTGTTATATTTTTTTTTTTCAAAAGATGTGGATCCTACTTACTTTTTATCATTTTAACTACTTTATATTATACTCTTAAATAATCGTGCCGAAAATAAATGAACTATCTTGAATGGAATGAGGGAGTATATAATAATTAATCAAGAAAGAAAACATTTTTATATTATATTTATTATAATTTAGAAATATAGAATTCAAATATATAATTTGTTGATATATATATATATATATATATATATATATGTTTTAGTTTGTATATTTCTTGTTCATCTTAGTGTTGAATTTCGATTTATAACTAATGGTGGACTTATGATTGGAATAGGAAAATTAAGTTTGAGCTTTGTAAGATAATATTTTTTCACTGACACTTATAATTTACTTATTAAGTTAAACTATGTTATTTTTTAAACTATTATTGAATGTATGTTTAATTATGTAAGTGTATTAAATTATTTTAATTTTTCAAGACATAACAATATTAAAGTATATGAATGAAAGAATTTTTTTCACGAACAATTACCTCTATATGTAAGAAATTTATTAGAATATTATTGAGAGTTGATCACAAAATATTTGCATAGGTATTAGCTTGATATAGACATTGTTCACTATTTTTTCTTTCATCATTTCTCTTATATAAAAGTATAAAACAATATCTTAATAGTAGTTATAACTCTCAAATAATATTAATTGTGTTTATGGTTTCATCACTTATTTTTTTAATATTAATTTAATGGTGTCATGTAATTCAAACAATATTATGTTATTGTTGAAATTGTTAATTGTTATTAATTTATTATTTTTATTTTTAAAGTTGTACTTATTACTTTTTGAAATTATGATTAGTTAAACTTGGGGTCTTAATAAAATATTCCTAATACCGTCACTGGTTGAAGTCATGAAATCGAGCTCTTTGAGGTGATCGCACAATGCTTGATTTTCAGAGTGGGACCGATTGGTAGAGTGACGGAAAGTCTCTTATACATATATCACATGTTCCAACACTCAGAACAAGGAATCAGAATACTTCATATAAGATTTAGTTAAAAACTTTGGTGCAACGTTCGTATAGTTGTTTCCATATGGCTTAAAAACCATGTTGAGCAATTGGTTTTTGGAGGCTATATGGATGACCATATTTTTTGGTTTTTAATTTTTCATTATCTTATTAAAATTTAACATTGGTGCTATAACTATAAGGATATAATAGTAAACAATCTATTATTACTTCTATTATTATATTTAAAGGAGAAGTTACAGTGAAAAATTTAGGGACTATATTTAGAATCACCCCTAAATAAGTAGCTTAAATTTGGTTTTCTTGTTTAGAATAATTCGTGTGTAATAATCTTATACATTATGCGTGAGATGAAATAATGAAATAAAAATATTACTAGAATTTGATAAAACAAAGAAATATTCTTCCGTAATGTTACATATAATGTTGGGCTACTCGCCACGTTGTTGACGGGCGGCCGCCCAAAGTTTGATTTTGTCCGTTAAGTTAATAAGGCGATTTTAAATATACACTTCTTTTTACTCATTCCTATACTCCAACTTAAATTTTTAATAAATAATGGATATTGTATAACTGGACACAAATTCAATAGAAATGCGTAGCCCCCAAATATTAACATCACATCACCATATTCAGAAAAGAAAATTGGATTTTATATCCAAACACAAAAACCATTAACAGTTATTCCTCTTCAGTTTTTTAGAAGATCTGTGTGATATAATTTCACTAATGCGGTTGATTAACAAACTTGCATTAACTTGGCTGGGATTATACATGGTTTTGTAATTTGGGGGTTAACTTTTTTTATGTTTCACATTTTTTAAAATGAAATTATCATTTCTTTGTAAAAGGAATTAATTATTTTTATCAATTTTTTGATTAAGGGCTATAGTGAATAAAATGGAGGCTATGTATAGAATTACTCAATTAATAATATGTTTCTATGTACGTAACTAAATAATTCATTGCTTTTACATTCTCTGTCTTTATTGGTAATTCCTAGAAACACATTGTATTAATACTTCATAGCGATTCCACGTATCATAAACAATTTGCAGCCAAACAATAAATACGCAGTCGCACATGATTTGACTGGATCTATTTTTCTATTAAATTCAATAAATTTCCTACCTCAGCAAGTTTCAAATTTTCTAGGATTATAATGCGACTGTCGAATTTTACTGGGATCCATTTCTAGTAGATCAAATTCATTTCTCAAAGAATTAATGCCTGAATCCATTTCGAAACATGGAATTATTTAGAAGGCTGCAGATTTCTTGTCTTCAACACCTACATACGGATATGGTGGATGAATAGTCGCACCATCAGAGTCTCGTAAGTCCATACACATGATTTATTTATTTATCTATAAATTTATGAATGTTAAGCTATATACCCAACATGAGCATCCCCGTGACACCTATTGTTCATCAATTTAACACGATTCACAAAAAAAGACATATACTTAAATTGCTGCTTTGGGTTCTCATGGAACAGACGAGGATCTTTGGATCAAGAATCAGCAGAATATGATGAGGTAGAACGGCCTACAGCATATGAAAGAGTTATGACAACATGGTTGATTGGCTAATGCACAACGTTAATCACACACTCACTGCATCCTTTTTTTTTTTTTTTTTTTTGGTCAATTAATACAGAAATTTTAAAGGCTGCGTCACAGTGGACTCGAACCCGAGACCTTTGGCCTCGGGCATTAACCACTCTACCACTAGGCCAACACACACACACTACACTCACTGCATCCTACTTCATCACCATGTCTCCAGTTCACTGGCAGTTACTAATTTCCCTCAAAAATTCATTATAATTTGCAACTTCCATTTCTTACACAATCTACTAGTTCTAACAACACAAAATTATCATGCTTAAGAGCTCAAACTGGAACAACCCTGATGAGGTAGGCCGTGCTCATGAGACGACACCAATCTTGAACACAACCATGGAGCTAGAATGGGGACACAGACAAACGGCTACTTGACGTTGTAAGAAACACAATCAAGAAGGAAATCCCAGTGGATCTGATCAACATCACGACACTATCAGACCTCAGTATACACCCTTCGACAAGGTAAACTTTTGATACCAGAACACAAGGCTGATCCTGCTGCATGATTGTCTGCATTGGTGCCTCCTGGAGTGCCCGACACTTGGAAAGAGTTGCTCTATACACAGTTTCCAGATCGTGAGACCACATAAGAATTCATCACTATATAAACTTGCTTCACCTCCTGGATGATGCATCCGTGGTACTGTGACGAGTCAAATTCAAACTTACTAATAGATGATTGAAAATCAAATTGCGGTTGAGAATATGACAAAGTCTTGTGAGGTGCGACTCCTGTAATCTGCTTTACAAGAAATTGACCAAAAGTACAAATCATGAAAGGAGGCTAGAACGCATTATTTCAGCACAGGAATATGGCAAAAAACATGAAGTTTTTATTTTGATATAGAATAATAACTGGTAATGACAGGCCACAGAAACTTGATGACCACATTGGATATGGAGAAGCAACATTTTTATAATTAGACCATGATGAAAAATTTCATCGTCAGTTTCCTCATCTGCAGTACAAAAAAATGGAGCGTACTTGACCCCAGCCCACAATTTTGTGGGAACACTGACGACTAAGACTTTGATTTAAGAAACTAACAAAAAGACAATGAAGCAGACAAACACCATTGACAGGACCCAGCAGCTGAGAAACAATGCTTAGCCACAGGCAGAAAAAGCCCGCCCCATCATGCCCTGAGTCCATGTCGCTGTTTCTTTTAACTGATCGTCACCAGACTGAAGGCACTCGCCTAGTAATTCAGTGCAGAAAGCTGAGTCTTTGATAATCATCTTTAGGTTCGAACCAAGTGCATCCGCCAGGTCACGAGAACGGCCACTGCTGCCTTAGTTACACTCTCGTCTCTGAAGTAGAGAAATAAACACATCAGATTATAAGTAAGAATATTCAGAATCAAAATAGTTGAATAAAGAAAATGAGTTGATTGATCATTAATACCTTTGCTGGTCTTTTGCAACAAGTTCTATGAACTGCAGAAGATGAGGAGCATGAGGCAACATCAAATCAGCTTTGGCATTCTTGAATCCCTGAAGAATGCCAGAATAAGCCTCAAAAATACTGCGCCTGAGCTGGTTGCCGTAGTCAACCATGTCTTCATCGTTAATGTCTATTCGAGCGCATATTTCTGAGGCTCTTTGCATCATTGGCAAAGCATAAGTAAGGTATTTTTCAAAGTGTTCACCAATTGCAAGAGCAATGTCCCCAAAGCAGGAGAATATCGGAGGTTTAACAGACCGGTCAAGTTCACTACTCGAGAGATCTTTGAGGAGATGTGTCATGATCCCATCACAAAATGGCAAGATCTTGTCATCCAATGCACGGCATATGTCACCAACAACCCCAACCGAAATGGTACAAACTTGATATTCCTCAAAATTCTGCAAACCCATCTCTAAAACTTGTAGAATTCTTGCATGTACTTTCCAAATTCTGGTCCAGTTGCATATGCCAGTGCACCAATAGCAAGCATAGCTTCTTCATGAACAGTAGAACTACGGCAAGCAAACACATTGAGGAAAAGCATCATGATCTGGTCAGCTGCCTGTAGTATTATTGGTTTAGTTTCATCAGCACTGCTTAATTTTTGGATGATGACCTGAAGCACACCACAAAGAGAGGCTTGCAAGTCCCCTTGCTTTTCCCTGTCATCGGATGACACAATTTGAAGATTTATAGTCTGTTCCAACTTTGACATGATAGCAGGGAGAAGTCTGGAGATTATCTGGGATGTTTCAGGAAGATTTGAAGACCTAACAACCTGGTTCAAGGCTTCATACGCAGAAGACCTAAGCTTAGAGTCACTGCTATCTGTACGTTCAGCTGTGGCAATCAAACTGCTAAAGATGTCAGGAAGAAAGGGAGTGAGCAGGGAAGAGGTTGGCGCATCCTCATATCCTTGAGCAAGAAAATAAATAGCTCCACAAACCTTCTCTGCAACATGTGGAGCATCTTTCAAACCATCCAACAAAACACCCAAAATTCGTTGGAGGTTAGCAGGAGTAACAACAGAGAAGCCAGCTGCTGGTAGATGCATTAGCTCAAATATACGGCTAAGAGTCCAGGCAGTCGTGTCTTTCACATGACTATTTTCATCTTTCATTGCATTGAGCATGAACTCGAGACCAGCATTCACCATAGGTGACAGTTTCTCCATGCTCGGTCCATCAAGAATAGATCCAAAGGCAAATGTGGCTGCCTCTCGAGATCGCCATTCAGTTTTTGAAATGTTAGCCTCAACGAAAGGCATAACGAGAGGGACTACTAAATCCCCAACTGCCTTAGCAACAAGACCAAGACACGTGCCACCAGCCATGGCCACATTCCAAATCCCATCCTCTTGATCTTGGTCCTCATCCTGTTTGAGGAGAGTTTCTAGCAGCATAGGCACTAATGTAGATAGTGCCTTCTGAATAAACTGAGAGTGTGGAGGATTAGAGTACCCAATCTCAGGCACCTCATTATCTTGAATATCCAATTCTTCATCACAAATAGAACTCCAGAACTCTACTGCTTGCAGGGCAACAGCTTCCTCATCTGCTTTGACTGCATTCGACGTAAGCTCAAAAATCTTCTGCATATAAGGTTCGAGCATCTCATAATATGTCGATGCAATGGAAGCGAGACATTCAAAAGCAGCCTTTCTGATCTCTATCTCGTTTGCCAATGCTGCATCACATATCACTTTCATTATATAGCTCCTCTCCATCTCATTATCAAAGTTAGTCCGAGCAAAATCAAGGGCATTATACAAGGCTCTAGTTGCAGCCAGCGAACATCAGAGTTTTGTTCAGAGATGTTCATTCCTTGAATAACAGCTGTTAGAACAGCATTCACTTCATCTTGCACAAGATCTTTGTCGGATATCTCCTCACATACGTAACCAAGGGCCTCCAGTGTTGCTTGCCTCAGCGATGCAGGCCTATCTGGTTGAGTCATATTAGCAAGCAACAATCCAACAAGCTCAGGCCATTCCTTTCTCGGCACTTCAATTGAAGCTATCTTGGCAACAACTTGGGCGGCAGTATGGCTAGCTTCCCTAACAGATGATCCCAAAGTGTTCAAAGAGAGTTTTAATCTGGGATTTGAAGGAAATGTCAATTGCCACCCATTGTTGGACAAGATTTTCCTTGTTGCAGCTTCCTTAGCATCCAAGGAGTTCTTGAGTACAATACCAGCAAGTCTCACGAGACTCGGTAGGCTTTCCATCACTGGAGAGTTCAACTGATAATGAGAGCAGAAAGCCAGGTAAATTCTGCTCACGGAACTGACCAAGAGCATTCTCAGCCTCATTTCGTATTTTCGCATCAGGAGATTGAGCAGCCAATAGATACTGGGTAATCTCTAACGCCATCTCTTCTGCACAAAGAAGCATAAATGATGAAATGAGAAATAAACCCACGGTTTACATTAAGAAGAGCGAAACTGTGAAGGATCTGAAATAAAAACCGGACAGATATCTATGTCAAAACTATGTAGAATTTGAAGTTTACGACCCAACTCAACTCAACCCAGTAAATAGATTGGCACAAAGAGTATTAATGCTAAGAATCAAACTGTAAACAACTTAGAAGGTTCATTAAAAGCAAAGATGAAATCTAAGTCGCAAACATTCCTACCCTGAATTCAAAATCTAGTACATCGATAAGCAACTCCATCAAATATATAACAGAAAAAGTTAAAATATGATCGAGTATGCAGAGATGAAATCTGAGTTATACACAATCCGATAAAAATAAAAATGTTAAACAGAAGCCCTTCATTCTCAATCATCGGTATGCAGAGATGAAATCCGAGTCATACACAGTCCAACCTTGAATGCATAACAACGATAAGCAAACTATCAAAATTATAGACTAATTTAAAACATGATCGAATCAATACAACAATCCCATAAAAGCAAAAATAAACAGAAATCGAATCCGGATACTAAATGTAGAGATACGCAACAAAATTAAACCAAAATCAACTTAAAATATCAATAGATCTGAATTCAATAAACACGAAATCAAGAAAAATAAAATTACCTCAAGCTATAGCAAATTGAATATCACTTCGATTTCAGATCAAACGGCTAGCTCTTTCTTCTAACGCTTGTTGGGGATAACTCGTCGATCAGATATGAGATTATATCTTCTGTTGTATAAATTATAATTCTATATAATACTATAAATCAGATTTTGTAAGAAAAATTTTGGGGTTTGAAATGTGAAAATATGCGTGCATAGAGAGAGAGAGAGAGAAAGAGAGAGAGGAATTCGAATAGAGAGAAGAAGCGGGAGGAAGTTTGAGGAGAGAAAATCATAAAACTGAGAAGATAAATAGACGGGCAACGGCACGAGTTCTGCCCGCACTACCCGAGGCACCGACACGTCAAAACCCTAAAGTTTGGTTTTTGTTTTAATAAAGTCGCACGTGGAGCAGAATATGCGAAATAAAAACATTGTTGGGCCGAGCCCAAAATATAAGAGGACTTGAAGATATATTATACATGTGTTGTGTTGTGACCCATAATTTATACTATAACCATCCACATATAATAGTACTTCATCCTTCCTTAAAATATATTTTTGAAAATTTTCAGTGCGGGTCTTCTATAAAATATTGTTGAGTATTTTATGACTAAAATAAGGGTTGTACATTAATATAATATTAAATTAATTAGTGATAGATCATAAGTAGTAAAATATATAAATAAATGGTGTTGTTGGAGTAATAAGTAAGGATAGTAATGAACAATAGGTGGCAAAATATATAAATAAATGGTGATTATTTTGTGGGGTAATTTTCATAAATAAATAAAAAACAAATTTAAGGAACGTACCAAAAAGAAAAACTAGGAACAAATTTTAAGGACAAAGGAAATATTTCTTTATATTTTGAATTTTTTATTATTATAATGATTTTAGCTTTTAATTTAAATTGTCACTGGACTCACCACTCGAATAATCTCATTTGTCAACTAAACCAATAGACATTGTGTCCATGAAAAATTATATAATTGATGAGTTTACTTTTTATTATTAGTATCGTGAAAAATTGAATATTTGGTAGATTAATGTATGATAAGATAATTTTTATCTATCAATTCTTTATTTGTTACAAGGAATTAGTGGAAGTTTAAAGTTGAGATAAATAACTCACTCTTTATTTAAAGAATTTCTCTAATCATACATATATTGACTGGATTAAAATCAATGGAAAACAATCAAACTGTTTAAAATAACATAAAAACTCTCATGGGGTCGACCTTATGTAGGACGTCCAAAAATATCTTTTATAGTGAAGAAAAGTATTATGTAATTTTTTACATTGTAAATAAAAGGTATCATTAACGGTGAAAAAATATCATTTGCATTGAAAAAAAATATTATTAATATTATATAATTATCCCTGCGTAGGGTCGACCCCACAGGAGTGTACATTTTAAAATAATATCAAGCTTTGAGATATCTTTAAATGTTAATCCTTAAAAGTAATCGTTGAATTATACTAAATGTTTTATATACCCAACCTAATCATATAATACAAACAATTTTTTAAGTACAAAATGTGATTTCTTCCTATTTGAAGGCTATGGACTCAAAATACCCATACATTTTTGGTAAAATTCAACTAGACAGTAGATTTTTCTTTAAGTGTACGATTAATTTTTTATTCCGAAGTGACTTTTTATTTCAAAGGTAATAAAAAAGATACGTTTTAGAAATACCTTTTAGCGTATTATTAATGTTGTTAAGAGTTTTGATTTACTGTATGAAAAAGTTTGGATTTTTTTTCTCTTTGCCCATTAAGAGGTGTTTGGTGAATTTATAATTTCAAAAGCAATTTTATAAATTGTTCTCGTTTAAAAAGCATTTATAAAAATTTTTTTGAGGCTTATAATTTCAACCAAACACCCTCTAAGTTAGCGGTGACAGGTGTACGAAATGATAAGAGTGCTTTATTCTTAAAAGTTTAAAAACCTAATTCGGAAAGAAATAATTAAAAATCCGAATTAATTGCACAAAGTAGTTGAATATTTTAAAAGATCGTCTGCTTCTTGTTGTTTTATTTAGGAGATATGTTATTAATTGGGCCCAATAATTGCATTTGGCGGGCCCTATTTGGGCCTATCTATTTTCGGCTTTATATATGCGGGATCCGAAAACTGATATTCTGGAAGCAGCTATAATTACTTTTCTTTATTTCTTTTTATAATTATATTTTATGATAAGGAGACCAGAAAATGAAATCAAACACATATAGTCAACCATTACTATCTCTTTTGAAGTAACTATCCCATCTTCATTCTTAATGTTTATTAGTAATGATGGATTTAAATATGAATCATAAACTTATAGCTCAAAATTATTTTATCCCTATATAATGGTGAGAAAGTTGGGTACAAATCTCAACCCCAATTTCTTAACTCAAAAAAATAGAATGAAATGTTATTTTGGTTTGCTTATTGGGGTATATACATAAGGTGGTGGAATGCCCGAGTTTATAATTGAATGGACATACATATATTTTAAAACAAGCATGATTAAATGAAATATTCTCTCCCTCCATATTTGTTCTTTGATTTTGGTGGACAAGTTTTTTAATAAATTGTAATAAATATAAGATAATAAATAAATAAATTAATGGACTGTGAGATTAAAGATGGATCATGGAGATAATAAATAAATATATTAATCCATAGTGAGATTAAAAATGTAAGTCATATATTGTTTTTTTTTTTGTAAATAAGTGGGTAAGATTTAGGATAAAAGTTATGAAATTATGTTTCCAAAAAAGAAAAGTGAACGTTTTTTTATGGACAGACCAAAACAGAATTAAATGAACTTATATAATGGATAAAAAGAGTACAAACTATCGAGATACTATTTATACGCTAGAAGATTAATCATCATAAAGGAATCCGAATATTGATTAAATCAGTCACTCAATGCATTTATACATAATCAAGCAAAAAATTCAGGGATAAACTATGAAGAGTAAAATTTAATAAATAAATCCAAATGTTGATCAAATGCAACATTCACATATTTCATCAAATTTAACATTCACAAACTATAAAATCACGATAATATTGAGTTATATGGATGATCATTCATTCATTCATCACATCGGAAAATGATGCTCAAGTTATATGGTTGACAAATCTAACAAGTGTTGCTTCTATATTAGTCCACAAGTTTTATACAGTAATATTTATTCATTTCTTACTTTATATTTACTGATTTTAACCAATTGAATTAAGCATGGAGCTATATCCATCCCTTTCTATTTAATAATTAGCGTGAAATTATGACCCTTTTCTTCAAAAGTATTTACTTTACTTATAATCAAATTTTCATGACTAAGTATGATATACATATATACTGAATTTTTATAACATAGCTTATCTGGTCGAAAAAAGTGAGCATCCCATTCCCCGCTATAATTATAGAGAACACTTTACCACTTTGTAATATGTATTCAGTTCACTCACACTTAGACATGAATCGAATCAAAAACCTCTCACAAAGGAGAAACCTTAGGTGTCTCAATTTTGCGACTTGAGCTATACTTCCTCACCAAGAGATTGTTAACTTCGAGTATAATTAACCTATCAACTTAAGAAAAAAAGACAACTTAAATAAATCAAAATGATATAAATTACAATCGTAAACATCTACGTGAAAATAGTAAGAAAAAATTTACATTAATGTAAGGAAAAACTAATTACAATAAAAAAAGACTAAGACCTACTAACAACCATATGGGTCGATAACAATTAATTTACGAAGACTCAATACAAATATGAGGAAACGTATAAACATATAAATAATACCAACTATATTAAAAACTATAAAATCGGACTCGCACTTAGGTGGGGATGTCATGCCCTTAACAATTTTCTGTACAAAACTAAAATACATGCATTTCATGTGATACACAAATTTCAATATTCTATAAAATACTGATGTTGAAAACTTTTTTAATTGGTTAATAAAAACTTAAAATCTAATGCTATTGAAAATTCTCACTAGCTCACCAAATTTAGGGATTGCAAATCCATAATTCAAAAACAAAAAAAAAATAGAATAGAAAAGACATAGCTGAGACTATAAAGAAAATATGCAATTACTACTTAAAGATGGGATGTGTATAAATCTTGTTTTTAGGTAATAACTAGCACTTTTTTTTAAAAGAAAAGGAAAAAGCAGGCTGTTATTTCATATTTGAGGCATATTGACACGAAGGTCTACATCATGTTGACTCTATTAAGTATTTTTCATGTAAGTCACGCTATGGCCCATTTGAGCATGTTTCCAAGCCCATTATTTTAATCCCTAAATATAAAATATAAAAATATCATGGGGTCAATGTGAATATAAGAAATTTGGGTTTTATATCAACGACCATACTTCAACGTAGGCCCGCAACAGATTTGGACCTAATTGGGATGGACCCACTAATCTGGTCCGGGTTTCCCAAAGCGGGTAAAAACTTTTAAATCATTATTTTTAATTTAACATCTTGTTTTCAATATTTTTTATGATTAATATTTTATCAACCAAAAAGAAAAAAGGGAAGAAAAAAAGAAGGTTCAAGTTCGAATTCTATCGAATATGTGCAGAAAATGAATGTTCCACTCATATGCGCGGGGTGTTGACTTTCATGTTGGTTTGTTTTGTTGAACAATAAGATGACATTAGAGTTAAAACTAAATGACCATGGTAGCTAAAATATGTAGTGCCATGCATAACGAATAATATAAAATTTCAACGATTATCCCTTTGGGACGATTTAGTAGTAAAACGAATTTCTTATAGTCAAAATGTCACATATTACTAATATTTTTATAGATTTGAGTATGTCATATCAGATATTTCAAATATGATTTACGCATCATATATAGTTTGTAGGTTATTGTCTTTGTACGTGAGCGTGAGTTATGTCCAGATGTCGAAAGAATAATTGTTGCGGGTTACCGTGTATTAAAAAAGTATTCGACAACTTTATTAATTGGATGTAAAGAATTGAAATTATCGGGTTATAATAGAAAGTGGGCCAAACTTATAATATAATTTATGATTATTAGTCAGAATAATATAAAATATGGTAAAATGTATACATTAGGTGGGGACCGCAAAATGCTTGAAAATGAGACAATATATACCATTGACAAGAATATAATATTTATGTATTAATTTATCAATATTATATCCTTTTGCCAACATGCGTTTGTACGTATGTCCCCAAGATTGATCCAAAAATTACTACTATAATACATTATAAA
The DNA here is from genome assembly GCA_036937905.1 of Salvia rosmarinus. NCBI lineage: Eukaryota > Viridiplantae > Streptophyta > Magnoliopsida > Lamiales > Lamiaceae > Salvia > Salvia rosmarinus. Next base: position 62,262,184 of record CM072818.1, on the reverse strand, counting down.
AGAGACTTCTTCATGATTTCTATTAGTTATTGCATTTTAAAGTCGAAATAACATTAATCATATGTGAACCATTCTTTCTCACAACCATTTAAGTTTGATATGCTATTTGGGGTGACATATTTTGTATTTCAAATCAATTCCAAAACCAAAGAGAGTTGTGTTTACTTTTAATTACATTTTACTGCTCATGCATCAAATTGCAATAAATTGGATATGCATCAAATTGCAACAAATTGGATACCAATTAACACTGCAAAATTTGAAGCATTTTGCAAGAGGCTAGAATTATAGGTCACATATAACAAAAATTAATTAGTCAAACATTGACACCTCTTTTTGCTAAATTGGATCGAAATATACAAATACAAAAATCTCGTTACCCATGTCGTGTAGTGTGTTGCTCCACATAAAACAGAATTGAGAGATTGGGAAGAAACCATTCAAAGAGACCTACAAATTTCATTGTGCCGAGAATCAGCAAAAAATGCGGCCCGCAGTGAAAAAAGACAAAATTAATTTGATTTTACATATGGTAAAACTGTCTCATGCATAGGTCATTTTTGGCAAACAGGCCGATTTTATTATCTCTAGAAGATAGGATTGCCATGTTTTCGACAGCTACTGATGCTCACGAAACATTAAAATTTGTAAACAAAGATATGTTTCGTGTGTCATCCACTGCTCAATATTTTCGTCTGAAAACTGAAATCAATTGTGGGGAGAAAAAAATATGATAATTTTTGTATTCTTTTGAGTTGTTCTGTTCACAAATAAAATCAACAAGGCCTTTAAATAGATATTTAACACTATTCTGTCAAAAATTAAATTCAACTAAAAGCCATAAAAGACCATTATCTCATGTATATATAACCCTTTGACATTTTAGTTATAAAAAAAACTCTTGACCTTTTATTTTTCCACTAACTTCTAAATTTAAGACCTACTAAGAATAATATTTAATGTTTATTCAACATCAAATCCAATTTTGGATCACTTTCTTCGGGGGTCTGCTTATTCAACCTTGTCAATTATCAAACCTAAAATTAAAAGACGTAATGATAGAAAACAATAAATTAATCTATTGTATAAATACAATGCATGGAAAAACAATGTTCGAAAAATGGACAAACATTTAAGGCTCGTTGTAATCCGATTACTATTGTATTGCGCCTAGCGTTGATGAGCACCTGCTACACGTGATATCTACCACACATTACAAACAGGGCCTAATGCAAAAACATAACTTGGTGACGTTGAAAAAAAATAAATCCCGACAAAATATCAAGTACTATAAGATTCTGAAAATTAAAAGAAATTTATTGGGAGTGCTGAAGCTCCTTATATGACACTCCTAAATCTCCCATAGATTACAGGTATTCACATAATTGCCATGCGCCAAATATATAAAATAACACTCATCTTTTTTGAGAAACGAATTAATGGGTGAGTTCCGTTTCACCGTGAGCTCACTCTTATTTTTTGTTAAAATAATTATATATTAATTATGGTGAGTAAGGATAATTAGATTTTGTTAATATATAATTAAATTTATTAATCATGACTTTTAATTTACAATTATAATTTATTAATTCATAATTATGGTTTATTAATTCATAATTGAGGTTTATTAATTCATAATTAGAGTTTATTAATTCACAATTAGGATTTATTAATTCAAAGTTAGGGTTTATTAATTTATAATTAAGGTTTATTATTCAAAATAAGGGTTTATTAATTTAAAATTATTATTTATTAATTTATAATTAAATTTTATTAAACTAATTAATTTTAATTAGAATTAATTTAGTTAATTAATTAATTAGAATTAATTTAATTATTTAATTAAGATTAATTAATTAAGGATGGTCTCACTGTGCGTGCGCACATGAGACCACCCTATTAATAAATTGTGCGCGGGAGCTTAATAAGTTAATATATGATAATATATATAATAAAAAGATGTGGAGTAGAGAAAGAAATCGGCCATAAAATGCAAATCCATATATAGAGGGTAGGGTTCCGGTAGTACCATGTTCTTAGATAATATTTAGTACCTAATTTGGATCATACATTTTGAACACGTGGACACACAATAATTTGGCACATGATAACTCATTTTTCGTGCAGGAGCAAAATGGGAAGGGCGTTCGCGGGGTAGGGGCGTCCGCGTGGGCTACATAAAATTAAACACAAAACATGCATGTAAAATAACATAACAATGCATGTTAACCAACAGGCGCTGGTTGCATGAGCGCGCTAGGAGCGTGCCCTCGGGTGCACGAGCATGTCACAAAACACAAACATACATATAAAATAAAAGAAACATGCATGTTGACCAACGAGTGCAATGAAAGCGCAAGCGCGCACTAGGGTGTATGTTTTCAGCATGTTTTAAAATCGAAACTCATATGCATGTTTTTGTTCATTTATATGTATAATTATGTTCAACTATATGCATGGTTTGTTTTTATATCACATAACAAATCAAAATACTAATTATCCTTATTGTAGCAAAATTAACGAAAAAATCCAAAAAAAAAAAATAAAAAAAATCTCTACAATAGGATCTATGAGATGAATTGATGAGATTAAGTACTATATACTACTTAAGACTTGAGTACTATATGAACCATCACATCTCTCTATATATACACTTATATAGGGAGAGGTTAACGTAATAACAATTTCTAAAGTATGAACGTGAGAACCAAAAAATGATGAATTTGTTGTGAAAGTTGATGAATCCGTTGAGAAAGCTATTGAATCTAAAAAATAGAATTTCGTCAATCATGTGATTCAAAACCCAGGTGAAAATTCTAAATGTTGTGGATTCAGTAACTTTCCCGACGGATTCATCAACTTTTACAGCGAATAATTTTTGGTTCTTATGTTCACACTTTAAAATAGTTCTTAGTTGAACCTCATCCTTCTCTCTCTCTCTCTATATATATATATATATATATATATATATATGAGATCAAATAGTACCGAGCCCCGATAGTATGTAGTACTCAATCTCATCCATCCATCCTATTAATCGTGTGGTGAGATTGACGCGATTCTAAAAGTTTTACACGTTAATTTGTGATAGTATTCTCTCTCTCTCTCTCTCTATATATATATATATATATATATATATATATATATATATATATATATATATATGAGAGATCAAATAGTACCGAGCCCCAGAGATAGTATGTAGTACTCAATCTCATCCATCCATCCTATTAATCGTGTGGTCGAGATTGACCGATTTCTAAAAGTTTTACACGTTAATTTGTGATAGTAAGGGTAGATTAGTAATTTGATTTGTTATGTGATTTCGAAAACAAAGTATGCATAGAGTTGAACTCAACCATGCATTTAAATCAACACAAAATGCATTCACTGAACACAAAATGCATATGAGTTTGAATTTAATGCATCTTGAAAACACACTCCAGTGCTGCTTGCTCACCCGATGTCGGTTGGGCGCGATGCGGTTTATGTTCAGTGAATGCGATGTTCGTTATTTCATATGCATTTTTGTGTTTTGTTGTGGCTCTACCCAAACCCAGCGTCCACCCACCTGGCGCGCACCCACCAGCCCCTACCAGGCTTTCGCTTGCTCGCACCCAATGCCGGTTGGGCGCGATGCGATTTATGTTCATTTAAATGCATTGTTATGTTATTCTGTATGCATTATCGTATTTTGTTGTGCCTCTCCCAAACTCGGCGTCATGGAGACCCCAACGCCGGACTCCTCTACCAGCGTTGATTGGGCACCCAATACCGTGCTGCGTTCCCATTTTGCCCCGACCGAAAAATAAGTTATCACGTGTCAAATTTTGGTGCGTCCACGTGTTCAAAATGTGTGGTCTAGATTGAGTACTACATACTATCTCGGGGACCGGGTGCTACGAGAACCCAACCCTATATATATATATATATATATATATATATATATATAGAGAGAGAGAGAGAGAGAGAGAGAGAGAGAGAGAGAGAGAGAGAGAGAGAGTGTGAGGTTTAAATAAGAACAATTTTTAATGTGTTAACTAAGAACCACGAAAATTCGCTATGAACAAAATGAATTCGCTGTCAAAGTTAATGTATTAATTGAAAAAATTATTGAATCCAAAACTCAGAATTTTCACCTAGGTTTGAATCCTATGAGCCGCTAAAAATTTATTTTTTGGATTCAGTAACTTTCACATTTGATTCATCAACTTTCACAACAAATTCATCATTTTTTGGTTCTCACGATAAAAAATGGTTCTCACGTTAACTGTCCCCTACGTAGAGAGGGTTAACATAAAAATTATTTTTAAAGTGAGATCGAAGAACGACAAAATGATGCATTTTTTGCATTCGTTGAGAAAGTTGATGAATTAAAAATAAGTTTTCATCCCTCATTGGCTTCGATCTCGAACAAAAATTTTGTTTTGTAGGATGGAGTAACTTTCATGACGTATGCATCAACTTTAACAGCAAATGCATTAGTTCTTCGTTCTCACTTTAAAAATAATTCTTATTTGAAACCTCACTATATATATATATATGTATATATATCAATTTCATCCATTCATCTCATAGGTTCTATGGTGGATTTTTTTTTTGAATTTTTAAAGTTTATTTTTGCTGATTTCGCTACAGTAAGCGTAGATTAGTAATTTGATTTGTTATATGATACATAAAAACAAATCATGCATATAATTGAACTGAGTTATGCATATAAATGAACACAAACATGCATGTAGTTAATACAAACATGTTGTATATTGGAAGCGCACGCTCGGCGCTCGCTCACACGCACCCTTTAACGGTTGTTGGTCGACATGCATGTTTATGTTTTGTTATATGCATGATGCATGAATGTGTTTTGTCTGCATGTCTGTGTTTTGTGGTCAACATGCAAGTTTATATTTTGTTATATGCATGAGTTTATTTTGTTATATGCATGTTTGTATTTCATGGTCAACATGTAGTTTTAAGTTTTGTTATATGCATGAGTATATTTTCCGACAATAAAACTATCATTCATCCTTCTCCGTTAGTTCCGTAGTCTCATTATTTGATTACCGATGAATTTCTAAACTACCGCCATAACCACCATATGTTTCGATTCCTCAATTCCTCTATTTTTTCTCAAAATTCTCTTATTTTTTTCTTCAAAATCCATCAATTTTGTTCTCAAATTTTTCTTCTCTCAAAATCTGTTGTCTGTTGTTATTAGTATGCGAGCTCGCCATCGTCGGTCTTTGCCGCCACCGCTCTGCTACCGTCTTTGTAAAAAAATTTGAAGAATAAGAAAATCGGAGAAGAGGATGAGAAGAATAAGAAGGTTGGTTTGCTTCCTTTCCCATTTTACCATTTGCAAAAATTAAAAATAAATAAATGAAAAATGACTACCACGTGTCAAATTATAATGCACCCATATATTCAAAATATGTGATCTAGATTGAGTACTACATTTTACTTAAGGATTGAGTACGACCGAATTCCAATACTATATAAGCATCCCATGATGTCACAACTTGGAAGGTAGAGCATATTCCACACCAATACCAAATTATCAATTTTTACATTGAATTTTCCAATCTCTTGTCCAATTTTTTATTTTATTTTTTTAAATTCTATAAATACCTACCAATAAGCGCTGGAGCAGTTACGATCCCGTTGAATACTTGTATCCAAGTCCACACACGCATTTATATATAAAAACACATATTATCCGTATATGCAGCATACATACATGCATGATGCGATATCGACATCCATACATATATGATACATGTAGTGTTGGAATTTGGAATTGGGATGATGTATGTATCATTAAAAAATGGGATGAGGAATCATAAAAGGACAGACATGCTCATTCTGAAATGATGCTAGATCCGCATTAATAGGCAGACACACATACTCCTAAGAAAACTTGCAAGAATTGCCCCCATTTTAAATCACACCTTCGTTGACTTCATAGATTTGGCCACTACCCATCATTTATATTAAATTTTCAGACAAGGGTCACTTGATCTTTATTTTATTTTCTTCTGAATTAGAAATTGGATCTTGACAGTAGTTAATAGTTGATTAGTGTTATTTAATGTTTCCATGTATAGATCGCGTGCATTCGAAAAGAATGAATTGATTGAGATGATTAATTGAGGAGTTATTAGATTAATTGATTTTATTATTTGTTGGCTTACTGAACAATATATATACATACTATTAAGGCAAACAAGGTAAAATAACAAAAAACAAAACAACATAACCGCTGATTGTACAAGTTTCATAGATATTCATTTAGCGTAACATGTAAAAAAATCAATTAGGAGCCCATATTGAAATCTTGTTGCATTCATGGAAGCAACTTGAAACCACATTTGAGACGTCTATAAAAAATGCATATGTATGTATGTTTGTATATATATAAGATTGAGTTAAAATAAAAACTTCTTATTTTGAGAACTATGAGAACACTTATATTGAATATATAAAATAAATTTACTAAATATATAATATAATTACACTATAATAATGTGTTTTCACAATAATAGATTTTTATTCGAATCTTTTCATACAGTTATATATATAAAATATCGACCCATAAATCTTGTCAACCGCTCTTGTAAATGCTGATAATTAACTATATATAGAGGGTGTTTGGCTAAGCTTATTTTAAAGAGCTTATAAGCTCTAAGAACTTATAAGATGTTTCAAGAGCTTATAAGTTGTCAAAGTGTTTGGACAATTTAGCTTATAAGCTAGAGAAAGAATCGTGAGCTAGAGAGAGAAAATCATAGTTAGAGCGATAAAATTGACGAGAGGTGAAGTCGATAGTATATATGTAGATTATAACGAATCATAGTAAGGTTATTTTGGTAAATTCACTATTACTTGCAAGCTTATGAAAAAATAAATTGGGGTTGAGCTAATATTTTTAAGGGAGCTTATAAGCTGTTGGAGCTTATTTTAACAGCTTATAAGCTGTTTAGGAGCTTATTTTATCAAACACCTTGCATAAGCTTATAAGCTCCTAAACAGCTTATAAGCTGTTTTGAAGAGCTTATAAGCTTAGCCAAACAACCTCATAAGTCGGCTCCAAAAGTCTGTCCGTCTCCATCGTTTATTAATTAATTACTTTATGTTTACGGAAAAATATAAATCCTTTTCGACATAAAACGAAATTACAATTTACAGCAATCAGAGCCACCCAGTTTTTAAGGGTTTCCACCAAACTCAAGAAGCCCGTGAAAGTAAGACTTCATATTAATTGGTTTGAAGTTGCAACACACACACATATATATATATTAGATTTTTGTGGCTGGTTTAGCCTTCCCTACCTTGAAGTGGTCACGGTTTTTAAATATATACCAAGAACTAAAAGCAATATGTTGTCACATTGTACAATTAATTAAAAATACAAGATCTCTATGGTTTGCAGTTCGAACCCCACCAAACGTTTCTATGGGTTTGAGTCTGTCACATCTGGTTTTCCATGTATGGTTTACCCGTCCTGTGTGATTTGCAGGCTATATATTGCACATGAACGTGAGGTTTACCCAGTACGCACTGTAGATAGTGGTTACGGGTGCCCATGATACCAAAAAAATAAAAATAAAATACAATATCTCATTTGATTTTGAAATTGATAATCTTTGGATATAATTCGGACATCTCTCTTTGCTTATCATTCTTGAGAAAAGATATGTATTTATTTTCGTCAGTGACGTATTTTCAAACGCCAGCAGATACTTTGATTTTTAAATATGGAGTATATCAATACATGATTTCATGGGTAAGAATATAATTTCACCGATGTATACGTAAGTTCTGTGTCCTCAGTCCTCACTAAGGCACATTCTACGATTCATCTGATCTTCAATCGAATTCTCATAAAACGGCCGTGGAGTTTCAATATTGATGAGGTTAGTTATTTTTTTAAGCAAGTAATTTAATTTCATCATCAAATTAAATCAAATGGTGCTAATCACACACACACACACACACACACACATATATATATATATATATATATATACACACGATGAATCATGTAGAAATGAAAATATTGGTAAAAAATAGGAAAGTTGCCCTTACATATAAAGTTGTTGTACTATACGTATAAATTTATTATACTTAAATTTAACATATAAAGTTGTTTCACCAATAAATTTATATTAAATTTAACATATAAAGTTGTTTCACCAAATTTGATGTAACATATTTATATAATAGTACAATAAATTTATACGTTCGGTCAACTTTTTTATTTTTACCAATATTTGTATTACTACATAAACCACATCATATATATATATATATATATATATATATATATATATATATATATAGGGAGGGTTAACGTGAGAACTATTTTTATTGTGAGAACGTGACAACCAAAAGCGATGAATTCACGGTGAAAATTGATGAATCATTGGAAAATTATCAATCCAAAAAATAGAATTTTCGTCACGATGGGATTCGAACACGGGTGAAAAATTACGAATTTTGAATTCATTAACTTTCTCAACGGATTCATCAACTTTCATAACGAATTCATTTGGTTATTAGTTTTAGGATAAGAATGGTTCTTATTTGAACCAAACTCTCTCTCTCTCTCTCTCTCTATATATATATATATATATATATATATATATATATATATATATAGAAAATGGTTCAAATATGTAAAGATAATTTGGTAGGAAATGAGAATGAATCCGAGCCTTTGATTTCTTTGGATCAATGGTTGAGATTTAATTTCGGTTATATTACGCTTTTGTTTTGTGTGCTATGCACATTCATGCAACATTAGAACTCTTCTTGTGCTACGCTATAATGAAAGATGTGTTAAACTATTATATTTAGCATATGTGCTACGAAGAGATGAAATATGTGCTAAACTAACATTTGTAACATAGTAATTCTGATTGTGCTACACAAATATGAAAGATGTGCTAGACTTACATATCTATTTATATTTCCTACGCTAAAAAAATTTCTCACCATAATCCACCCATATATATATATAGAGTGAGGTTCAAATAAGAACCAATTTTAACGTGAGAACTAAGAACTACGAAAATTCTTTATGAACAAAATGAATATGCCATGAAAGTTAATGAATACTGCATGCGAAGTTAATGAATCCAAAATTTGGAATTTTCACCGGGTTCGAATCCAATGAGGCGAAAATTCTATTTTTTATTCATTAACTTTCATAGCAGATTCATTAACTTTCATAGCATATTCATTTCTCATGTTCTCACAATAAAAATGGTTCTCACGTTAACCCTTCCTCTAGCTATATATATATATATATATATATATATATATATATATATAATCATCTTATGGTCGACGAGGTTCTTGATGGAGGAGAAGGGGTAGGTCCCAATTCGACAAGAACACACCCGTGATTCCCGACGCAAAGGCAAATGCAAAATGCATTTTTAAGAAACAATATAATTTTAAAATGATTGATTTCATAATAGTTCCATATTATAAACGCAAACACACACACACACACACACACACACACATATATATATATATATATATAGAGAGAGAGAGAGAGAGAGAGAGAGAGTTTGGTTCAATAAGAACCATTCTTATCCTAAAACTAAAAACTAAATGAATTAAGTTATGAAAGTTGATGAATCCGTTGAGAAAGTTAATGAATTCAAAATTGAATTTTCACCGGGTTCGAATCCCATGAGGCTAAAATTCTATTTTTGGATTCAAGATAACTTTCCCAGCAGATTCATCAACTTTCACCGTGAATTCATCATTTTTGGTTCTCACGATAAAATGGTTCTCATGTTAACCCTCCCTATATATATATATATAGGGTTGGATCGATGAGAACTCATCTTTTTGAGAACTTGAGAACTATGCACAACGTATAAAATGATGCAAGGCGGTATAAAGTTGTGCATAACGAAAACATTCTAAAATTGTTACCCAACAAAATAATTTTAGAAAGTTTTCGTTATGCACAACTTTATACCGCTTGTCATCATCTTTAATGTCTTATGCATGGTTCGCAGAGTTCATAAAAAGATGTGGTTCTCATTGATCCACTCCTATATTATATATATATATATATATATTTGTCATCACGGCCAATGTAATATGAAGATGAGGTGGTCTCTGTGCGCGCCGCGCGCGGTGAGACCACCTCTAATTAGTTAATTAATTAATCCTAATTAATTAGTTAATTAAGTAATCCTAATTAATTAATTAGTTTAAATTAATTCTAATTAAAATTAATTAGTTTAATAAAATTTAATTATACATTAATAAATAATAATTTTGAATTAATATATCTTAATTTTGAATTAATAAACCCTAATTGTGAATAATAGATTTTAATTGTGAATAATAAACCCTAATTTTGAATTAATAAACCCTAATTTTGAATAATAAACCTTAATTTTGAATTAATAAACCCTAATTTTGAATTAATAAACCCTATTTTGAATTAATAAACCCTATTTTGAATTAATAAACCCTACTTTTGAATTAATAAACCTTAATTTTGAAATTAATAACCCTAATTTTGAATAATAAACCCTAATTTTGAATTAATAAATCCTAATTGAAAATAATAAACCCTAATTTTGAATAATAAACCCTAATTGTGAATTAATAAACCCTAACTTTGAATTAATAAATCTTAATTATGAATTAATAAATAAAATATAAAATAATAAAATAATACACACAAAAATATTTGATTTATGGGTGCTCTTCGTCAGATGTTGATAAGATCATAACTGTACACTCTACTGCTCCATTATTATTCACAAAAACTTGTGCGCGTAGCGTGAGACCACGCGCACACAAGTTTTTGTGTATGAAGATTTGAGGAAAAAAACGTAAGGTTCCCCTCATAAAGAGAAATAAAATATAGTGTTGCATGCATGCATCCTCTCAAACAGAATATATGTCCTCCTATCTAAATGCTGTCTAACTTAACTCCCCTCCCTTGTGTGTGTGTGTGAGTGTTTGGTTATAATCTCCGTGCATGTTGAATTTCACATGATTTTTAGGGAGTTGAGATTGATTAATTTATACATTGAAGATTTTTTTTTTGAATTAGAGACAGGGGATTATGATTTTGCACTCACCTCTATAAAGAGGATGAAACCCATAAACTATGAGATTTGTGATGAAGATTAATACATTTTAATCTCATAATTATGACAGGAAAAGTTAGTTATATATATTTCTTGCCAGAAGTACGGATTTAGCTATTTTCTTCCTAATTTCACTATTTTTAATCACAAAACACAAAATTTGGACCTTTAGATAAAAATATCGCATCATACCAATGCATCCCCTAAAACACGAAGACTTCCAATTTAATCCTAAGCTTTTATCATCTCTCACTTATATTTTACATTTTATATATAGGTACGTAAAATCGGTGGGAAAACAAAGAACACCATTCAAGGACCACTACTTGCTGGAAAATTACACAAAGATTAAATTAACAATAGACGAAAAATTAGAAAATTTCAAAGGAAGCAAATGTCAAAGAGCAGGCAAAATTGAGGAACATTTCAATAATCGTGTTGGGAAACTCTGTAATGATATTAGAATCTTTTGGTATTGATGGCATATTTAAAATGGAGGGATTCCCATCTCAGACAAAAAAATTGGGTGTTTCAAGACTTGTTTCTCCAAGTAACAAAGAGACAACATTAACAAAAGTTTTACTTTGAACTTACTCAGACCAATTGTTTCTTTAATTCTAAATTTTTTCTTATAATTTCGAATTAATTTATAGAACGAAATTTTATATGTTTTGAAGTTGAACGAGGCCAAAAATTTATACGTTTTGGAGTCTGCGTGTTGCAACTCGGCGTATGCATATACATGGTAAATAATTAAAATATATAGGGAGGATTAACATAAAATCATTTTATCGTGAGAATGTGAGAATAAAAAATAATGAATTCATTGTAAAAGTTGATAAATCCATCGAAAAAGTGTTCTTGAATCCATAAAATGAAATTTCGCCTCGTGGGTTTGAATCCCATTAAAATTTGAATTTTGGATTTACTAACTTCCAGAACAAATTCATCAACTTTTATAGCGAATTCATTTAATTCTTAATTTTTAGAATAAAATAGTTTTTTTTTTTTAAATTAACTCTCTACATGTATAAATCAAAGTCGAGTTGGAAATTTTACTTTTTTTTCCAAGGTGGAGAATAGTCATGAACTGGCTTCACATGAAATGCTGTATACATGATTTGTAGCCTTTCACATCTCCATCAATAACAGATGCGTGCACACACATGCACATATACATGCATACACACACACACACAGATATATATATATATATATATATAAATATATATATATATATATACTAATTAACCAGATTCCCTTTGATTTTCTATTGATATATTATTAGTTTTTGAGTGACAAAGAGAGAGAGAGAGAGGAGAGAGAGAGAGCAGAAGAGAAGTCTTTCATCTTCCTCTTACAAAAATTCTAGGGTTTCTTCATTCTTCATTATTTTCTCTATGTAGAGTTGCAGATCAAGATTTTACACCCTATATTTTTCTTGGATTTTTTTTCTTCTCTAACATGGAAATCCTACGTTAGGATGATATTTCATGATCTTAAAGGTTGTAAGAAAGCCCCTAGCTACTTCTCATCAAGTCTTCCCCAGCTCCTTATAGATGGATCATAGGAGATAATAAATTCCATTTTCTGTGTGTTTTTGTCTGTAAATTCAAGAGTAGATTAGTAAAAAGGGCCATCGAAAAAAAAAAAAAAAACAAAACAATGGAAATTAGTGAGAAAGAATGTCTGAAAACAAGCCCTTACGAGAGAATAGACGATGAAGATGAGAGCGACGAGGAAAACGAAAGCTTTGAGAGGAAAGATGGGGGGAGCTCGAGCAACAGCACGGTGGAAGAGAGCGACAAGAAGCCTCCGGTGAGGCCTTATGTCCGATCGAAGATGCCAAGGCTGCGGTGGACGCCGGAGCTCCATCTGCGCTTTGTTCACGCAGTAGAAAGACTGGGGGGCCAAGATAGTAAGTCTAATTAATTAATTGATTTTAGATTTCTACTATAGAGTCATTCAGAAGTTTGAGTGGTTGAAAATGTTTGAATTTTGATCTTATTGGTTTTTGATGCAGGAGCTACGCCAAAATTAGTGCTTCAATTGATGGGCATTAAAGGGCTCAATATTGCTCATGTCAAGAGCCATTTGCAGGTGAGTGCATATATATAGTTCATTTCCGGTTGTTTGTCCAAAAACTTAAAACCAAAGTTTAGGTATATGATGTGGATTTGAGTGTGGAATCTTGTTTTGTGATTTTGTAGATGTATAGAAGCAAGAAGACTGATGAATCCAACCAAGGTACACTCTCGCTCTCCCAACCTTATTACATGTAATTAAGGTATGAATTCCAATATCTGAAAATCCCTTTTGCACACAGGGCTAAACTTCATGGAAGGTGTAGATCGGAACGTATTCAATCTAAGCCAGCTTCCTCTTCTTCCAAGCTTTAATCAAAGGCCAAACTCCAACCTCAGGTACTAATAGAATCTGCAAATACTTTTATTATTTTTTTCTTTTGTGTGTGTGTGTGTGTGTTTTGCTTTTAGGGTTCACAACTTTCTTACAAGTGTCAGTCACTAATTCAAGATTTCATCAAAAAAACCTAAAATTTTTCAAGGTATGGAGATCCCACATGGAACGCAAACGGGCAATGGATGCACAATTCTGCAATAGGGCTGAATGCAAGAAACATAACAAGACCAGGATTCTACACAGAGAGATTTTTGAGCAACCATTACGCTAGGCCAGCAAATCTTGATCATCTCAGCTCCAGATTCCCCTCTCTCAACGAAGGAACAGCATGGCGAAGAAATGAACACTTGAAAGAAGAGAAAGGGCTACTTCACAAGCAAGAACCCTGGACAGGTCAATCCAGACAAAACCCTATTGAGATCGACTCATTGAAGCTGCAGATAGAGCAGAAAATTCAAGAAAGAAGAAGCAGCCCTCTAAATTTGAGCCAAGAGAGAGAGAAACTAGGGCTCAAGAGAAAAGCCCTGGATGCTGAACTCGATCTGAATTTGTCACTCAGGCTCGAATCAAGAAACGGTGATGATGATGATGACAACGATGATGTTGATGACAAAGACTTAGGTCTGTCGCTCTACACAATTCCGGAACCTTCCCAGGATCGGACAAAGAAGATGAAGGGGGATATTGTAAATGTTGGTGATGACTATGAGAAAGCAAGAGGGGCGAGTACTCTGGATCTGACTCTATGAATGTAGGTGGAAATTCTAAGTGAGATCTTGAGGTACTTGTTTCTGATGAAAAATATATATGCATTAATGATCATTTCTGATTGTCTTGTAGCACCAACATTTATATGGTAATAACAATATAGTACAAATGTTTTGTTTCTCATTTCTCACTTTTGATATTATACGTTGTTTGGTTTTGCAAAATCTGGCTGGTTATATTTCTTGGGATGATAAAAAGGCTTTTTCCAAATTTCTATGTCGGTAAATTGCATTGAATTTATATGATCAACCAAATATAATAAAACGGGATGCTGCATGTGTGACTGAGCAAAATGGCAGTGTTCATTATTGAAATTCTAATTAAATGAGTGCGTGATTGTGAGACCTAGCTTCATATCTGGTGATTATGGCCTAGTCAATATATTGGAATTAATTTGTTGTTATTTTTTTGATATCATGGGAACCCGCACCTCTCACCTTAGCTGTGTGACTTGGTAAATCCCACGTAATGGAATTAATTTGTTATTTTAATTTTAAGTAGTGACAAGATCGTATATGGTTCAAGATAAATATATAAATGTAAATTAATAAGTTTATCATAGTGCATGTTGATATATTTCAAACTAAGCTAGCTGAAATACCATGTATGATTAACATCTCTGTTTGAACTATATTTATGGAAATCTAAAGAGAATGTTATGATCTTTAATTAAAGTTGGATACTCCTCATTTTACCTTTGTATATTAGCTACATAGTTCTCTATCCCTCACTAGAGCACTTAATTAATTACTTCTTGGGACTCGGAGTACTGGAAAAAAAATCCACCAAACAAACAAAATTATATACAATAAACTTTTATGTATGTGGGTTTTGATAGATAAGATATATATAATTCCTCGTACATCAAAATTTATATAACACCTTTTCAGTCTTTGCCGCATATATGTTTATATATTAATACTCATGATAAGTTTATAAGTTATAACCATGTACCTAGGTTTCCATATATATTATCCAAGTCTTCAAATATTTCATTAATTTGTCATGCACACAGTTTTTGCACAAATCTTTGGCTCAATGACAAGGATTTATTACAGAAAGAACTGAAAATAATTAATATCTCTTTCTCCCTCCAAATTCTTTCAGAAGAATTTGTAATTATTATTCTCTTTTTTTTTTCTTTAGTTACCACAGTATCCTAATGGAGTGTTTAGTTTGAGTGATAAAGGAAGATTGATAAAATAATCAAGTTTGATCACACATTAGATTTGTTTGATCCGGTCCGTGATAGACTATTTAGCCCATCCCTTATCATTTAATTGGTTGACAAATAATCATCCCAAATTTGAATAAATTATTTAATCAACCATCAATTCAAAGTCAAAATTAAAAAAATATCCTTATCAAAATTGTTTTTGGCTGGAATCGAGAGGGCCGACGTCGGCGGCGGCGACAATGGTGTAGATAAACAGTGGTAGCCGGGCGGCAGAGCCATGACCCCACGATGAAGAGAGAAAACAAAAAAAAGGAAATATTGGCCCATGCAGGTTTCGAACCTGCGACCTTCGCGTTATTAGCACGACGCTCTAACCAACTGAGCTAATAGGCCACTTGACATAAACTGTAACAAATATTATAGTAGCTTTTCAAACACTAAAATGGTGCTTACGTCCGACCCCATCTAATCACACTTGCAAACTAGACCTACCAGTTATTCCACCACTCAAATTTTAGCATTAATTCAACTCATTCTTCATACTTCCGAGAATGTTTTGATTTTACATTATGTTTCAAGAGAAATTTATGATTATATATTTGTTATGAAGAAGCTATATATTAGCTAATTATTTAGTTACTCTCCACGATCTTGGTATGGAAAAAGTATATAAATATATATATATATATATATATATATATATATATATATATATAGGGAGGTTATGGTGAGAAAGGTATTAATGTAAGAAATGAGAATAAATCCCAACCATTGATTTTTACACAATCAACGCTTCTGATTTTGAACATTAATCATATTTTTTAAAAAAATTGCTGAACAATGGAACACTCAAAACACGAAAAAGGGGTAAATTTGGCAAATATGCAATACACTATCTATGGAAAAGATATGCTCATATCTCTGGCGATAAAATCTGCAGACCACACTGCAATTTTCGGTTTAGCAAAATTCAATGCCCACACTGAAATCATTTAATGCCCTACAATTTTCGATATAGCAAAATTTTATTCCCCAAAAAAAATTTACATCTCTTCATGCCCTCTCAGACGCGACTAACTATCCCACATTGAAGAACAATGAAGAATATTGAAGAAATCATTCATAGACGGCGACGCCTAACTCGAATACATCACATTGAATTAAATTGGTAGCAATCAAAACTCATTTCTCCTCTCTTCAAACGGTACATTATATATTTTCTTAAACCCTAATTAAACTCATTGAACTATCACTCTCTCAACAAAGCAGACAATCACACGCAACAAATAGGGGAACTGACATCATGGTGAACAAAGGGAAAAAACAACTCAAGGGTAAAGAAATTCAAGAAGGAGACGGTTAGTTTTATTGCTTCGTTTTGTTGGGCATTTTGGTAGATATATATGTTGTTAAATTCTGAAATATGGGTTTGATGTTGATATATGTGCTATTTGATTGTTTTTTTGTCATTTATGGAATACTGGTGGTCCCAAATGCTTTATTCCTTCACAAATGAGTTGAAACATCTTAGTTGATTTATAGTTTTTTTTTGGCTTCTTTTGTCATATGCCTTTACCATATACGATGATTTCTGTGAATAATGGTGTATCATCTCTTGTACACATTGTTCTGTTTTTACACATATAAGAAATTCTATATCATATATTGTTGGTGATATATCATACTGTTATTCAAATATAGCACATTGTTTTGATACGCATATGTAATATGTTGTATGAATCTTTTTTAATATGTATCATATACAAATATATTTGTATCAATCTTGTTTAATATGTCAGCATAAACATATGATTGGGTTTATGTCATATTAGTGTATATTTGTATCATATCTTGTATTTTTTGTAGCATATAATGTTTTTGGGTATATCATGTCTTGTTAAAACAGAATATATTTTTAATTTGGTGTATCAAAATATCTTAAAAACCTATGTTCTGGGATGTAAAACACATATAACACATATATTGTGTTACTTTACAATTTAATTGTATATGTCATATATTGTTTATGCTGTATCATTCATTTTATATATATGTATCATATAGTTATATATATATAATTATTAAACGTGTTGGAATTAATGCACATTTCAAATTTGAGTTTAATATTGTTGGTATGGTAGCCGTATGTGTAATTTAGAACCAACAGTTTGTCTATGTTGTTTTTGGTATAGTATTTCTTGTACCCATTGTTTTTGGATTCTTTTGTCATATGCCTTTACCATATCCGATGATTTCTATGAACAATGGTGTATCATCTCTTGTACACATTGTTCTGTTTTGTACACATATAACAACTTATTTATCATATATTGTTGGTAATATAGCATACTGTTATTCAAATTTAGCACATTGTTTTAATACGAATATGTAATATTTTGTATAAATCTTGTTTAATGTGTATCATATACAAATATATTTGTATCAATCTTGTTTAATATGTCTGCATGAACATATGATTGGGTTTATGTCATATTAGTGTATATTTGTATCATATCGTGTATTTTTTGTAGCATATAATTTTGGGTATATCATGTCTTTTTAAAAAAGATATATTTTAATGTGGTGTATCAAAATATCTTAAAAACCTATGTTCTGGGATGTAAAACACATATAGCACAATATAACAGTATGATACACCAACAACAATATATGATCTAATACGCATTGAATTTTGCTTAACATTCATTTTATTAAACGTGTTGGAATTAATGCACCTTTCAAACTTGAGTTTAATATTGTTGGTATGGTAGTCGTATGTGTTGTTTAGAACCAACAGTTTGTCTGTGTTGTTTTTGGTATATTATTTCTTGTACCAAATGTTCTTTTCTTACACATATGAAATTCTATATCATATATTGTTGGTAATATATCATACTATTATATAAATGTATCACATTTAAAATACACTTATGAACTGTGATGATCTAATAAGCATATGTAATATGTATTATCATATCTTGTTTCATATGTAGCATATATCAATAAATTTGTATCAAGTTTTATATCTTATACACATTGTTCTGTTATTACACAAATTACATTTTATATCGTATATTGTTGTTGGTGTATCATACTGTTATGCTAATGTAGCACATTAAAAATACACATATGAAGTGTGATGATCTGATACGCATATGTAATATGTTGTATCAATCTTGTTTAATATGTATCATATACAAGTATATTTGTATCAAATTATATATCTTATATCCATTTTTCTGTTATTACATAGATTAAATTCTATATAATATATTGTTGTTATTATAGCATACTCTTGAATTAGTGTATCACATTGTTGTTAGTGTGTTATATCATATATTGTTTTTTGGTATATCATATAATATACCCATTGTTCTGTTATTGCACATATGAATATATATATATCATATGATTGTGTACATCCTGTTTAAAAATTATGATGTCTGCATAAACATATAATTGGGTTTATATCATATTAGTGTATATTTGTATCATATCTTGTATTTTTTGTAACATATAATATTTTGGGTATATCATGTCTTGTTAAACAAAGATATATTTTTAGTTTGGTGTAGCATTTCTTGTTAAAGCGACATATATTTGTATTTATATGGCTGTTTATAACTTTAAATAATTAATGTCAACTATTAATATCATATTTTTTCATAGATCTTATTAAGATAACAGTAGCAGATATCATTAAGAGGAAAAGAGGATTGTTTATAGATAATGATGCCGAGTTGAGGACAAAAAAGATGAAAGATCCGAAGGGTAAATCTATTGAACGTGGTGGGGCTATGGCCAATGTTAGTGAAGATGTACCTGAGCACCATGACGAAGAAAAACAAGAATGCAACACCGATGATTTATTCCCAAAGCTAGTGTCTAGATCTAATATGAATACATTCTTTAGCACACTGGCAAGTTTAAATGATCGACAAAAAGCAGCAATAGATGAGTTAGGGTTCGGACATGTCCGTGATGTTAATATAAAGGAGATGCATTCGAAGCTTGCGTACTAGCTTGTGCATAATTTTAATCACCACAGTTCAGAGCTAATTCTAACAGGAAATAGGAGAATACACGTAACAGAAGAAGATGTTTATCGTGTTTATGGGTTCCCGAAGGGACGTCGTATAGTTTCCATATTTCAGAAAACACGTAACGGATACAACTCCGTTATTTGATGAATGGATGACTTTTTTCCCTGGAACACATAGACATAGGATATCTATACAGAAGTTGCATGATGCTCTTCTTAGTTGTGATGATGGGGGTATTTGGTTTAAGATTCATTTCATGATTCTTTGTCGATCGTCTTTCATGGAAACCTTGTGAATGGTTACGTTATTCCATATATTCTTAATTGTTTGGAACACATTGATGAAGTTAGGAGTTGGAATTGGGGTGAGTATATTATGAGGTGTTTGATTGAGCACAAGACGGTGTTCGTGGAAAAGAAAGCTACTGTTTTTGTTGGGCCGATGTTATTTTTGATGGTAATCACTTCTTTCATTTAATTACATTTAATTCCTTTCTGCATTGTTATATTGTGTAGCTAATAATTTAATTTTTTTTGGCAGATTTTTTATGTTGATAGGGTTTTATATAAGATGCAGTCTGTACCAAGGCATTATCCAATAATAGGTAATTGGACCACAAATTCTTTGAGAAAGAGACAAGCAACAGAAATAAAAGGTGGAGTCTTTGGTGATGGGTATCCTATTCCCCCCATTGAGATTGTTGATGGAGAAGACATACAGATCAAGAATGTAGGTGAGAGCAGCGGAAGCGGTTTGTCAACTAGTATTGAGGTGTTGACATATGCCAAAAAGATAGCAACACTGACGGTTGAGATGATGAAACTGATTGAGTCAGCATCTAAAGAACAAACTGTTTCTCCTTCGTTCCAACGAATAGTTGAAACAACTTTCAAGTCAATTTCATGTTCAACTCTTCCTGTCACAAAGAAAGAACCTTCGGACTCAAGAGCCCACCGAAGAGGATGATTTTTTTTTGGAAGAATGAAGATATTCAAAAGTTATGGGATGATGTTGATGCTGCTGTAGCACAACGAGACACGTATATCAGCAAGCTTGAAGACACACCATCCTTTAGCTTTGGATTAACTCAACTTTGGAGCACACCTCGTGGAAAAGAGAAAATTGTTGGTGAATCTGCAAAAACCCAAGATCAGGTAATGTTTAACTTATGCATCAAAAAATTAAAACATTCATTTTCTTTTTTATTTTTCTTGAAATAACTAACAATAATATTTGTTAGCGTATGGATGTTGATGTGGCACGAAGTGACGTAGACATTGGAACTGATGCAATGCAAACTGTACAAAAAATTGTTTCCAGTCTGCAAACTGAGGTATTGAATATATTGTTTTAAAGTGTAGCATATCTTGTTATTTGGTGTTGCATATCTTGTTCTTTGTGTATCACATCTTCTATCCATTTTTTTGTTAATGTGTGTTTGAAAATATATAACATAAATTATACTGTGCATATCCCTTTGTTTTATATATGTATAATAGTATAAATATATGTCATGTACAATAAAATTATATGGCATATATGATGATATTCATATCATATCTTTGTATTAGGATAGTATACGAAATAATGCCTAAAACGATCGATATTATACCTATATCATATGTTTATTAGTAAAAATATTTTGCACATTGTTCTTTTATGCTTATCAACAGGTTTATGACATATTCGTATTAAATGTATTGCACATACATTATTACATGTTGCACATTATGCTATTATATTTAAAACGTTTTTTATTCAATGTGCACAGTTTCCAGACAACGCAGGACGGGGGGATAGATATAATACTCGAGAGAACATCACAGACATACTGGAAGGACATGTAGTTATTTTCAATATTATTGTTTTATGTACAGTCGGTATATATTAACATTTTTTCATCCATAACATTGCTGCAACTTATTGTTACAGTCACCGCTGCTTGGGGAAAAAAGTGGACCTGGATCAGAACTTGAAATTGATCCAACTTTGATGGAACGAAAAGAAGCTGAAGTAGTTGAAAAAAAGAAGGTTCTTTTTCCGTATAAAAGAAAAAGGAAAAATTAGATTCGATATGGTTGTATTAAGTTTGAACAAGTATAATATTAGTGTTATTCGAAGTAATCTGGAAATCTGTTGTTATATTATGTAGCAAATATGTGGAGAAGACATTAATATCTATGTTCTTTTGCAATATAAATATGTATTTTGACTCATCTATATATGTTTGTAGATTTTACATTCAGTGACAGTTGAAGGAAAAAAAAGGCAAAGAAGTAAGAGTGTATCGAATAAGCCTGTTGCTTTAAAATCTCCGTTTTTGGTGAGAAAGATCAGCGTATGCAAGAGTCTCACGAAAAGGGAATTAAAGTGTGGGATTTACGTGCTATGCAACTCTAAGGATGATGAGTATGATAAATACCAGTTTTTTCATTTTATGATATATATTATGTATTATATGCAACATATTATGCTTTATATGATTAACGTTCTATGTAAAAAATTTCCTTAGGTATCTATAACCACATTACTATAATGCTAGTGATGATATTTTTATTTATCATTAGAGAGGAGATTTTGTTTGCGCACGGAGACATAGAACTAACAAGAAAGCATATGGCTTCGTTGTCCAAAGATAGCATTATAGGAGTTGGTATAATTGACGCATGGTGTGTGATGCTCAATAATATGGAAAAGTATCGTGGTGACGGATCACCAAGAAGATTTTTTGCAAGTACTTTTGTCGGTGTAAGTCGTAATTGAATATTTTTTCTTAACATTCAATGAAATATGTTATATAAACTGATGTATTAATATGTTATATAGACTGCTGTATAAAATGTTATCTATTATAGGTTATATAAACTGCTGTCTTAATTATTGTTTATTATTGGTATATCACATAATGTATAATTTGTATCATATATGCAAGTAAGTGTATCACATTGTTACCAACAGCATAATCATTGCTTATCTTGTAGATAAAAAAGATTTGTCATGTATATGACACATACTTGGTTGTGTTATCAAGTAGATCATATAATGCATAATATGTATCATAACTTGTTAAAATAATATTGGTTTTAGTCAGCTAAAAAATTACTTTTATTTGAAATATTTGATTTTGTGTGATATGTAGACTGATGCACTGGTGAAAAGAGATCTTTCTCGCGAAGTTCGAAGGGATACATTTTTTGAAAATATTACAGCTGAACTGGAGAGCAACCAACACATCAAATTAACTGAAATTGACATCGTAAGTTATTTTTCAAATATTTTTTTTATTTAATATACTTCGATATCAATGCCTATTGTTTTTTTGTAGTTTTTTTTCCCAATATACAAATGCAAGAAATATTTTGCATTATACATTGATGTGAAGTTTGGGAAAAAATTTGTGATTGATAGTATGAATGATGCTGCAATTGAATGTCAAACGGAAAAATATGAAGACTTACTTACAAATTTGGTATGGTGTACATTAACTGTTTTTATATTTATTCATAAAATTTATGTAAAACTGATGTGTTTAAATACTAACAATGCTTTTTAATTTTGTAGCGTTCAATATTATCTGAATACTTGAGTTTCAGAGAACAACATTCAAAAGCTAAACTTGTTGAAATTGGTAAGTTTGAAATTCCAACAATAAGATGGGGAAGCAAGATTAATTCAGCGGATAGTGGAATATATTTGATGCGGCATATTGAGACATTCATGGGAGAGGTGTCTAGAAAATGGGTGACTGAAATTACAGCAAGTCCTTGCAAACAACTTCTAACCATGCGAGTTCCATACTTGTTCGAAATGATTTGTTGGGATCAAAATATAGTGAAGGATACAATAATGGCTGGTGCAGAAAAGTTTTACCGTGACGTAACTTCAGGCACATATATAAAAGTAGAAACAATATTGTTTGGTTAATTGTTTGTTCTTTATTGACATTTCAAAAATTTTATCATGCTTGATTGTTTTGTTGATTTAGTCTTCTTAGTTTTTTATATATTGACATTGAAACAATTTTATCAGACTTGTATTAGGTATTGTTATTTTCAAATTTAATTAATGTTTCTACTCAATATATTTTTATAATATTATCTAATATACGATATTATACCTATAGCATATGTTTATTAGTTATATGTTCTAATAAAGCATGTTGCAAATTATTCTTTTACATTACTCAATAGGTTTATATCATATTCGTATTTATATATTGCACAGACAGTAAAACGTGTAGCACATAACATATAATTTATCTTATAATCATGTTTAAATTCGGTTTATAGTTTTATTAATCAGTATGAACGCTATGTTTGATACGTAGATCATTCAATGTAAACAGTTTGCACACAAGTCATAAGGGAGAGATACATAAAAATATCAAGACAACATCAAAACCATATAAATTTATGATATACTCGGTAATATTTGACAACATTATTCTTTTATGCTTATTAACATGTTTGTATCATATTCATTTTTGTTTATTGCATATACACTAAAACATGTTGCATATTATACTTTTATACTTAGCAACAAGTTTTAATTCAGTATATATATTTATGAATGTCACGCCCCCACTCCGGGTATCCCGGACTAGAGGGTGACTAATACTAGGAATAGTATTATAGGACGAATTGGACTAAGATAAGGGTCAACATTGGTTATAAACTAGCATGCGTAACAGGGCATAAGATAATATCCCGATAGTTCAAAAGGTTTAGGCCATCGGACCCAAAGATTAACCAAGGATCGATGGACCTCAATAGTTCAAACAAGAGACATAATGTAAAAGAGTTCGTGGTTTAGCAATGAAAAGTGTGTGAATACATATATGACGATATGTATTCGCGGAAACCAAATCCTAAATAAACGATCGAGGACACCGGACTCTCAACACAGCCTCCATCATCACCATCGAGCTCAACTCGCACATTTAAAACAAACATGCGGTGGCTAAGTACAAGAAATTGCACTCGGTGGACTCATGCCGAAAACATTTGATAATATTTGAATTACCGCCAATATCGAGTAAGTCACAGGGTTTTAGTTAAAAATGCCTTGTCTTACCAAATCATTTTCGGTTAGTAAACATAGCTCGATCGAGCATTTTCTTGGTGTGTATGGTCCATATCTCATAGTAACAATTCATAACAAGATTAAAATTAAACGCCTAGAGGAGGCCTCCCATCTACGACGCCGTGACCGATCAGTAATCCCGTCAACACGATCATCTCTACAAGCATATGTTAACACAGCGTATAGTTCCAACCTTCACGCCAATCCTAGCCAGGCATTTATCATCCGGCACATGACCCGACATTTAAAAGGTTGGGCGCGACCCAAATGACATAACCTGTCATAATATAGTTCCAACCATCGCCACAGCCCTACCCGGCAAAACAGATAGGATCCATACACAAAACAGAATATTTTTGGCAGGTAATGAAATAAAACATTTGATAACAGTTGTAGAATAAGATCAGAAATAAACTCATTTTGGAATAACGATAAAGCAAATCTTAGTGGGGTGAAAAGGCCCACATTTTGAAGATAAAGCCCACCGGACTATGGTTCGTTGTAAATCGAGTCCTAGATTTGTTCGTGCGTCAGAATCCGGTTACAGCGTTTGCGTCACACCTTTATGAAAAGCGAGGCTTTAAGACGTCGCCAGTCTTTCGAGACTTTCAAAGCTAAGATAACTTCGATATTTTATATCGACGTGAATTGAATTCCTCAAATGAATTCGATATGCTTTCAAATACGTTATTTAATTGAATTATTCTCGATTCCTCGAGATACGTTCAACTATTTCGGTTTAACGCCCCGCTAAACGCTTTAACGATGAGCACGCCGAGATAAGGATTTCATTTGTGAAATCCTTTCTTGCTAATGAGGTATTATACTCAATTAGCACATCTTACGTGTATTAGCGTATTTATCGAACGTATAATCGTACGTTTGACTTTAAAAGTCAACGAAGTCAACTCTGGTCAACAAAGTCAACATTTTGACTTTCCAATAGTAATTTCTTACTATTTCGTTTTATAAATCGAATCTTGATCGATTAAAAACGTATAGTCCCATTTCTTGATTTATCACGTAAATCAAAGGACTTATAAATGACTTTGCATTTAAATAAACCCTTAATAATTAAAAACGTGTACTTTCGATTTTAAAACGTTAATAACCCAACGTTTGTCTTAAACATAGAAGACGATGTTTATAAAATTTTTATAATTCGAAATATATCCAGAATATAATTAGACATATATTTTATTAATAAACTGAATTAAAAAGGATTTTAAAATCCTTTTTAATTATCGAAAATTTCGATAATTAGCCTAAAAATACTAAATGACTTTTGAAATTTTTTCTAAATTAATATAGTGTATTATTATACACTAAGGTCCAGAATATGAATTTATAAAATCCATATGATTTTGTTTGTCATTTATTAGTATATTTACATATATATATTTCGATAATTCCATATAATATGGAATAATTATCCAAAAATTTCCAAAATTAACATACACATAGTATAATATCCCAACATCAATATATATCATTAATATAACCTATAGTCCATCATAAACATTCATTCCACAATAAATCAATAATGCTCACGGTAATTTCGATTTAATTACCCAATAATTATCAAACAATTTCTAAAATTCTAATTAAATCATAACATGATTAAACATTATATTATGACATTGTAACATCATAATATCGACCAAACTAATTTAAATCGTCACCATATGAGCTTGTAGCTCTCGGCTTTTCGATTTTATTTAGCATTTGGTTTTCAAAATTCTAACAATTATATACTATGCTTATATACTATAGTATAACAATATAACATTATTTAATCATCAAAACCAATCAAATCATCACCTTATGCACATAGTGCTCTCGGTTTTGATTTAAATTAGGTATTTGATTTTCAAAATTCTAATAATTATACACTATGTTTATGCATTATAATACAACATTATAACATTAAAAATTCATCAAACCAAATTAAATCATCACCTTGTTGAGCAATAGCTCTTGGTTTTTGATTCAATTTAGTATTTGATTTCCAAAATTTCAACAAAATCATACAATACATAAACAATATATTAAAGTATTAATATACCATTGTATGATCAAAATAAAATCATACATCAACATTCATGTATATATACTCACGGTATTTTTCAAAAATTAAACATATGGTTTCCAAAAATTCTAAATAAATCATAGGACATATAAACAATACATTAAAGCACTAATATGTCATCACAAGCTTAAAATAAAATTTATACACCATGGTATATTTTGAAATAGCTCACGGTATTTTAATAAAATACCTAGGGTTTTCTAAAATTTTTCAAATCAAAACCATGGATCATAAACATGATAATAAACAATAATCCATCACTAAAATATTCATGAAGTGATCGGTCATCCTATGTATATTTCAAATAATTTTCAAAAATTATTTTTCAATATGCTAGGGTTCGAAAATCATGCACATTCACTAGATCTATTCTAAAATTCCATATACCAAGTCATATGTTCATTCAAGCACATAACTTCATATTTTTACAAATAAAAGCATCATGAACAGAATATAAGCACATATCTCATACATAAAAACATTAGAACACATATGTACACATACATAAACATTCGAACATATATATACATAAGGACATGCTCGATTTTTCTTTTGAACAAAGAGAAGATGTATTCGGTACTTAGGGTCCATATTTACCTTAGAGTGCTATAGGTTCACAAGAACAAAGTCTAAGGATCAAAGTTGGGAAGGAGGATGAAGAAGAGAAGAGAAGAATGGAGAGGAGGAGCTCTCGATTTTTTTCTGGAAATGGGGAGGGGGCTCTCGGTTTTCTTGCTGAGTTTGGAGAGGAAATGGAGTGAATGAGAGGGGTGAGGGAGTATATTGAAAATGGGGTGAAGGGGAAGAGTCCCTCTCCCCCTATATCTCACTCATACACGGCACACACATCACACTTATCCAATGGGGTGTAAGGCAGCCCCATGATGAGGGTGTAGTGATCATTAGGCTAGTGTTAAAGGGTGTCCATGCATTGGTCCAAATAAAAGTGAATCCCATGCCTTGTTTTAATGGTGTAGCCGGCGCATGTGTGGGTGTTTAAGGGTGGGATTTTATTTTGTTTTTGCACATTAATACATTATATATCTCATACATGATTATAGATATATAATACAAGTCATGAAAATAATTAAACTCAACATATAGCACATTTTCGAAAATACCGATGATAATTAGGAAAAATAGGAATAAAAATATAAATCACACCTATTATTGATACTCATGCCCAATTCGATCAAATATACATATATACATCATAATATATGATTTAGATATTAAATAATAGCATAGGATAAAATAATTGCATTAATTTATGCATATGAAACCCTAATTTTAAAGATTGGGTTTCGAAAATTATAAATATGCAATATCGAGTTTTAATGCTCCAAAAACTGATTTTATAGCTTAATAACACTCATATATATTATAACATATAGTTTAGATACCATATGATAATTTAATGGTGTCATTTCAAGTGAAAAACCATAGTTTATAAACTTAGGGTTTTCGAAAAATTCAATTCCAAAATATCGAATTTTAATAGCTAAAAATTTGATTTTAATAATTAATAATGCTGCAATTATATAAAATAATAATAGGAAATTAATTATTATAATTTCCTGAGCATTAAACTCATTTTACAAAACGTCTCTAGACGTTGACGTTCAAAACGTTTCAAAACGTTCAAAATCGACTCATCTCAAGATGGTCGTAGTAAGTTCATACTTACGTTATAAAATATGTCCCTTTTAATAAAGGAATTAAGATGGAAATTAATTCCAAGCTTTACAGCTCAGAGATTTCCATAAAATGCTGACGTTCGATACGCGTTTGACGTTAAAATAATACTGTCGTATCATTTCATAAATTTCATTTCCGTAATTCACAATCCTTAGTGAATTATAAAAAGAATTCGTTATAACGATATCGTATCGAAATTACAATATTCGATGTCGTAAAAATTTATATACGGCAAAACCCTAATTACGGGTTTAGAATACCGTAATCGTATGTTCGTTTCTTTGGAATATTACATTCCACCCCCCTTACGAAAAATTTCGTCCCGAAATTTGTATACCTTTAGAAAAACAAATCGGGTATCGTTCTTTTATCGCTTCAAGCTCCCACGTGGCTTCTTCTCGTCTGTGGTGTCTCCACAACACTTTGACTAACTGAATTGACTTGCTCCGTAGTCATGTTGGACTTTATAGTCGAGGATTGCCATTGGTTCCTCTTCGTAGCTCATGTCGGGCTTGAGAATCACGTCGCCTTGGTGGATCACATGCTTAGGATCTTGAAAGTATTTTGCAATTGCGACACGTGAAAACATTATGCACATTCCCTAGGTTTGGCGGAAGAGCCAACCTATAAGCTCTCGGACCTATCCTCTCTAGGATCTCATATGGTCCTATAAAGCGGGTCTCAACTTTCTTTTAGTCCGAACTCGACGATCCTTTTGATGGAGAGACCTTAAGAAACACTTTGTCTCCATCTTCAAATCGTAGTTCGGATCTACGCAGATCGGAAGATTTTTGCCTATCTTGAGCCTCTTTGATTCTCATCCTAATTTGTCGGACGATCTCGATCATCTCGTTCACTGCATCAGGCTCTATAACTTTCCTCTCACCGACTTCATCCCAATAAAGCGGTGATCTACACTTTTTTCCATACAAGGCTTCGTATGGGGCCATGCCGATCGTCACTGGTAGCTATTGTTGTAGTAAACTCAATCGAGGTAAAATGTCTTCCTATTTTGCACCTCATCCAATATTATCGTTCTAAGCATATCCTCTAGCGTTTGGATCGTTCTTTCCGATCGCCCATCGGTTTGTGGATGAAATGCCGATCGAAATTGAGTTTAGTTCCCAATTATCTCGCAAACTAATCCGTAATCTGGATGTGAATTTGGAGTCTCGATCAGAGGTAATAGATTTTGGCACTCCATGTAATCGTATAATTTCCTTAACGTACAACTGAGCCAATTTATCAGATCCATAAGTGCTTTGAATAGGTAGAAAGTGAGCACTCTTGGTAAGTCTATCCACAATTACCCATATGGTTGTGTTTCCTCTTTTCGATTTGGGTAAGCTTGTAACAAAATCCATCGTTATATCATCCCATTTCCACTCAGGTATTTCCAATGGTTGCAACTTTCCGTAAGGTCGTTGATGTAACGCCTTCACCTGTTGGCAAACAAGAGAGCGTTCTACGAAAGATGCTATGTCTCGTTTCATGCCTTCCCACCAAAACTTTTCCTTCAGGTCTTGGTACATTTTGGTACTGCCTGGGTGGGCGGTGTAGGGTGTATCGCGAGCCTCACTCAGGATTTCATTCTGAAGCTCTGCGTCGTCAGGGACGCATATCCTACCTTCAAACAATAAGGCGTTGTCTGACGCCTCTTGGAAATTCTTAAATCCTTCAGACCTTAGTCTTTCTCGGATCTTTTCCAACTTTTCCTCCATCCTTTGTTTCTCGACAATTCTTTTTCTTAGATCAGATGTCAGTGTGAGTGTAGCGATACAGCTCACAATTGTCTTGGGTGGTTCAACCAGTTCGATCCTCATTTTTCCAAATTCTTCAACGAGTTTTTCCTCTTGTACAAAGAGACATCCTAACTTGGTATGGCTCTTACGACTCAAGGTGTCGGCTACTATATTCGCTTTGCCCGGGTGATAGTTAATACCACAGTCGTAATCTTTTACTAATTCAAGCCATCTTCTTTGCCTCATATTCAGATCTCTTTGTTCGAAGAAATACTTCAAACTTTATGATCCGTGAAGATCTCACATCTCACACCATAGAGATGGTGTTCCAAATTTTCGATGCATGAACTACGGTGCTAATTCCAAATCGTGGGTTGGGTAGTTCGGTTCGTGGGTCCGAGTTGTCGGGATGCATAAGCTATCACTTTTCCTTCTTGCATCAAAACACAACCCAGTCCGGTCTTAGATGCGTCAGATAGACTACATACCCTTTGTCCGCTTCGGGACCGCTAGATCTGTGCATCGTCAATTTTTCCTTAAGTATTTGGAAACTGCCTCGCACTCATCATCCAATGAACTTGATTCCCTTCCGAGTAGTCGGGTTATTGGCCTTGCAATTTTGGAGAATCCTTCGATGAATCTCCTATAGTAACCGGCTAATCCTAGGAAACTTCTAATCTCGTCTTGAGTCTTTGGTGATTTCCATTCTGCACGGCCTCTACCTTCATTCGATCTACTTTTATACCTTCAAAGAGACACGATGTGTCCAAGGAACATAACTTCCTTCACCAAAACTCACATTTGCTAAACTTAGCAAAGAGTCTTTCGTCTCTCGTGGTTTGCAAACCGTTCGTAGATGTTCCTATGATCCTCTTCATTCTTTGAGTAAATAAGGATATCATCTATGAAGACCAAAACAAATTTATCCGAAATGGATGAAATACTATGTTCATGAGGTCCATGAATACTGGTGGTGCATTGGTTAATCCGAATGGCATAACTATGAACTCATAGTGGCCATATCTCGGTTCGAATGCGCCTTAGGTACATCCTCGAATCAGTATTTTCGGTGATGGTATCTCGACTTAAGATCAATTTTCGAGAATACACCCGCCTCCTCGCAATTGATCAAACATGTCATCAATTCGGTAAAGGGTATTTGTTCTTTAGTGTCATCTTATTTAGTTCTCTATAATTGATGCACATCCTCAAAGAACCATCCTTCTTCGACAAACAAAGCAGCGCCCCCAAGGTGAAACACTCGCCTAATGAAACCTAGATCCAAAAGCTCTTGATTTGGATTTTCGCCTCCGGTTCCTTTGGGGCTATCCTATAGGCGTCTTCGACATCGGGCTGATCCGGCTCCAAGTCGATGGTAAACTCTAGTTGTTTATCGAGGCGCCCTGGTAGATTCTCGAAATACGTCCAAAATTCTTGGACAACTTCAATGTCTTCTCGCCCGCTCGGTTTATCCTATTCGTTTAAATAAACAAGGAATGCATGGCATCCCTTCGGTTCATCATCCTCCTAGCTTGTAGTGCCGATAAGATCGAAATCCTTCTCCCATGCCGATCCCGTGGAAATGCGTAGCTTCTCCGTGAAAGTGAAACGAAATTTTCCTTTCCTTCAGAGAATCGTGGAATGGTTCTTAGCTAACCATCCATTCCTAGGATTAAGTCTACATCGTCCACGGGTATTATGTTTAGATTGTTAGCCGAACCTTAAGTGATCCTAATGTCAACTCTGTGTTCGAGCAAAAGTGTGTAACGATCATAATCCCTCCTATAGGCGATGAGATTCTCATATCACAGCTTGACCTTTCGACCTAAGGCCCAACATTTCACGCATGATTTTGCAATGAAAGAATGCGAAGCACCGTGTCGAACGATCTTATAACAGTGGGTTGAGGAGAACTCCCATACCGCCAAGTTTCCTTGGTTTTGTTCGCTCGCCTCCTCTACGCAGGGCGTAGGCTCTAACCCGAGCCGGCCGAGGCCGACGGGCGCTGGTCTGGTTGATTCGGCGGCCGCCGCCGGCTTTATTCTTGCCGCCGCCGGCGTTAGCCGTGGTTACCACCTCTGTTGTTGTTGGGGCGGTGGTCGCCACTGCGGTTCGAGGTTGTTGTTGTGGCTTTGCCATTGTGGTTCTTCACCACCGCCGGGTTGTTGCCACTTTAGTTCTTGGGGTTGGGGTTGGGCCGTTGTGGCGGCCGGGGTTGAAGTATAGCCCTTTAGTGGTCGAGCATTTCCCGTTGGTTCGGCCTTATATCCGAACGTGACACTTTGGGCAATTGTTGGCGTAATGCCCGCTTGCCCCGCACTTGTAACACCTCGCCACGTTTGCCGTGCACACACCCTTATGTGCTTTATGGCATCTAGGGCATTGAGGTGCCTCAACTGCTCCTGTGATCCCTTGCCGTGGAGCATAAGTCGCTCTCTTCCGCCTTTGTCCTTGCGGCGTCGCGTTTCCTTACACGGGCGCCGCGACTTGCGTCCCCATAGCTCCCGCGTTTGTTATTCCCGGTTGGGTTCCCATTTCCTTTCCTCTATCCAACGATTGTGTGTCCGAGACGACACCGACTTATTCTCGGACATGGCGCCTCAATATCTAAAGCTCGTGCGAGAGCTTCGATGTAGATAGGTCTCCATGGTCGGCAAAAGACATGCGTATCTCCATTCTTAGCCCCGACCGAACTTTTCGACATTTTCAAGTCGGTGTCCACCGCCTCGGTGCATATCTCGACATCTCACGAAAAGCGATCATAGTCGGTCACGGTCATCCTTTCTTGTTTTAGCAGGAAAAATTCTCGCTTTCTTCCTCTTATAGCTTTTAGGGATGTACTTCCATACATTCCTCTCAAGTCCTCCCACGAGAACTCCTCCAGTTGCTCAAGAATAAGGTCTTCTTTCCGCCTCCCACCGTAAGTCACCGGTCCTATCACCGGAAGGTAACACACGCCAGCCTTTCCTGTGCCGTGCATCTTAAGAAGGTAAAAATCCGTTCAATGGCCCTAACCCATTGCTCGGCTTCTTCCGGGTTGCCTTTCCCGTTAAAGACAGGAGGGTTCTGTCTTAAAAATAGTTCTTCGATCCTGCGATCGGGTTGAGGTGGAGGCGGTGGTTGGGGAATATCCTCTTGCTCTTGCTCGGGGATTCTACCCCTTCCTCTCGGCCTTCCCCGACCTCGACCTCTGGGTTCCCGCCCGGTTTCTTCTGGAGGCATGCCGCTATAGAAACAAGTAATCATTAGCACTTATTCTTTTCACAACCCAACATACACCAACACTATTATGGCCTTATTGTAAAACGATTCTAAATGTAATATATCACTCTTAACAAACATAATTTGCCGCAAAAGCCCTATCGTGGTCATGTATATATATCCAAAATTTACGCTATAAGCGGGATGTTCAATACCAACGGTTATCTGAAAACATAAGTCCCGCCTACACGGCCTTCCAAAAGTTAAGGTTTCTAAATCCATCACAAAATTAATCATAGCAAAGGAAACAACGTGCTTAAACACAAAAAATCTCTCCTTAAGCTTCATCACGGTCTACATCACGCGTCCTCTCACCGTCCGTCCTCCTCGGGATCTTCTTCCTCCTCGAGTCATCCTCGCCGCCGAAATGTCCATGCGGGTAGTCCTCTCGATGGTCCCGCCCATCGCCTTCCACCATCGGTATGTCTCTCATGGGGTTAAAGTCGTCATCGCCGTACAGCTCATAGTCGTGACGGATCGGACTGTAAGTATAGCGGATCGGGCTATACCCATCCGATGCGTCTATCACTCTCATGCGTGCTGTCCGACGGAAATGCTCGATCGGGCGGTGCGGGTGCGGCCATGGGTGGTGGAGGTGGTACTAGTGGACGTCACGGGTGTCCAACGGTGAGGTGGGAATACTGTTCTCCCA
This sequence comes from Salvia rosmarinus, assembly GCA_036937905.1. Lineage (NCBI taxonomy): Eukaryota > Viridiplantae > Streptophyta > Magnoliopsida > Lamiales > Lamiaceae > Salvia > Salvia rosmarinus. Next base: position 62,228,122 of record CM072818.1, on the reverse strand, counting down.
AGGCTCTGGGCGTGCCGCTCTCTGCGAGCCTTCCTCGTCAAGGAATGGAGGCACGACTGGGTCAATCTGCCTCGGAACCTCTGTGTATAGCCACTCTGGCGACTCATCCCGCCAGGTATACTCTCGGGGAGGGAGGTAGGGTCCTCTCGGTGCTGCCCCGTAAATGCTGTACACGTAAGTCAGGTGACTCACGAATCTGGGCAAATCTCCCACCAAGTCATAGCTGCCCATTGCCCGGTAGATGTAATCCCCTGACACTTCCCGGGCATAGTCCTCCCAATCACAGGGGAGTATGGCTAGGAGACGTCTGATGCCATCATAACCAGTAGCACCGTGAGCTCGGGCGTCTCTCCAAAGGCGGAGATAGTATGCCAGGAACTCGCCCAAGTCCTCTCCAGCACACATCCAGCTGGAGCGATAAATGCTCATTACCTCCTCGGGGGTCGGGTGCGGTCCAATCCTCCTCCGAGCAATGTATCTCATCCCTCCATCCGTCACGATCAAAACTAACATAAGTCGACTATCGCCATCTCAAAAGCGGCGAGGATAACTTAAACATAACGTGAAGCAACTAGGTAAGGTCAAGCAAATCTATAGGGTAGGCAACATCATAATGTACAATACATACCACAACTTACCTTCTTAGTCTTACCCAAACGTATACATATAAGCCAATAACATCTTAATATATGCTACGAGATCCTTGTCTATATCGACACTCAAACTAGAGTTCAACGGACTCTATCGTATTCTGGAGACAGAATTAGGGATTCTGTTCTTCATAACAAATGAAGATCAGTGCGTTAGAGTACGCAGGTGAAAACCATGCGTAAATCGAGTCCTAACGAGAGATCTAGCTAAACCAAATTTACTGCACAGTGCAGGAAATTTGCGCGATCGCGCCAAAATGTAATCGAGACGTATGTCGACGTGTCGTCTACCATTTTTGGGTTTTTAAGTTGAGGCTGAACATTCTGAAGCCGTAAGTGACGTCCATGTCATGATTTGTGTCGATGCTCACTCATGTCGAAGTAGTGATGAAGTGTCGACGTCGTTCATCTTTAAGGTTGAGGTCGCCCTTGTTCATCCTTCTCGCTCGTCTTTCGTCGTTCGAGCTCGAGGCCATCATCACTTTCATTCTTCCTATCGTTCTTTGTTCTCGTAAGGAAAAAGAAATTGCACTTCTATGTTCTTTCACGATATATGAACATGCTCCTTAGAGTCTGGGTTCGCCTCGTGATAGCATATCGTTCATCATAAACAAAATTTTGAAAGTTGGAATAAGGTCTCAATTGAAAATTTTGGAAATACGATTTCAACATAACAATCATAATCAACTCATATGCATATCAAAAATGGATTCATTCATCCCATGTTGATCATTCAACTAGTACCACCATGTACTTTCATATCAATACTCGAGTACTTGCATTAGTTCAACTAAAGGTATTTTGGAAAAAATTTCTTGCTCAACTTTCATTTTTATCATAAAAATTTTCATCATAACCAATTCTTTCAAAAGTTCTTCCAACTTGCTCAACATGTAAAATTTCCATTTCATGGTTTTGAGAAAGGAATGCGATTACCTTTTTCCGGTTGAGCTCGATGTGATGGAGTGTTGAGGAAGTCGATGGGTTACTAGAAGTCCGATGACTCGACTGACTTAGAATAAAAAGGATTTTGGGTTTACAAAGAGCAAACATGCTCGATACCACTGTCACGCCCACTTCGGGTATCCGGACTGAGGGTGACTAATACTAGAATAGTATTATAGACTAATTGGACTAAGATAAGGGTCAAAATTGGTTATAAACTAGCATGCGTAACGGGCATAAGATAATATCCCGATAGTTCAAAGGTTTAGCCATCGCACCCAAAGATTAACCGATGATCGATGGACATCAATAGTTCTAATACCCCGTCTTTTTAAGCTTCATTTTGCATGGCACGCTTTTTCGAGAAAAGGTCGAAGGTTGACTTTTGTTTCGGTGATGCGACCATCACGAAACCTCGAGCGTTAATGAAGAGTGTCTTATGACGAATTCATAGACACTAAGTATCACGTGTTTTCGACCACCCATGAAGGTTTGGCACTCGGGAAGTTATCGAAAACCGGACTTTTCATTGGTCTTTTAAAAGCATATCTTGTTTATAGTCATTGTGTCCGTATTTTATTTCGTGTCCATGGGTACCAAGTTTGCTAAATTTGAGTCCGTTTGCAAAAGTTGCGTCGGTTTTGCGTTTTCGAAAAGACGCTTGCGCAATGACCCTTTTTTTTCTATAAATAGGAGCTAGGGCCTTCATTTTCAACGTTCATTTCCTTCGTCTCTCGTGTTTACGGAAGAGCCGAGCAGCTCAGTGCACGCTGCAGAGCCTGGAGGAGTGGGGATCGGCGGGGAGGCTCGGCCAGCGCCGCCATTGCTACTGCCGCCGAGCCACCACCGCCGATCAACCACCCCGGGCAGCCCGTTTTCGGTTTTGTCCTTTTCTTGTTTTGATTCCGCCTTTTAGTAGATCGTATAGCATAGAACTCGGGATTCTAAAGGGACGGGCGAGAAAAGCAATGAGGCCGCCATTTCGCCAAACCGCCGCCGCTTGCCCGCCACCGCCGCCTTTGGCGCCGATTTGGTGGCCACCGAGCCACCTTTGCTACGGGTCCTTTAGGTTTTGAGTTCCGGCTATGCATTCTACTAAAATACCGATTCCGTTTTACATTTTTCGCGTTTACGCATCGGGATGTTTTCCGTTGCTTGAGTTTTCTAAAGGAAGTACATGCCTGGGTTATCCATTTTCAACGTCGTTTGTCATTCCATGTTCGTCGTTATGCATATTGCTTATGTTTCCATTTTCATGCATCGATTTTGGATGGTTTATCCTAGATCTGAGGATAGGCATCGATTTTTGAAGCTTCTTCGCTGCTAAGATTTGAGTCAACTTGCATGCATGCATATTTTGAAAGTACCCTATTATAGGTCTTGATGCCCTGAATATATTTCCCTTCTGCATCGAGTTGATTTGAAAACCCGGAGAGTGCCAAATGTGGGTTCAGAAAGTCGAAAACCCTAATTTTGCTTCGATCGTCGTTTGGATCACGTTGTTGCTTTGCTTTGTGGGAAGTGACCCCAAAAGTTGTTCCGTCTTGTTACCAGGTACCTACCAGTGCGATCGGTGAAGTCATCGGATCCGTAGATATCTCTCGGTTGACGTTTTCGTCTGTTCAGGTTGGGTTATATATGCTTATTTTGAGTTATTTACTCTGATATTTCAAAATAAAACATGTACGCCGTAAAATATTTTTGTGAAATTATTACTGTTCTCTGATCCAAGATATGGTTCTATCATGGTTGTGCACGGATCTCTATTCGGTGGGTTGATCACCATCTTGAGTATTGATCATAAGGGGATAGACCCCGAACACGTGGTTATGGTTACGAAGGGGATAGACCCGAAGTCCACATGGAAAAGGTAATGAGGTGGTTATGGTTACGATGGGGATTTGACCCACAGAAGTCCACACCGAGTTAGCCCGGTGGATCGTTCGGGCGTGGGCGACCGGATGTGTTCGGGCGAATGAATGTCGTGTGATGGGTGGCGAGGATCGTTCGAGCCGTGGTTCATGGTTCTATGATGGGAATGTAACAGATAATAACGGATCGGTGTCGAAAATGAAAAATCTATTTTGCTTACTTAGAAGTGGTTCGTTTTAAAACCTTCTAAGGTAAGTGCTCTAAACACTGCTTCATGATTCTTTTGATTTATGATAAAACCCCACCGAGTGCGCTAGTACTACTTCAAAATCTTTTTCAAATCTTTTCACGAGATGGAGGAGGTTTTGGACAGGCGACGCTGAGGGGGTGGGCTGGGTTCTTCATGCTATGCTTCCAGCGATGTTGTGTTATATCGTACTACGATAATTATGTATTCTTGTCCCTTATTTGCTTTCGATTGGGAACAAGATTTGTTATGTTATTCTTTGCGTGAGTCTCGACACGAGCATCTTATGTGGTTGACCGGTCTAGTTGACGGGATGTAATGCTATTTTGCTTTCTTGCATTACTTATAATAAACCAAGATCATGTTTTACGAGGTTATGATATCGATATTATTACATTGGTGGATTGTTTGTACCCCTCCGCCGGGATATGTCCTAGTTATAGAGGAGATCTTGCCCGATTTCATGGTCACATCTTCTTATCGTGTATGTTATATGTATCCCCTTCTTCCCTTCTTAACCCCACCCTAATCACACCCGGCATCCGTGCCTTCCCTCGGGAATTGGGCGTGACGACTTGAATATCGAGCAATGGTTCTTGGCTTTGACCTCTAGCTTTGTTATCAGATATCAAAGCGGTTTGTTTGCTTTATATCTTATGCGTTCTTGAAATTGAGTGTTTAGAACTTGTTCTTCTAAAGCATTTATCGAGTCAACTACCCTCACTTCACGTCAGTCCGCCTTCTTTAAAAGGGATGAGGTATGTGTTTATTGTTGATGCTTTATGTGGCTATGTGAGCTTGATATGATCTTGGTTTCATGTGCTTTGGCTGGTAAGAGTTCTGCGATGTAAGCGTGATGTGGATGAGGTATGGTTGAATGGTGATGTGGATGTGGAAGTGTTTGTTGATGGAACAAAAGGGCACATGTGGTCGTGATATGAAAATCGTTTATATGATATGATGTGATTAATGTGATCACGTATGGTTGATGTAAGTCTATGTGTTTACATAGCAATATGTATTGTTGATTGAAAATCTTGTTTATTATGATAAGCGAGTGCTTGTAAGTGAATCTGTGTTTGCTTTACGTGATTATATCGATATTGATATTGATATGTGTTGAAATGAACATGTGTATGAGACATGATTACCCGGATATTTGGGATGGTAAAGGAAGCGTGAATATTTGTTGTTGTTTTATGGTGAACTAACATGTAGGTTTATGGATATTGATGGCCGCATAACAACGTTGGTTAAGATCTCACGAATGGATGAGCATATCCGTAAATTCGAGAATGTGCCGGATTATTCATGAGCCATTGGGAGTATTTACAGGAAGATTTGTTGGGTTATGGAGAAAGGTTCGAGAGCGGTGGGAAAGTGTCGAATCTGAGGCCTACTATCGGATGACCGAAAGGCTACCAAGCGAGTTGGCAACCCGTGGTAAAGCGAGGACATGTGTTGTTGAGGCGAGATCTATCACGAGGCACCTTACCTTGGACTTTCTTGAGGTTATTTGCTCAGTATGGAGCGGTGGGCGGACCACCGAGGTATACCATCGAGGAGGATGTGGTTGCGAGACACCTCGAGGACCGATCCGGATCGATGATAGGGATGATGTTCCCGAAGAGCCATTGGAGAACAACCATCAATCGAGCGATCGCGGTGCATCGAGATACACCGTCACTACACCTCCATCGGCGATCCTTACCTTCCGGAGGACCAAAAGCGACTTTGGCGGGAACTTCGGGGCGAGAGATATTATCCGTCCGGCGGTGTATGAAGAAGCCGGGATCGGGATCTTCATGCCACCAAACCGCGTATCGGTGGCGTCCGAGGAAAGCGACTACGAGGAAGAGGAGGACCCGGATGAGAACGAGGAGGATAGTGAGGACGGAGGACCCGGTGATCCGGATAGCCGATGACTACGATGGTCGGGCACATTGAGGAAGGGCAGCGCGAGACGGGACTCGAGCGGCTTTCACGATACTCGAGCGATCGAGCCGACTTGGATGGGATCATACCGAGAGGCTTCTTCCATGCAGGGACCGCTTTTACGAGCGGCGGCCGAATTCAAGCCACGATTGGAAGGAAAGAGAGGATGAGGAGAGCGAATGGAACCGCTGGAGCGGCGGGGAATAGTGGATGGATATGGAGGGCGAGGATCTAGGTAGTCGGTGTGTGCGGTGGCGATCGCGATCTGCTAGAAGCATGGACGAGGCGGCATCTTTGTGATGACGGGTCGATTCTTTTGCTCATGCTCGACCTTTTGGTGAGCGTACCTTGATCTTGTATTTTGTGATCCTTCATGGACATTGAATATTCTTGATACTAACTTGCTATATATGCGGGATGTTTATGTTTGATGCTTATATGTGATATGAGCTATGCCGTGATATATGATCTATGTGATGTGTGATGATGATGTTATGTGAAATGCATAGCGATGATATGATGTGCAGGATTGCATGATTATATGTGATCGTGCGTGATATGTGATATGGGTGATGATATATGTTATGCGATGATACCGGTTATCTATCACGGCGTTTCTAATGTTTCAAATGTCGATGCGAATGCGAGAACAAGGAACGGAGGAACGATAATGTGGAAGAAGCCGGGAACCACCTTTGGTTGTGACATGCGATCGAGAGTTTCGCGGTGAAATCCCGTTCGTTCGGCGGTCTCGGCGAACCGATCGGCCAGGCGGATCGATCCACGAAAGGATCTTGAATACATCGGTGCGAAAAGCGAAAAAGCTGAATGCGCGATCTTTCGACTAACAGATGAGGTGATTTACGGTGGGAATCCGTGAGAGGACTCAACACACGGGACGATGGGCAAGGTATCGTGGGAAGATTTCGAGGAAGAACTCATGGAAAATGCGTGCACAGCGTTCTGACGGAGAGAAGGCAACGAGTTACGGAATCTTCGTCGAGGAAGAAGGGTCATCACCGAGTCACGATCGCTCGTTAAATACATCACGTTATACTACGTGCACGGTTGTGCCGAGGTGCGAGGCGAGCGAGTTCGAGAGGACTCCGACCGGAGATCGAATTTCGCTCGTCGATCGGGGAGATCGGCGTATCGCGATCCTTGAACCGGGCATTAAACATTGAGTCGATGTTGCCCGGGAAAACGATGCCACCGGACAGCCATCGGCGGAGGAAGAGGTAAGAGGAAATGGGAAGATCGGGAAAGGCAATCGGTGTTCGAGGAACCGGGCGGTCGATGATTCGAGGAATCAAGGCGTTCAAGAGAGAAAAAGCGACCTTGGGAAGAATTTCCAACCCGTGCGGTGGAAAAACGCGGTGCCGAGGAATGCGAAGGAATCATTCGGCGGTGCGAGCAAGGTAGCACCGAGTGCTATCGTTGTGAAATCAGGACATTACGCTCGAGATTGTCCGTTAGGAGGCAGCGGTCTGACCGCCCGGATAAAGCGACATCCGGCTCCATGAAGGAAGAATCATGCTCATGAGGACAAACAACGGGCGAGGAGGTCACCACAGCGACACAACGAAGGCCACCGCGGCAAGCAGGGTGTACGCTTTGAATCGGCGGCAGACTCGAGCTCTGGAAATCTTGCGGTATAATCCATATAGGTGATATACCGTTTTCGCTTTGTTTGATCGAGAGCCTCGCATTCTTTCGTTTCGAGAATCGCGTGTGAGAGGTTGGGTTTGGTACCCGAAATCACAGTACCACAAATTAGCATCCGTCGAGAAGTGCTAAAGCGAAAGATATGCGAACCGGGAGGTAGAAATCGTGACGAGAAAGTCTTTGTCAATTTGCATGTCATGGAATGGAAGATTTCGATGTCATCTTTAGCATGGATTGGTTGGAAAAGCACATAGCAACTATCGTTGTCTCGAGAGAAGTTGCTTTTCGAGCAGCCGAAGAGTGGAAGTTTGTTTCCGCGGCATAAGGATGGAGTGTTTACGTGCGATGATCTCGGCCTTTGAAGGCGGTGAGGATGATCGGGAAGGGAAGCTGTCAAACTTTCTTGGTAAGTTTGAGAGAGCGCGATAAAACAGTATGGCGATTCTGAAGGAGCCGATGGTGTGTGAATATCGGACGTGTTTCCGAGGACTTGCGGGTTTACCACACGATGACAAGTGGAATTCACTATTGATTTGGAACCGGGGAGCGGCGCCGATATCAAAGGCACCATATAGAATGGCACTAAAAATTGCAAAGCGAAAGCGCGATTGCGGGGCTATTGGATCTAGGTTTTATCCGACCTAGCGTGTCGCGCCGTGGGGGCGCCGGTTACATTCGTCGAGAAGAAGGATGGGTCGATGCGGATGTGCGTTATTCTGAGAGAAAGCGAATAGTGACGATCGAGAATAGATATCCTCTTTCGAGGATCGGCGATCTTTTGACCCATTTCGAGGAGAGTGTCTTCTCTAAGATGATTTGAGGTCGGGGCTACCATCAATTGAAGATCGAGAAAGGAGGGCGTTGCGAAGACCGCGTTCGAGCGAGGTATGGGCACTCTGAGTTCATCGTGATGCCGTTTGGTTTGACCAATCGCGGCCGATTTTCATGGATCGATGAATCGAGTTTTCCATCGATGTCGGATAGTTTCGTCTTGGTTTTATCGATGATATTCATCTATTCCAGAATGCGAGTTGCATAGAAACACCTCCGTCCGTTACGGAAGCGTTACGGCGAGAGAGGTTGTATGCAGTATAGCAAGTCGAGTTTTGGCTCAAAGTGATGTTCCTTGGACACATCGTGTCTGCGAAGGAATCAAAGTCGACCAGTGAAGGTTGAAGCGGTAAGTAGCTGGAAGGTTCCGACTAATGCCAATGAGGTTCGAGCTTTCTAGGCTTGGCGGATATTATAGGCGTTTCATCGAAGGGTTTCGAAGTTGGCAAGGCCGATGGCCTAACAACTCGAGAAAGGAATCAAGTTTTCATGGTCCGAAGCTTGTGAAGCAAGTTTCGGGAGTTAAAGAAGAAGCTAACAACGCTCGGTGTTGGCCGTGCGGAAGGAGCGATGGGTTTGTGGTCTACACCGATGCATCAAACTTGGTTTGGGTTGTGTTCTCATGCGAGCAGGAAGGTTATAACTTCGCGTCTCGTCGATTGAAACCATACGAGTTGAGCTACCCAACTCACGATCTGGAGTTAGCGGCGATCGTTCATGCGTTGAATTTGGAGCACTATCTCTATGGGTTAAGTGTGAGATCTTCACGGATCTGAAACCTCAGTATTTCTTTGAACAAAAGAGTGAACATGAGGCAAAGGAGATGGCTAGAGTTGGTGAAGGATTATGATTGCTCTATTAGTTATCACCGGGAAAAGCGATGTCGTAGCGGATGCTCTTAGTATGAAGTCGAGGCGAAGTTGGGATATCTTCTTCCTTGAGAAAGAAGCTTATTGGGTTTGAAGCTCGGCTGAAGTGATTCATCCGCGGAATCGGTGCAAGGATTCATCGCAGCTTTGGTGAGCGGATCTAAGAGAAGCCATCGTGAGTCTTGGCGAGGAGGCAATTCTGGAGAAGATGCGTTTGAAAGCAAAAGCTAGAAGATAGCAAGGGTTTCACGGAAGCAAAAGATAACGCTACTATTCCGAGGAAGGTTATGTGTGCCACTCAATAGGGAATTGAGAGATAAAATCATGAGTGAAGCTCATGAGGCACAATATCTGACTCATCAGGAAGCACCAAAATGTCTGAGAGACCTTAAAAGGAACTTTTGGTGGGAAGGGATGAAAAAGGATGTAAGCAGCGTTTGTGGAGCGATGTTTGGCTTGTCGACAAGTAAAAGGCTGTACACAACGTCCGTCGAGATTATTCAACCGCTACCAATCCGAATGGAAATGGGATCATATCGGTATGGATTTTGTGGTGAGTTTTCCAAGGTCGTGAAAACACCGCTATATGGGTTGTCGTCGATGGTAATCGACTCATTTCTTACCGATTCGGATGGCGTCTGGGTTAGATAAGCTCGCTCGACTTCGTCGAAAGTAAATGCGGTTACATGGTGTGCGGTATCGATTCGTCGGATCGTGACCGAGGTTCACGTTAAGGTTTGGAGGAGTGCGAGGAAGCCGTGGGGACGGTTTGAATCTTAGTCGGCATTCCATCCTCAAGCGGACGGTCGATCGGAAAGGACGATTCGGGTTTTGGAAGACATCTTTGCGGCGATCGTGGCCGACGAGAGGAGAAGTGGGAAGAGATACTACCTTTGGTAGAGTTTGCCTATAACAATAGTTATCGAGCCACCGTAGGAATGGCTCCCTATAGGCGTTATGCGGAAGGAAGTGTCGATCGCCACTTTATTGGGATGAAGTGGGCGAGAGGAAGATGTTAGGACGAGAGATGGTTCAGCAGGCGGTCGAGGTTATCGGTCGAGATCAGCGAAGGATCGAGAAGCTCGGGCGACGCGAAGTCTATCACGGACAAGCGTCGTCTGGATCTTGATTCGTGATCGGAGATCGCGTTTTCATAAGGTTTCCCCAGCGAGAGGAGGTCGTTCGTTTTGGGAAGCGAGTGAGATTCGACCGAGGGTTCGTTGGACCTTCGAAGTTCTTGAGAGAATAGGCCCGTTGCTTATAGAATCGACTTTGCTTGACGCCGGAGATGTTCGTGGCGTGTTCCGTTTCTCGGTTTGAGAAATGCGTGTTCGACCAAACACGTGATCAAGCATGATCAAGTGATTCTTGCTCGGGATCGAGTTACGAGGAAGGCGGTGGCTATCTTGGAGCGAAGTCGAGGAATTGAGGAACAAGCGATTCCGTTGGTGAAGGTATTGTGGAATCACCGGGAGAGGAAGAAGCTACGTGGGAGTTGGAAGATAAGTTCGGGGCTCGGTGCCACAGGTTGTTTTCTCCACGTGTTAGAAATTTCGAGGCGAAATTTTTATAAGGAGGAGGATGTAATACCCGTCTTTTAAACACATTTTGCGTGGCGTTTTTGAGAAAAGGTCGAAAGGTTGACTTTTGTTTGGTGATCGACCATCACGAAACCTCGAGCGTTAATGAAGAGTGTCTTATATGAATTCATAGACACTAAGTATCACGAGTTTCGACCACCCATGAAGGTTTGGCACTCAGGAAGTTATCAAAAACGGACTTTTCATTGGTCTTTTAAAGCATATCTTGTTTATAGTCATTGTGTTCGGTATTTTATTTAGTGTCCATGGGTGCCAAGTTTGCTAAATTTGGAGTCGTTTGCAAAAGTTGCGTCGGTTTTGCGTTTTCGAAAAGGGCGCTTGCTTGACTAGCATGACCCTCTTTCCTATAAATAGGAGGCTAGGGCCTTCGTTTTCAACGTTCATTTCCTTCGTCTCTGTGTTTCGGAAGAGCGAGCAGCTCAGTGCTGCTGCGGATCTTGTTGGAGGAGGGGGATCGGCGGGGAGGCTCGGTAGGCGCCATTCTTGCTTCTTGCCGAGCCACCACCGATCAACCACCCAGGCAGCCCGTTTTTCGGTTTTGTCATTTCTTGTTTTGATTCCGCCTTTTAGTAGATCGTATAGCATAGAACTCGGGATTCTAAAGGGATGAGCGAGCAATGGGGCCGACCATTTCGACCAAACCGCCGCCGCCGCCAGGCCGCCATAGCGCCCTTTGGCCGCCGATTTGGTGGCCACCCTGCACAGCTATGGGTCCTTTAGGTTTTGAGTTAGGACTATGCATTCTACTAAAATACCGATTCGTTTTACATTTTTCGCGTTTACGCATGTCGGGATGTTTTCCGTTGCTTGAGTTTTCTAAAGGAAGTACATGCCGGGTTATCCATTTTCAACGTCGTTTGTCATTCCATGTTAGATCGTTATGCATATTTCTTATGTTTCCATTTTCATGCATCGATTTTGGATGGTTTATCCTAGATCGAGGATGAGCATCGATTTTTGAAACTTCTTCATTGCTAAGATTTGAGTCGACTTGCATGCATGCATATTTTGAAAGTACCTATTATAGGTCTTGATGCCACGAATATATTTCCCTACGCATCGAGTTGATTTGAAAACCCGGAGAGTGCGAATGTGGGTTCGAAAGTCGAAAACCTAATTTTGCTTGATCGTCGTTTGGATCACGTTGTTGCTTTGCTTTGTGGGAAGTGACCCCAAAGTTGTTCCGTCTTGTTACGGTACCTACCGGTCACGATCGGTGAAGTCATCGGATCCGTAGATATCTCTCGGTTGGCGTTTTAAATACATTGAGTTAGGTTATATATCTTATTTTGAGTTATTTACTCGATATTTCAAAATAAAACATATGCGCGTAAAATGTTTTGTGAAATTATTCATTTCTCGATCGAAGATATGGTTCTATCATGGTTGTGCGGATCTCTTTCGGTGGGTTGATCACCATCTTGAGTATTGATCATAAGGGGATAGACCCGAACACGTGGTTATGGTTACGAAGGGATAGACCACGAAGTCCACGGAAAAGGTAATGAGGTGGTTATGGTTACGATGGGGATTTGACCCACAAGTCCACACGAGTTAGCCCGGTGGATACGTTCGGGCGTGGGCAGTTGGATGTGTTCGGGCGAATAGATGTCGTGTGATGGGTGGCGAGGATACGTTCAGAGCCGTGGTTCATGGTTCATGATGGGAATGTGATAATAACGGATCGGTGTCGAAAAATGAAAATCTATTTTGCTTACTTAGAAGTGGTTACGTTTTAAAACCTTCTAAGGTAAGTGCTCTAAACTGACTTCATGATTCTTTTGATTTATGATAAAACCCGGTGAGTGCGCTAGTACTACTTTGAACTCTTTTCAAATCTTTTCACGGATGGAGGAGGGCTTTGAATGGCGGAGGGGTGGGCTGCGGGTTCTTCATGCTATGCTTCAGCGATGTTGTGTTATATCGTACTCGATAATTATGTATTCTTGTCCACTTATTTGCTTTACGATTGGGAGCAAGATTTGTTATGTTATTCTAGCGTGAGTCTCGTACGAGCATGCTATGTGGTTGACGGTCTAGTTGACGAGGATGTAATGCTATTTTGCTTTCTTGCATTACTTATAATAAACCAAGATCATGTTTTACGAGGTTATGATATCGATATTATTACATTGGTGGATTGTTTGTGCCTCACATGAGGATATGTCTAGTTATAGAGGAGATCTTGCCGATTTCATGGTCACGTCTTATATCGTGTATGTTATATGTATCCCTTCTTCCCTTCTTCCCCCCCCACTAATCACACCCGCATCCGTGCCTTCCCTCGGGAATTGGGCGTGACAAGTTCAACGATGAGACATAATGTAAAGAGTTCGGGGTTTAGCGGCGGAAGTGTGTGAATCATATATGGCGATATGTATTAGTGCGAAACAATCCTAAATAAGCGATCGAGGACATTTGGACTCCTCAACTTGACCTCCATCATCACCCATGAGCTCAACTGCACGTTTAAAACAAACATGCGGGGCTAAGTACAAGAAATTGCACTCGGTGGACTCGTGCGAAAACATTTGATAATATTTGAATTACGCTTCCAATATCGAGTAAGTCGCGATGGTTTTAGTTAAAAATGCCTTGTCTTACCAAATCATTTCGGTTAAGTAAACATAGCTCGGTAGAGCATTTTCTTGGTGTGTATGGTCCATATCTACGTAGTAACAATTCATATGATGTTAAAAATTAAGCGTCGAGAGGCCTCCCGTCTGACGGCCCGTGACCGGCCGTAATCCGTCTGTTGCCACGGTCGCTCTCTGACATATGTTAACACGTATAGTTCCAACCTTCACGCCATCCTAGCGGGCATTTATCATCCGGCACATGACGAGACATTTAAAAGGTTGGGCGCGACCAAATGACATAACACTGTCATAATATAGTTCCAACCATATACAGCCCTACCGGGCAAAGCAGATAGGATCATACACAAAGCGAGAATATTTTGGCGGTAATGAAATAAAACATTTGATAACGGTTGTAGAATAGTCTTTGTAAATAAACTCGTTTTGGAATAACGATGCAAATCTTAGTGGGGTGAAAAGGCCCATTTTGAAGATAAAGCCCACTGGACTATGGTTCGTTGTAAATCGAGTCTAGGTTTGTTAAATGCGTCGAATCCGATTGCAGCGTTTGCGTCCACACTTTATGAAAAGCGAGGCTTTATGCGTCGCTCAGTCTTCGAGACTTTCAAAGCTAAGATAACCCGATATTTTATATCGGCGTGATTAATTCCTCAAATGAATTCGATATGCTTTCAAATCGTTATTTAATTGAATTATTCTCATTCCTCGAGATCGTTCGACTATTTGGTTTAACGCCTCCCGACTAAGCGTTTTAACGTATGAAACACGTTTCTCGATATAAAGTTTCATTTGTGAAATCCTTTCTTAATAATTATTATACTCAATTAGCACATCTTCGTGTATTAAGCGTATTTATCGAGCGTATAATCGTGCGTTTGACTTTAAAGTCAGCGAAGTCGACTCAGTCGACAAAGTCGACATTTGACTTTCCGATAGTAATTCTTACTATTTCGTTTTATAAATCGAATCTTGATCGATTAAGCATAGTCCTATTCTTGATTTATCACGTAAATCGAAGGACTTATAAATGACTTTGCATTTAAATAAACCTCTTAATAATTAAGCGTGTACTTTCGATTTTAAAGCGTTAATAACCAGCGTTTGTCTTAAACATAGAAGGCGATGTTTATAAAATTTTTATATTTGAAATATGTCGAGAATATAATTAGACATATATTTTATTAATAAAGCTGAATTAAAAGTTTTAAAATCCTTTTTAATTATCGAGTGATAATTAGCTAAAAATACTAAATGACTTTTGAAATTTTTCTAAATTAATATAGTGTATTATTATACACTATGGTCCAGAATATAATTTATAAAATCCATATGATTTTTTTTGTCATTTATTAGTATATTTACATATATATATTTCGATAATTCCATATAATATGGAATAATTATCAAAAATTCCCAAAATTAACATACACATAGTATAATATCCCAACATCAATATATATCATTAATTTAACCTATAGTCCATCATAAACATTGTAATACCCGTCTTTTAAACTTACATTTTCGTAGCGTTTTTTAGAAAAGGTCGAAAGGTTGACTTTTGTTTGGTGATCGACCGTCGCGAAACCTCGAGCGTTATGAAGAGTGTCTTATGGCGAATTCATAGACACTAAGTATCTGAGTTTTCGACCACCCATGAAGGTTTGGCACTCAGGAAGTTATCGGCAGGACTTTTCATTGGTCTTTTAAAAGCATATCTTGTTTATAGTCATTGTGTCCGGTTATTTTATTTCGTGTCCATGGGTACCAAGTTTGCTAAATTTGGGTCCGTTTGCAAAAGTTCGTCGACTTTTGCGTTTTCGAAAAAGTAGCTTGCATTGCTTGTGACCACTTTTCCTATAAATAGGAGGCTAGGGCCTTCGTTTTCAACGTTCATTTCCTTCGTCTCTACGTGTTTACGGAGTGCCGAGCAGCTCGGGTACTGCTGCGGAGCAGCTAGAGGTGGGGATCGGTAGGGAGGCTCGGGCGGCGCCATTCTTGTTCTTTGCCGAGCCATACCATAGATCAACCACCACGGACAGCCGATTTTACTGTTTTGTCCTTTTCTTGTTTTGATTCCGCCTTTTAGTAGATCGTATAGCATAGAACTCGGGATTCTAAAGGGGGGGCGAGAAGCAATGGGGCCGACCATTTCAACCAAACCGCCGCCCATGAGCCCGCCCGCCGCCCTCTTGGCATAGTTTGGTGGTCAGAGCCCTGCCAGCTCTGGTCCTTTAGGTTTTGAGTTAGAGACTGTCATTCTACTAAAGTACCGATCCGTTTTACATTTTTTAGCGTTTACGCATGTGGGATGTTTTCCATTCTTGAGTTTTCTAAAGGAATACATGCAGGTTATCCATTTTCAACGTCGTTTGTCATTTCATGTTAGTAGTTATGCATATTGCTTATGTTTCCATTTCCATGCATCGATTTTGGATGGTTTATCCTGAATCTCGGGATAGACATCGATTTTGAAACTTCTTTTGCTAAGATTTGAGTCGACTTGCATGCATGCATATTTTGAAGTACCCTATTATAGGTCTTGATGCCTGAATATATTTCCTTACGCATCGAGTTGATTTGAAAACCGAAGAGTGCGAATGTAGGTTGAGAAAGTCGAAAACCACAATTTTGCTATGATCGTCGTTTGGATCACGTTGTTGATTTGCTTTGTTGGAAGTGACCCCAAAGTTGTTCCGTCTTGTTACGGTACCTACGATCGATCGGTGAAGTCGTCGGATCCGTAGATATCTCTCGGTTGGCGTTTTAAATACATTGAGTTGGGTTATATATCTTTATTTTGAGTTATTTACTCGATATTTCAAAATAAAACATATGCGCCGTAAAATGTTTTGTGAAATTATTCTTGTTCTACGATCGAGATATGGTTCTATCATGGTTGTGCGGATCTACTATTCGATTGGGTTGATCACCATCTTGAGTATTGATCATAGGGGATAGACCCGAACACGTGGTTATGGTTACGAAGGGATAGACCCGGAAGTCCACGGAAATGGTAATGAGGTGGTTATGGTTCGGCGAGTTTGACCCACAAGTCCACACCGAGTTAACCGGTTTGGATACGTTAGAGCGTGGGCCATTGGATATGTTCGGGCGAATAGATGTCGTGTGATGGGTGGCGGGATACGTTCCGAGCCGTGGTTCATGGTTCTATGATGGGAATGTGATAATAACGGATCGGTATCGAAAATGAAAATCTATTTTGCTTACTTAGAAGTGGTTACATTTCAAAACCTTCTAAGGTAAGTGCTCTAAACACTGCCTCATGATTCTTTTGATTTATGTTAAAACCCACTGAGTGCGCTAGTACTCTTCCCAAACTCTTTTAAATCTTTTCACGGATGGAGGAGGGTTTGGGCAGGCGACTTTGAGAGGTGGAGCTGCGGGTTCTTCATGCTATGCTTCCAGCGATATTATGTTATATCGTGCTACGATATTGATGTATTCTTGTCCTTATTTGCTTTACGATTGGGAGCAAGATTTGTTATATTATTACTGCTGCGGTCCGATATGAGCATGCTACGTGGTTGACGGTCTAGGCGGCGGGATGTAATGCTATTTTGCTTTCTTGCATTACCTATAATAAACCAAGATCATATTTTACGAGGTTATGATATCGATATTATTACATTGGTGGATTGTTTGTGCCCCAGCCTTCGGGATATGTCCTAGTTATAGAGAGATCTTGGATTTCATGGTCACGTCTTCTTATCATGTATGTTATATGTATCCCCTTCTTCCCGCTTCTTAACCCCCCCCTAATCACGCCCGGCGCATCCGTGCCTTCCTCGGGAATTGGGCGTGACGACTTAATGTCGAGCAATGGTTCTTGGCTTTGACCTCTAGCTTTGTTATCCGATATCAAAGCGGTTTGTTTGCTTTATATCATATGCGTTCTTGAAATATAGTGTTTAGAACTTGTTCTTCTAAAGCATTCATCGATCTTGCTACCCTCGACTTCACCGCGTCGGTCTGCCTCCTTTAAAAAGGGGATGAGGTATGTGTTTATTCTTTGATGCTTTATGTGGTTACGTGATGCTTGATGTGATCTTGGTTTCATGTGTTTTGGCTGGTAGAGTTTCGTGATGTAAGCGTGATGTGGATGAGTATGGTTGGATGGTGATGTGGATGTGGAAGTGATTGTTGATGGAACAAAAGGGCACGTGTGTGGTGTGATGTGAAAATCGTTTATACGATATGATGTGATTAATGTGATCACGTATGGTTGATGTAAGTCTATGTATTTACATAGCAATGTATTGTTGATTGAAAATCTTGTTTATTTTGATAAACGAGTGCTTGTAAGTGAATCCTGTATTTACTTACGTGGTTATTATGATAAATATCGATATTGATATTGATATGTGTTGAAATGAACATGTGTTTGAGACATGATTACCCGGATAGTTTGGGCGGAAAAAGGAAACATGAATATTTGTTGTTGTTTTATGGTGAACTAACATGTGGGTTTATGGATATTCGATGGCCCGGACAACGTTGGTTGAGATCTCACAGAATGGATGAGCATATCCAGTAAATTCGGGGAATGTGCCGGAATATTCATGAGCCGTTGGGGTATTTACAGGAAGATTTGTTGGGTTATGGAGAAAGGTTGAGAGCGGTGGGAAAGTGTCGGAATCGAGGCCTACTATCGGATGACCGAAAGGCTACAAGCGGGTTGGCAACCGTGGGCGGCAAGGACATGTGTTGTTCGAGGCGGGATCTATCACGAGGCACCTTACCTTGGATTTCACCGAGTTCGCTGCTCGAGTATGGAGGCGGTGGGCGGACCACCGGTATACCATCGAGGAGGATGTGGTTGCGAGACACCCTCGAGGATCGATCCGGATCGATGATAGGGATGATGTTCCCGAAGAGCCGTTGGGAGAACAACCATCAATCGAGCGATCACGGTGCATCGAGGATACACCAATCACTACACCTCCATCGGCGATCCTTACCTTCCGGAGGATCAGAACGACTTTGGCGGGAACTTCGGGGCGAGAGATATTGTCCGTCCGACGATGGCGTGAAGAAGCCGAATCGAATCTTCATACCACCAGCGTGTCGGTGGCATCGAGGAAGGCGACTACGAGGAAGAAGAGGACCCGGATGAGAGCGAGGAGGATAGTGAGGATTCGGAGGACGGTGATCACGATAGCCGATGACTACGATGAGATCGGGCACATTGAGGAAGAGCGGCGCGAGAGATAGGGACTCGAGCACGGCTTTCACGATACTCGGCGATCGAGCACGGCTTGGATGGGATCAAACCCACGAGAGCTTGCTTCCATGCGGGATCGCTTTTACAGCGGCCAATTCAAGCCACGATAGGAAGGAAGAGAGGATGAAAAGGCGAATGGAATCATTTGGGACGGCGGGGAATAGTGGATGGATATGGAGGGCGAGGATCTAGGTAGTCGGTATATGCGGTGTGATCATGATGCTAGAAGCATGGACAGAGCGGCATCTTTTGACGATAGAAGGAGTCGATTCTTTGCTCACATCGACCTTTTGGTGACATACCTTGATCTTGTATTTTGTGATCCTTCATAGGCGAATATTATTGATACTAACATATACATGGCGAGGATGTTATGTTTGATGCTTATATGTGATATGAACTATGCCGTGATGATATATGATCTATGTGATGTGTGATGGTAATGTTATGTGAAATGCATAACGATGATATGTTGACATGATTGCATGATTATATGTGATCGTGCGTGATATGTGGTATATGCGATGATATGTGATATGGGTGATGATATATGTTGTGCAATGATACCGGTTATCCATGCGGCGTTTCTAATGTTTCAAGCGTCGATGCGAATGCGAGAACAAGGAACGGAGAAACAATAACGTGGAAGAAGCACAGAACCACCTTTGGTTCGGCCGGCATCGATCGAGAGTTTTCGCGGTAGAATCCCCCTACGTTCGGCGGTCTCGACGAACCGATCGGCCGAGGTGGATCGATCCACGAAGGATCTTGAATACATCGGTGCGAAGAAGCGAGAAAAGGCTGAATGCGCGATCTTTCGACTAACCGATGAGGCGATTTACGGGTTGGAATCCGTGAGAAGGACTCTAACACCGGGACGGTGGGCAAGGTATCGTGGGAAGATTTCGAGGAAGAACTCATGGAAAAATGCGTGCACGGCGTTCTGAGAGAGAGAAAAACGAGTTACGGAATCTTCGTCGAGGAAGAAGGGCGGTCACCGAAATCGATCGCTCGTTCAATAAATACATCACGTTATACTACGTACACGGTTGCACCGAGGTTTGCCGAGGCGAGCGAGTTGAGAGAGGACTCGACCGAGATCGAATTTAGCTCGTCGATCGGGGAGATCGGCGTATCGCGATCCTGAACGGGCATTAAACATTGAGTCAATGTTGCCCCGAGAAAACGATTCCACCGGACATCCATCGGCGGAGGAAGAGGTAGAGAAATGGGAAGATCGAGGAAAGGCAATCGGGTGTTCGAGGGAACGGAGCGGTCGATGATTCCAGGAATCAAGGCATTGAGAGAAAAGCAACCTTGGGAAGGAATTTCCAACCCATGCGGCGGTGTGGAAAAACTTGGTGCGAAATGCGAAAGAATCATTTGGCGGTGCGAGCAAGGTAGCACCGAGTGCTATCGTTGTAAGAAATCTGGACATTACGCTCGAGATTGTCCGTTAGGAGGGCGGCGGTGCGACCACCGATGAAGCGGCGTCCAGCTCATGAGCGGTATGCTCGCCAGGACAAACAGCGGGCGGAGGTCACCCTGGCGGCAAACGAAAGGCCACCGCGACAGCAAGGTGTCGCGCGAATCGGCGGCGGCTCAAGCTCCGGAAATCTTGCGGTATAATCCATATGAGTGATATACCGTTTTCGCTTTGTTTGATCTGAGGGCCTCACATTCTTTCGTTTGAGAATCGCGTGTGAGAGGTTGGGTTTGGTACCCGAAATCACAGTACCACAAATTGGCATCCGTCGAGAAGTTCTAAAGCGAAAGAGATTTGCCAAAACCGGAGGTAGAAATCGTGAGCGAAGGTCCTTGTCAATTTGCATGTCGCCGGAATGGAAGATTTCGATGTCATCTTTAGCATGGATTGGTTGGAAAAGCACATGGCAACTATCGTTGTCTCGAGAGAGAGTTGCTTTTCGGACGTAAATAGTGGAAGTTTGTTTCAACGGCATAAGGATGGGTGTTTGCGTGCGATGATCTCAAAGACCGAAGGCGGTGAGGATGATCGGGAAGGAAGCTGTCAAACTTTCTTGGTAAGTTTGACGAGGCGACGAAGCAGCGCAAGCGATTCTGAAGAGGAGCCGATGGTGTGTGAATATCCGGACGTGTTTCGAGGACTTGCCGGTTTACCGCTGATAGACAAGTGGAATTCACTATTGATTTGGAACCGGGGCGGCGCCCGATATCAAAGGCACCATCTGAAATGGCACCTAAGGAATTGCAAGAACTGAAAGCCTTGATTGCGAGGCTGTTGGATCTAGGTTTTATCCGACCTAGCGTGTCGCCATGGGGGCGCTTGATTACGTTAAGAAGAAGGATGGGTCCATGAGAAGCCGTCGTGAGTGCTTGCGAGAGGCAATTCACGGAAGATGCGTTTGAAAGCAAGGCTAGAAGATGGCAAGGGGTTCCGCGAGCGAAGGACAACGCTACTATTAGAGGAAGGTTATGTGTGCCACTCGATAGGGAATTGAGAGATAAAATCATGAGTGAAGCTCATGAGGCACCATATCTGACTCGTCCAGAAGCACCAAAATGTCTGAGACCTTAAAAGGAACTTTTGGTGGGAAGGGATGAAAAAGGATGTAGCCGCGTTTGTGGAGCGATGTTTGGCTTGTCAGCAAGTGAAAGCTGTACACCAACGTCCGTCAGGATTGTTGCAACCGCTACCAATCCCAGAATGGAAATGGGATCATATCGGTATGGATTTTGTGGTGAGTTTTCCAAGGTCGTGAGAGAAACACCGCTATATGGGTTGTCGTCGATAGGTAGCGAAGTCAACTCATTTCTTACCGATTCGGATGACGTGCGGGTTAGATAAGCTTGCTCGACTTTACGTCGAAATCGTGCGGTTACATGGTGTGCGATGTCGATTACGTCGAGATCGTGACCGAGGTTCACATCAAGGTTTTGGAGGAGTGCGCGGAAGCCATGGGGACCAGGCGAATCTTAGTACGGCATTCCGTCTTCAAGCAGACGGTCGATCGGAAAGGACGATTCGAGGTTTTGGAAGGCATCTTTGCGGCGATCGTGGCGATAGAGGAGGAAATTGGGAAGAGATACTACCTTTGGTAGAGTTTGCCTATAACAACGATTATCGAGCCACCATAGGGATGGCTCACTATGAAGTGTTGTCTGGAAGGAAGTGTCGATCGCCACTTTATTGGGACGAAGTGGGCGAGAGGAAGATGTTAGGACGAGAGATGGTTCGTGAGACGGTCGAGGTTATCGATCGGATCAAGCAAAGGATCAAGGAAGCTCGGGATGGCGAAGTCCTATGCGGACAAGCGTCGTCTGAATCTTGATTCATGATCGGAGATCGCGTTTTCCTAAGGTTTCCCGACGAGAGGAGTCGTTCGTTTTGGAAAGCGAGGTAAGTTCGACCGAGGTTCATTGGACCTTCGAAGTTCTTGAGAGAATAGGCCCGTTGCCTATAGGTTAGCTTTGCCGCCTAGCACGCCGGAGATGTTCATGGCGTGTTCCGTTTCTCGGTGAGAAAATGCGTGTTCGACCCAAAACACGTGATCAAGCATGACCAAGTGGTTCTTGCTCGGGATCGAGTTACAAGGAGGGCGGTGGCTATCTTGGAGCGAAGTCGAGGAATTGAGGAACAAGCGATTCCGTTGGTGAAAGTGTTGTGGAATCACCACGGAGAGGAGGAAGCTACGTGGGAGTTGGAAGACAAATTCGGGGCTCGATGCCACAGTTGTTTCCTCCACGCGTTTGAAATTCGGGGACGAAATTTTTCTAAGGAGGAGGATGTAATACCCGTCTTTTTAAGCTACATTTTGCATGGCACGTTTTTAGAAAGGTCGAAAGGTTGACTTTTTGTTTGGGGATCGCGACCGTCACAAAACCTCGGGCGTTATGAAGAGTGTCTTATGAAGAATTCATAGACACTAAGTATCTGAGTTTTCGACCACCCATGAAGGTTTGGCACTCAGGGAAGTTATCGAAAAACCGGACTTTTCATTGGTCTTTTAAAGCATATCTTGTTTATAGTCATTGTTTCCGGTATTTTATTTCGTGTCCATGGGTACCAAGTTTGCTAAATTTGGAGTCCGTTTGCAAAAGTTGCGTCGCTTTTGCGTTTTCGAAAAAGGGCGCTTGCATAGCTGTGACCCTGACCCTTTTCCTATAAATAGGAGCTAGGGCCTTCATTTTCAACGTTCATTTCCTTCGTCTCTGTGTGTTTACGGAAGAGCCGAGCAGCTCGGTATCTTGAGCTGGGAGGAGTGGGGATCGGCGGGAGGCTCGTGGCGGCGCCATTCTTGTTCTGCTTGCCGAGCCACCACCGCGATCAACCACCCCAGGCAACCCGTTTTATGTTTTGTCCTTTTCTTATTTTGATTCCGCCTTTTAGTAGATCGTATAGCATAGAACTCGGGATTCTAAAGGGACGGGCGGAAAAGCAATGGGGCCCGCCATTTCAACCAAACCGCCGCCGCCGCCAAAGCCGCCACCGCCGCCCTCTTGGCGCCGTTTGGTGGTCAGCAGGCCACCTTTTGGCTCTGGTCCTTTAGGTTTTGAGTTTGGGCTATGCATTCTACTAAAGTACCGATTCCGTTTTTACATTTTCGCGTTTACGCATGTCGGGATGTTTTCCGTTGCTTGAGTTTTCTAAAGGAAGTACATGCCGGGTTATCCATTTTCAACGTCGTTTGTCATTTCATGTTAGATAGTTATGCATATTGCTTATGTTTCCATTTTCATGCATCTATTTTGGATGGTTTATCTAGATCGATGATAGACATCGATTTTGAAGCTTCTTCATTGCTAAGATTTGAGTCGACTTGCATGCATGCATATTTTGAAAGTACCCTATTATAGGTCTTGATGCCACGAATATAATTCCATACGCATCGAGTTGATTTGAAAACCGGAGAGTGCGAATGTGGGTTGAGAAAGTCGAAAACCCTAATTTTGCTACGATCGTCGTTTGGATCACGTTGTTGCTTTGCTTTGTGGGATGTGACCCCAAAAGTTGTTCCGTCTTGTTACGGTACCTACCGATCGATCGGTGAAGTCATCGGATCCGTAGATATCTCTTGATTGGCGTTTTAAATACATTCGGGTTGGGTTATATATGCTTATTTTGAGTTATTTACTCGATATTTCAAAATAAAACATGTCGCCGTAAAATGTTTTGTGAAATTATTCTTGTTCTCGATCGAGATATGGTTCTATCATGGTTGTGCACGGATCTCTATTCGTGGGTTGATCACCATCTTGAGTATTGATCATAAGGGGATAGACCCGAACACGTGGTTATGGTTACGAAGGGGATAGACCCAGGAAGTCCACACGGAAAAGGTAATGAGGTGGTTATGGTTACGGCGAGTTTGACCACGAAGTCCACACGAGTTAGCCGGTTGGATACGTTAGGGCGTGGGCCATTGGATATGTTCGGGCGAATAGATGTCATGTGATGAAATTTGGCGGGATACGTTCGAGCCGTGGTTCATGGTTCTATGATGGGAATGCGGTAATAGCGGATCGGTGTCGAAAAATGAAAAATCTATTTTGCTTACTTAGAAGTGGATTCGTTTAAAACCTTCTAAGGTAAGTGCTCTAAACACGACCTCATGATTCTTTTGATTTATGTTAAAACCCGGTGAGTGCGCTAGTACTCACCCAAACTCTTTTCAAATATTTTCACGGATGGAGGAGAATTTGGAATGCGGCCGAGGGTGGAGCTGCGGGTTCTTCATGCTATGCTTCAGCGATATTATGTTATATCGTACTCGATATTGATGTATTCTTGTTCCTTATTTGCTTCGATTGGGAACAAGATTTGTTATATTATTCTGTTTGTGAGTCTTGATATGAGCATGCTACGTGGTTGACGGTCTAGGCGACATGATGTAATGCTATTTTGCTTTCTTGCATTACTTATAATAAACGAAGATCATATTTTACGAGGTTATGATATCGATATTATTACATTGGTGGATTGTTTGTGCCCCTCCCTTCGAGATATGTCCTAGTTATAGAGGAGATCTTGCCCGATTTCATGGTCACGTCTTCTTATTATGTATGTTATATGTATCCCCTTCTTGCCCGCTTCTTAACCCCCACCCTAATCACACCACGGCATCCGTGCCTTCCCTCGGGAATTGGGCGTGACAAACATTCATTCACAACAAATCGATAATGCTCACGGTAATTTCGATTTAATTACCCAATAATTATCAAACAATTTCTAAAAATTCTAATTAAATCATAACATGATTAAACATTATATTATGACATTGTAACATCATAATATCGACCAAACTAATTTAAATCGTCACCATATGAGCTTGTAGCTCTCGGCTTTTTCGATTTTATTTAGCATTTGGTTTTCAAAAATTCTAACAATTATATACTATACTTATATACTATAGTATAACAATATAACATTATTTAATCATCAAAAACCAATTAAATCATCACCTTATGCACATAGTGCTCTCGGTTTTTTTGATTTAAATTAGGTATTTGATTTTCAAAAATTCTAATAATTATACACTATGTTTATGCATTATAATACAACATTACAACATTAAAACATTCATCAAAACCAAATTAAATCATCACCTTGTTGAGCAATAGCTCTTCGGTTTTTTTGATTCAATTTAGTATTTGATTTCCAAAAATTCCTACAAAATCATACAATACATAAATAATATATTAAAGTATTAATATACCATTATATGATCAAAATAAAATCATACATCAACATTCATGTATATATACTCACGGTATTTTTCAAAAATTAAACATATGGTTTCCAAAAATTCTAAATAAATCATAGGACATATAAACAATACATTAAAGCACTAATATGTCATCACAAGCTTAAAATAAAATTTATACACCATGGTATATTTTGAAATAGCTCACGGTATTTTAATAAAAATACCTAGGGTTTTCTAAAATTTTCAAATCAAAACCATGGATCATAAACATGATAATAAACAATAATCCATCACTAAAATATTCATGAAGTGATCGGTCATCCTATGTATATTTCAAATAATTTTGAAAATTATTTTCAATATGCTAGGGTTGAAAATCATGTACATTCACTAGATCTATTCTAAAATTCCATATACCAGTCATATGTTCATTCAAGCACATAACCTCATATTTTACAAATAAAAGCATCATGAACAAAATATAAGCACATATCTCATACATAAAACATTAGAACACATATGTACACATCATAAACATTCGAACATATATATACATAAGGACATGCTCGATTTTTCTTTTGAACAAAGAGAAGATGTATTCGATACTTAGGGTCCATATTTACCTTAGAGTGCTATAGGTTCACAAGAACAAAGTCTAAGGATCAAAGTTGGGAAGGAGGATGAAGAAGAGAAGAAGAATGGAGAGGAGGAGCTCTCGGCTTTTTACGGAGATGGGGAGGGGCTCTCGGTTTCTTGCTGAGTTTGGAGAGGAAATGGAGTGAATGAGAGGGGTGAGGAGTATATTGAAAATGGGGTGAAGGGAAGTTCCTCCCCTATATCTCACTCATACAGCACACACATCACACTTATCAATGGGGTGTAAGGCAGCCCCATGATGAGGTGTAGTGATCGATTAGGCTAGTGTTAAAGGGTGTCCACGCATTGGTCCAAATAAAGTGAATCCCATGCCTTGTTTTAATGGTGTAGCGGTAGCGTGTGTGGGTGTTTAAAGGTGGGATTTTATTTTGTTTTTGCACATTAATACATTATATATCTCATACATGATTATAGATATATAATACAAGTCATGAAAATAATTAAACTCAACATATAGCACATTTTCGAAAATACCGATGATAATTAGGAAAAATAGGAATAAAAATATAAATCACACCTATTATTGATACTCATGCCCAATTCGATCAAATATACATATATACATCATAATATATGATTTAGATATTAAATAATAGCATAGGATAAAATAATTGCATTAATTTATGCATATGAAACCCTAATTTTAAAGATTGGGTTTCGAAAATTATAAATATGCAATATCGAGTTTTAATGCTCCAAAAACTGATTTTATAGCTTAATAACACTCATATATATTATAACATATAGTTTAGATACCATATGATAATTTAATGGTGTCATTTCAAGTGAAAAACCATAGTTTATAGACTTAGGGTTTTGAAAATTCAATTCAAAATATCAAATTTTAATAGCTAAAAATTTGATTTTAATAATTAATAATGCTGTAATTATATAAAATAATAATAGGAAATTAATTATTATAATTTCACGAGCATTAAACTCATTTTACAAAGCGTCTCTAGGCGTTGGCGTTAACGTTTCAAAGCGTTCAAAATCGACTCATCTCAAGATGGTGCGTAGTAAGTTCATACTTACGTTATAAAATATGTCCTTTTAATAAAGTAATTAAGATGGAAATTAATTCCAAGCTTTGACTGGAGATTTCCATAAAATCTTTGGCGTTCGATCTGCGTTTGGCGTTAAAATAATCTTGTCGTATCATTTCATAAATTTCATTTCCGTAATTCACAATCCTTAGTGAATTATAAAAAGAATTCGTTATAACGATATCGTATCGAAATTACAATATTCGATGTCGTAAAAATTTATATACGGCAAAACCCTAATTACGGGTTTAGAATACCGTAATCGTATGTTCGTTTCTTTGGAATATTACAATGAATTCATATACTACTATATTTAATACGTAGTTCATTCAATTTCAACATTTTACACACAACACAGGAGGGAGATATACATTAAAAAATCCAAATAACATCAAAACCATAATGTTAGTATATATATGTATCATATTAAAAACCTCAAGACAACATCAAAACCATTAGTAAATATGTAAAGTAGTAGACTATGCGACATTATCTAAAATATATAGCAGATCATCAAAAATATGTAGCATATTATCTAAAATGTATAGCATATTATATATCATACATTGCATATTATATATAACATATTATCTAATTTATATACCTAGTATCGTAGCACATTATACATTATTCATAGCACATTATATAACACACCTATCATAATGTCTAATATATATATATATATATATATATAGGGGTTAGTTATGGTGAGAAAGCTCCTTAATGTCTGAAAGTACGAATAGTAGCATATTTTTCATATTGTGTAGCACAATCGAATTAATGTATTGCACATGAAAGTTTAGCACATATTTCATCCATTAAGTAGCACATATCTAAATATATTAGTTTAGCACATCTTTCATTGCGGTAGCACAAGAAGAGTTATAGTGTTGCACAATAATCCGTGTAGCACACAAAACACAAAGCTAGCACACACGAAAATTAAATCTCAACCATTGATATAGCAAATCAAGGCCCAGTTCATTCTATTTCCTACCAAATTATCTATTCCTACACGATCCATCTCCTATATATATATATATATATATATATATATATATATATATATATATATATATCACAAATTATATATCGCATCATCTTTTGCATCAAATAAAATTCTAGAAAAATAACGACTAAATAATCAACTAAAAACTTAACAAACAGAATTTTATACAATAGCAAAAATAATCAAAACAAAGTAATACCATAAAGTATCAAATGATAATATAGCATAATATTAGTAAAAATTCTAAATAAATGTTTATAAAATCTAAGACTTGTTATTCTCAGGATAATTCCTGCAATCATGATTCGTCAATGTATTACATTTACGACAAGTCTCTTCGACGGAAGCGATTGCTATGGCTTTCTCCCTATTAGATTTTTCGGTTTGCACTTCCTTTGGTACTAACTACGGTGGTGGTGTAATCTTCTTCGCTAACGGTTTACGACCCGTAATACTTCTCAAACATAACCTCTTTGCCTTTGTCAACAACATTTTCATCAACATGTACTGCAAATGTAGAGCTAGCTTCTTTCAGTATTTCCAGCAGTTGTGCGCTGCGAACATGATCACCATCTACTAACCCACTGCATTTACATGCCTCAGGAATAAATCGTTAATTCCATTACCATTGGAAGAATGATTGTTCTTGCGTTCTCTGTTGGCATTATAACATACAAACTTGGTCCACCGACGACATATGTACTTCTCCTAATTGTTTTCATGTTCAAGTTTAGCATCATGACAAAAATATGCTTACACATAATCCTTTCTTTATAAAATACTTGCATGAACATGAAAATGAATCATCGAGCCAATACGTGCAACTTCAAACTTGCAACCATCAATGTCGGCGACCACATAACACACCGTCGGGTTGATCAATAATAGACAATATCGACACTCATTTAAAGCACTTTCAATCTCGACTTGTACCTTAATGAATATACTATTCATTATAAGCAGCGTTGCATGGCTCAATAGGAAAGTGAGTTTTAACATCGGTATACATGTCTCGTCTTTGAAACTTAATTTGTCGTGTGTGTTTACTGCATCGATAGCACTCTCATAGTGCATATAAAACTCAGCCAAATCCGATCTCGGATTAAGATACTGTCTGAAGAAGTTATTTTCGCTCTCAGAAAGTGAAGTTGTCTTAAACAAACCACTCATAGCATAATCTCTAAAATATCTTTGGTATCGGTATGAGCATAGAAAAATCTTACCAAACCATTTGTTACTCGATAATTCGTACTAAATCGACCATTTACATCCATTTTGCCTCAAACTCATCGGGTTCGTGAATCTCTGACCAAACAATGTTGTTAAACTTTTGTTTGAATTCAGAATCATCGTTTAATGTTGAGGGTATCTTCTCTGCAACTTTCATCATTATATGCCACATACAAAATCTATGACGTGTACTCGGAAAAAAACTTCTGCAACCGCCTTCTTCAACGCTGGATCCTCGTCAGTTATTAACATCTTAGGCGGATTTTTCATACATTGAACAAATTTGGCAAGCAACCACGAATAAGATTCAAAGTCCTCTCTGGTTAGCAACCCAACACCAAACGTAACACACTTAACATGATTATTTCTGCCTGTGAATGGCGTAAAAATCATCTTGTACCTGATATATGAATATACAAAATATCGATACTAAAAACCTATATTACAATGGTAAATAGCGTAGATAATATAAGTATAGATATACTACAAAATCAATAATCCTATAACATATATATATTTACTATGCACTAAAAAAATTTGTAATTATGAAATAAATTTAAAACCTAATAACATTGTTTATATGTTATACTGACCTATTAGTGGAGTATGTGGCGTCAAATGATACCGCTTCACCAAATATATGATAGTTCTCGATGGATAATAAATGCGCCCAAAAAAACTCTTAACTTGCTTCATCTCATCCACAGCGTATTCAAACGTAAAACCATTACAAAACTCACGTTTACGTTCCAACTTCTGTAATAAAATTTCACAATCTACTCCATTAGCAAACGTCCTCATATCACGTGCATAATTCTTAAACTCAACGTTAGTACAACCGACATCCTCAAAACTTCCAACAAGTTCCTTAAAGAGTCTGAATGATCGCATAGGCCCTATGTTAGCCCTCCTGCATTTAGCAATAATCTTTTTGTTACACTTCATAAGATGTTTGAATGATTTTGACACCATATCATGATTTTGACCTTCAATGAAATTCGATACCACATAACCAACACCAACCTCCAAACGAAATACAACATGCGCCATACATCCTGATCTGGTAGACATCCTCATGCGTTTTTTACAACTAGTTTGTGCTTTGCTTGAAGCACTTAAATCAATTGATTTAAGACCACTTTATTACAAACAATATAACGCCAAACAATCGTATCATACATGCCTTTGACTACAGTTGACAAACGGACTTCAAACCCACATTCGACAGAATATTCCCAATAAAATTGTTCTCCATTCTTCAACGTTCTAAAAGTATTTCCAATATACGATTTCATACCATTAGGACATTTGGGAATATGAAGTTCATCAATATTCTGCTGATTATAACCCAAATCTGATAAAAAAATAAATGATAACAATAAATAAAATGAATGATAACAATATGACTCATTTTACATTCTTTATAACTACGAAATATAATATATAACAGTCTGCATTTTTTAAAACATTATTCTTATTTTCGTATCATATATTTATATAACAATAGCATATGATGTTGTACATGTAGAATATGTTTATTGGTTATATGTTTTAAAACATAATATATCTTATATAAGAATCAAACAAATTAATAAGTATGGATTGTTGTTGGTGGTCCAAAATATTTTAATTATTAAATTACCACAATTTTTTTTGTTAAATAGCGTTTGGAATTCGCATATATAATACATAAACATATTATCATCACTTATAAAATTTATATATCATATCGTGTTATATGAGTATCATATAAATATATTTATGTATCATATCAAATATATATACACAACTTAATAAAATTGAATATCTTATTTAATTTTGGTCATATCATATTATGGTAAATTTGTTGCAAAAAATGATTTTCTTATAACTCTTATCATCTGGGTTTGTATTGGATATATCATACATATAAATATCACTATTTCAAAGATCGAGTTAAGATCACTGCTTCGAAGATCGATTTAATATCATTGTTTCATATATCATTAGGAATAAAAATAATAAACATTTTATAGAATGATAAAGAACAACATACTAAAATATCACGTAATTAATGGAAATATAATTATTTTATATATATATAAAATAAACGATATTATTAACCATAAAATAAACGAGATACGTCATATGATGACATTAACCATAAAATAAACGATATTAGTCATATGAGAGTAATAAAATCAACGATATTATTAGCCATAGAAACACCTCCTACAAAAATTTTTATGACGCATCTCATTAATATCATCATTTTTTATATATAATATGGTTTATAAAAAAACGATATAAAATATGCATCTATAAACATAAACATATCATTAAACTCATTTGTCATATGAACTTCGTCCATATGCGTTTGAGAATCTGTGACATCTTAAAATAATAGAAAACATGAATCAATTAAAATGAATTAATACGAAATAACATGAACACATATCTAATGTGCAACATTACATTATAACAGAGCTACAAATTTGTGTACCATATGATACATAATAAAGTTCTATGTTTGTGCGAGAACCATTAAACAAAAGAAACACAAAATCAATCTCATAAACATAAACATACCATTAAAGCGATTTGACATATGAACTTCATCTATATGCGATTGAGAATGTGTGACATACGAAATAATAGAAACCTTTCTCAATTAAAAGCGAGTAAATCTGAAATAACATGAACACATATAATGTGCAACATTATATTATAACATGAGATACAACTTGTGTAACATATGCAACATAATAAATGTCTATGTTTATGCAAGAATAATTAAACAAAAGTAAAATCATGATTCTCATAAACATAAACATACCATTAAATTCATTTGTCATATGAACTTCATCAATATGCGGTTGAGAATCGTGACATACGAAATAATAGAAACATTAATCAATTAAAAGCGAGTTAATAAAATACCATGAACACAAATATAGTGTGCAACACTATATTATATCAGTCTTTGCAAACTTGGAAACATATGATACGTAATAAAGCCCGATGTTCATGCGATAATCATTAAACAAAATAACAAAAAAATCAATCTCATACCTAAACCCTCCATTATCTTCGTAATTGATTTGTGATATTAGTTGCAAACGAGAAAAGGGACGACGAACAGTACTGGTTTTTCTTGCGAAAATTTTTAAAAAAAACATATCAAACTCATTAACTACCTAATCCCATAATTGTAGCAACTGCCTTTTTAAATTCATCTGTAATTACAAACTTACCCTCATAAAAATCGACTGTAGTTTAAATCGTTGCACACGATATGAACGATTGCAACACATATCTAATGTGCAACATTACATTATAACAGGAGCTACAAATTTGTGTACCATATGATACATAATAAAGTTCTATGTTTGTGCGAGAACCATTAAACAAAAGAAACACAAAAATCAATCTCATAAACATAAACATACCATTAAACTGATTTGACATATGAACTTCATCCATATGCGGTTGAGAATGTGTGACATTTGAAATAATAGAAACCTTTCTCAATTAAAAACGAGTAAATACGAAATAACATGAACACATATAATGTGCAACATTATATTATAACATGAGATACAACTTGTGTAACATATGCAACATAATAAATGTCAATGTTTATGCAAGAACAATTAAACAAAAGTAAAATCATGATTCTCATAAACATAAACATACCATTAAATTCATTTGTCATATGAACTTCATCAATATGTGGTTGACAATCTGTGACATCTGAAATAATAGAAACATTAATCAATTAAAAACGAGTTAATAAGAAATACCATGAACACAAATATAGTGTGCAACACTATATTATATCATGTGCTGCAAACTTGGAAACATATGATACGTAATAAAGCCCGATGTTCATGCGATAATCATTAAACAAAATAACAAAAAAATCAATCTCATACCTAAACCCTCCATTATCTTCTAATTGATTTGTGATATTAGTTGCAAAGGAGAAAAGGGACGACGAACAGTATTGGTTTTTCTTGCGAAAATTTAAAAAAAAAACATATCAAACTCATTAACTACCTAATCCCATAATTGTAGCAACTGCCTTTTTAAAATCATTTGTAATTACAAACTTACCCTCATAAAAATCGA
Organism: Salvia rosmarinus; assembly: GCA_036937905.1. Lineage (NCBI taxonomy): Eukaryota > Viridiplantae > Streptophyta > Magnoliopsida > Lamiales > Lamiaceae > Salvia > Salvia rosmarinus. The sequence continues at coordinate 62,194,927 of CM072818.1, read as the reverse complement.
CTGCAGTTTAAATCGTTGCACACGATATGAACGATTGCAGCATTCATAATATCTAATCTTGCACGTCGATTTCATTAAATAAAAGGTGGATTTCATTCTTATTTCTCTTTGATTATCTATTCTCATATGATCTCTACCCTATATATATATATATATATATATATATATATATATATGTTTGAGTTTGTTAACTCGACTAAGTCTCCTCGTTTCAAGGAGTTAGTTTGTTTGTATAGTTTTGCCGTTTCTTCTCTTTGGTGTGCGATTACGACATGTTTCAGCGGGATGCGATGGTAACACAATGCTTGAAGAACACGAAACAAATCGCTAGAGATCGGTGGACTAAGTCTATTCGGTTCCTAGTTTTCGGAGCAAGTCATGCAACAAACGCCACGACTTAGTCACATCTTTAGTGGGTCAGATCGTGGTCCAAGACATGCGGTGAAGGCCTCTCAGCGTCTATAAAAGGAGGCAAAGCAGCGCAAAAGTGCACAACTCTTGAAGTATCAGCGAAGATCTGTTTATGTTGTTGAGTCATTTGCGTAACATTTCCAATATCACACAGTGTTTTAACTTCTAATGGTGTTAGAAGGTTGTTCTTTTAGTAAAAGAGTGTTGTGAGGAAATCTTTAGTATTTTCATATATCTTGAGAGATAGCTTCTTAGCTTTTCATAGATCTCGATAGATAGTTTTAGTACTCAACTTTCGACTTTATCTTGTGGTAAAGTAGTGAGTTTTGTAACATTCATTTGTAAATTTTATAGTGAATCATTTCATATATTGGCATCTGATTATAATTTTAATCATGAAAAAGTTTCTTCGGTGTTCTTGAAGATTTTAATTCATTTGTTTTACTCTATGTGTGGATAACACCTACATAACGATTGTGTGTTTAGGCGAAACAACACTTTTAATTGGTATAAGAGCTTACACTCGATACTTTGGTGAGATCTGTCGGTATCTTAGCTATAATTTCGCCATGGATTGAAACAATTACGGTATTATCGACCACCAATCTTGGATGGATTGAATTATTCATCTTGGAAGACCGAATTAGCTCATACATCAAGTCCATTGATGTCAAAGCATGGCGGTCCGTGAAGAGCGAATAGTGGGTCCAAGACCCGCGATGTTCGGGCGATGTTACCTAACACCTATGCGCACGATGGACACGAGATCGAGGTTGACGCAAACTTCAGCGAAGGCCCTCAATGCCATTTACGCATCCGTGGACATGACAATGTTCAAATTGATCAAAACGGTAGCGTCTGCGAAAAATGCATGGGATGTTCTTCAACGGCATTGTGAGGTGATACAAGTATAAAGGAGTCTCGACTTCGCATTCTCACTTCAAATTCGAGAATATGAAGATGGGAGAAGAAGAACATCAACGACTACACCAAGAGGATATTGGATATTGCGATGAGTGCGAAGATCTTGGTGGCGCGATAAGTAACAAGTTCTTTGGTGTCGAGGCTCTTGAACCTTACCCATGAGATTTGAGATGAAGGTCACGACTATTGAGACATCTCAAGCAGTTCTGACCATTGAGTTCATGGATCTCATGAATGCACTCAAGACATCTGAGATGAATCTGGAAGAGAAGGTGCAATCAATAAGAAGCCATTGTTGCCTTCCTTCTGGAGCAACATCGATTGGAACATCGCGGAGATAATCGAGTTAGATGATGAAAAGGAGCTTCAGGAGATCAAAGCTGGCGATGATGTTGCTCTAATCACCAGGAAATTCAACACTATGGTAAGGAAGATGAACAAGGAGAAAACTCAAGCCGGGCCTATGGATCAAAGTCATCGAATGGTAGAATATCCATCTTCAAAACCTCAAAGCTTGACTCCTCCAAGACCAGTGAGGAAGTCTTTTTCCTCAGACACGTTTAGATATGATTCCTCCAACATTGAAGGTATCCAATGCCGTGAATGTAAAGGGTATGGTCATTATGCAAACCAATGTGCGAACACGCTAAGAAAGAGAGGAAAGTCGTCTTGGGTATCATGGAGTGATGGCGGTGAGTTCTTGAAGGGTAAATAATGGCAATGACGCTGCGGCCAAACTTGTTGCCACAACACTCCATGTCGCGATTGCCAAAACATTGTCACACGATGAGGAGATGCGATCGGTTTGATCGATATCAAGCGGTATGGTCTCGACTATTATTAAAGTTTGTTTTGCTTAAATGCTCTTGTGAATGATCTGATTATGAGGCGGTTCGATGAAGACTCTATCGCCATAGTACAAGAGTGAAAAAGCTATATGACGAGTTACTTAAAAAATGGAAAGGACAAAGTCGAGATCTTGAGCTCACATCAAGAGAAAACACGAGGCTGAAAGCATCTCTGTCTAAGCTTGAAGTCTTGGTAATACAAAGGGAAGTCGAACTAAACAAGGTGACGTGTCAACTTGAAGTGGGACAAGGTACGTTCAGAAAGTGGAACACATGTACGTCTAAATTAGATGATGCTTTGTTAATGGGTAAATCAGATACTACTGGTTTAGGTTTTACTCATGTTCCTAACACTGTTGTTCCCACAATTGTTGCCACAAATGGGAAACCATTCGTTAAAGAAGGTGAACCGGTAAAAAGGGTAAAAATGACACGAAGAAAACATAGAACATACGTATGTCATTACTGCTCTACACCTGGTCACATTAGGCATTTCTGTTATAAACTGAAGGCTGATTTTAATGGACATAGGATGATGTCTAGGTCATGTTTCACGAACACTTCTTTGCACAGACCCCAGAATTGCTCGGCAAACACTGCATCAAACACGACCAATAGAGGAACTGATTCAAAGAAAGTTTGGGTCAAGAAAGATGAAGTTAAATGCCATGTTGTTTACACTGCGTTGAAAACTAACATTTCAGGTTCATGGTATTTTGATAGCGGCTGATCCCGTCACATGACTAATAACAAAAGCTGTCTTTCCAACTACGAGTCGTATGACGGGGGTAGTGTATCTTTTGGAGGTGGTTCTAAAGGAAAAATCATAGGCAAAGGACTCCTAAGCGTCCAGGTTTACCTAGCCTCAAGAATGTCTTGCGTCTGAGGTTTAATGGCAAATCTTATAAGCATAAGTCAATTATGTGATGAAGAGTTGCAAGTTAAATTGACAAAGATTCTTGTGAGGTCTATGATGGTAAGAATACATGTCTCGTGAAGCGGAGGTCGGTGATAATTGTTATATGGCCGACGAACCAAAGTGCTATAAGGCACAAATTGATGAGAGTGTGTTATGGCATCAAAGTTATGACATACTAACTTTAGAAATCTCGACAGGTTAAACAAAATGGGCGATCGTGGACTACCCAAGTGGCGGTGGAAAGGTGGTGCATGGTGATTTTCAAAGGGAAAACAGACCCATGTTCCCCACACCGTTGTACAACATCGCGAGCAACATTATGGTACAACCATGCTGTTTGAGCTTGCTTCACATGGACTTAGTAGGACTGTCGAGATCGAAAGCTTGGGTGTGAGGGTATACATATGTTATTGTGGACGATTTTCAAGGTACACATGGACATTATTTTTACGAGAAAAATCAGACACATTTGAAACGTTTAAAATCCTCTTTGCTAGAATTTTTAACATGTTTGGTGTTCAAGTGTCAAGGATCCGATCAGATCATGGAAGAGAGTTCGAGAATATCTCTTTCACAAATTCTTGTGAGAAAAAGGAATTTTCCAAAATTCTTGGCGCGAACACCTCGACAAAATGGTGTGGCGGGCGCAAGAATAGAACTCTAATAGAAATGGCACGAGTTATGTTAAGCTCAAAAGGTTTTCCAAGCGTTTACGGGCGTGTCGTTAATACCGCATGTCATATCAACAATCGGCGTGAACATTCGACGGGTTCGCGAAAACACCATATGAAATTACGAAAGGAAGGAGCCGAATCTCAAATATTTTCACGTGTTTGGGTGTGTTTGCTACATCTTGAATGATAGAGTATCTCACCAAGTTTGATGAGAAGAAGCGATAAAGGAATTTTCGTGAGTTCTTCTCTAAATAGTCGAGCATACCGTATATATAATCGAGATTACGGACCATTCAAGAGTCAAGTAAATGTTGCTGATGATCTTGCTAATCTCGCGGGGAAAAGGCGGGATGAGAATGTGGGTGAATTAATAGAAGATCTGTCCAGCAGGATGCTAGCGGCGATGATGTCACAACCGCTACTGAGGCCACAACCATCGGAGCAGCTACGCAAACATCTCCGAGGTTCTAGTGACATGGAGGTTGAAGTGAAACGGCGTCCAACAACAAGAAAGGCGAGATCCTCCGGGAAGAATATGTAAGAATCATCCAATCTCTCAAGTTATAGGTGATGTTCGAGAGGTGTTCGAACACAGGTACAACACCATTGAACTCTGAGAGAGATGGTATGTTTTCATCCACATGTGCTTCAATGCCGGTTTTATATGTTTTGTCTCTAAAATTGAGCTTAAGAACATAAAAAGCTTTGGGTGATGAGTTTTGGGTCGTTGCTATGCATGATGAACTTAACGATTTGTTGAAATGATGTGTGATATCTTGTTTGAGACACATTGACGAGAATGTCATTGGCACAAAGTGGATTTTCAAGAACAAATCGGACGAATTTGGTGTTATAATTTGCAACAAAGCCGACTTGTCGCTGAGGATATACTTAAGTGGAAGCATAGACTTTGACGATACATTTGCACGGTTGCGCATTGAGTACATTTGCACCGGTTGCACCGGTTAATGTTCAGCGTGTGTGTTTGCACCAGGTACCAAGCCAAGCCTAAAATGTCATATTTAAAGGCATCAAACGTGTTATCGGTATGTTTACGGAACCTTTGGACCTTGGCATTTTCTTTTCAAAAGACACGAACAATTTGGTTGGATTTAGTGATTCGGATTGGGTGAGGATACGGATGATAGAAAGAGTGCAGTGGGGGCTATTTTATCTTGGAAATAATTTGGTGTCATGGCATAGTCGTAAACAAAATTGTGTTTCTTTATCTCTCGCCGAGGCGATGCGTATGACGGGGAAGTTCTTTGTACACAACTCCTTTGGTTGAAACAAATGTATGACTATGGTATTGTGAGCACTAAGCTTTTGATATCTTGTGATAACATAAGTGCAATCAATATCTCTAAGAACCACATTCAACATTCTAGGACGAAACACATAGATATCGACACCACTTTATAAGAGATTTGGTGGAGGATGAGGTAATCAAGTTAGATTATGTGAAAATCGAAAACCAAATGGTGATATTTTCACAAAGCCCCTAGATCACGAGAGATTCTGAGTCTTCGTAGATCTCTTGGTCTTCTCTCTCGCCATAAAGCTTGAATGTATTTGTTTGTATCACAAAATTTGAAATATCCGAAGTTGATACAATTGTTTGTTGATGACACTTACGGTGTTAAAGTTTGTTATCTAACATGTTCTCCTAACGACAACTCAACATGATGAAGAATATTTAATAATGAGAAAACACCAAAGTAGTTTGGGGGGCACGGCGTTCGCAGCGTCGATGCTACCTTACAAAATGGTACAGCCATGATTGCTTTCGAAAGCCTGACAACAGTGTAATCGAATTTTACATGGGGCTGTATTTATATGTTTTATTCGATTAAAATGAGCTATGTTTATGGAGATGTTATGATAACGATACGTGAAGTACCCCTAAAAATCCGTGAGTAATCCCATAATTTTTAGAATTTCTGTTCCTTTAATCCCCTATCTTTTTGGAGATATCAGCGAAAATTAGGTTGAGTTGGTATCACATTTATTTAATCTGATTTTGTCTCAACAAATCCCCATATTTGTCTCATATTTTAATGGTGCCGTATGATGTGGTGTTGGTTCCTTTAAATTAGGGTTTGTTATGAGAGATATTTTGTGGATTTACGTCAAATCAACTGGATGTCTATCCACCTGCCTGCGACTCTGCCTATAAATCTGTCGCACTGACACACGATCAAATCACCGAGCCTTTTATTCATTGCAAAGACTGTGGAACTTTTCATTTTATCTCTTTCATTTAGCTTGGTACGTTTAACCTTTTTCTCTCCAGAAAAAAAATGGATCCAGCCACCTCTGCTCTACTCGTCGGCTTTGCCAAGTTTTTGGAAAGTTCACCCGAATTTCAACAGGCATTAGCGTCGACACCAAAGCCATCCACAAAACCAAGCTCGAATACGATGCGGGAAATAGCAGGAGAGGACTCTAGCGTTTCAATGGAACCATTAAAACCAACACCTCTTCAAATCCAGGAAGGCGAGCCTCAACCACTAAAGCGGGAAGAAGATGAAAGGGCGAGTGTGCCAGCGAGGAGATCGGGCGTATACCTCGCCAATCACGTGTAGGAGGTTCGGGCTCACGATTCATATTGACATTCTTGGTGATACGGTAATTTCAAAAGCCAAAAGAAAAGGACGTTCCACCCCGAGAACCTACTCCGAATCCGGCGACCACGTGGCGGCCAAACAGCTCTGGAGACATCCTCACAGATCAAAAGCGAAACATGGGTATCCCATAGTGACTCTCGAGACACTCGGAAGAAGACATAGGTTCAAAACCAAAAAGCTTGTGACCAGTTGAACTCCGGTGATGACGACATTTCACTGGGTGAAATTCTAAAAAGGCGAAGAGGACGATGATCGAAAAAAAGCAAAAGAAAAGTGTTCCTGAACCTAAATCCGGGCGGATGTTCCACGGTTGTCCACGACACAATTGGCGCTTGTTGCCTCCAACACCACCTAGCCCATTTCAGGAGGAAAATGGGACTCTAACGGAGAATCCTTCAATCTTCGTAGATTACGATGTTGAAGTTGATAAAGCAATTTCGTTCAAATTCTACTCGGAGAAGCTGAAAAAAGGTGGGAACAATTAAAGCATTGAAGTGTTTGAGCGGCGAAAAATTGACGAGGTAACTTTTGCCCGAATAATCTTGTTGAATTCTTGAAAGAGCGTGGTCTATTTCAAACTGTTTCGGCTATTCATCCCTCGCCAAAAAGCGTGATAAGGCATGTGTGTGAAAACATGGATAAATCCTTGTTGAGTGTACCTCAAACAAATATTGTAAGGTGTACTTTAGGCGTCGGGTTTTTCACATTCTTGCTGTGAGATCAGCGTGTTTTATGGGATTGATGAGTGATTAATGATGTGTCTGTTGATGACAGCGATGAGATCGCAAAAGAAATAACATGAGGAAGGGTTAAAAGTGGAAGAGTCCGGTGTCGGTGGTTGTTTAACGTGTCGCATTACATTTTGTTTAAGCGATGACGACTAAGCGGCATGTGTCGTCAAAGCGATCAAATGGTTACTATGCAACATGGTATTCTGCATGTACAAGATTGGAAAAGGTATACCATTCAACTTAGGTAAGTTGGTGGTAGAACAAATAGGTGCTTAAGGCGGTAGGCGAGAATCTGGATTGCCGCCATTCCTTCTTTATTATATCAAATGTTGAAGAAACAAGGTCTTACATTTGGAGCACGGGATGCACTATTCGAAGACTTTCGACACTTCACCATTAGCAATACCTTATTTTCAGGTAATAAGCTTCCAAACCTTCCATGGACTAACCCTTCTAAAGGGACTGACGAACAGGTTTCGGAAGCTGCTTCCAAAGAAATGGTGACGCTTCCAAAGTCTACGGTTCACTCCATGCTTGAACGCATTACAAAGCTGGAGCAAACCTTCTTGAAAAATCTTCGTAGTGCACGCATTGATATGAATGATTTGAAGATCGAATTACTGAGTCTTCTTTCTTCCCAAAAAGGGGGAGTAGAGACAGGGGGAGCAGCAACATATAGGGGTGATGATATGGTTGAAGACTGACTGAATGTGGATTCGGTTTTTATGAACTCTTGAAACTTTTTTATTTTTTATTATCTCTTTGAACATGTTCTAAAACAGGAGTGGTGTTTTGTTGATGATGATGATGGACATCGTATATTTTGTTTTTGTGGACATCGTATGGTTATTTGTGCTAATCGGATGTATGTTTGATACATGTTTTTTATCGATGTCGCCATTCTTGATTGAATGGTTTACGCGATAGTTACATTGTTTGGATAATTGTTGATGAATGTGTGGCAGGAACTGTTATGATGATATTGACGTAAACAGGGGGAGAATGTTTACAGGGGGGGAGTATTCTGTTTTCATGTATATATTTGGGAGTCAGGGGGAGTATTGTATATACTGTAAATTGTGTATATCTGATTTTGTGAAGAAAGGCAAAAGGGAGTTTGTTAGAGTTGGTTAACTCGACTAAGTCTCCTCATTTCAAGGAGTTAGTTTGTTTGTATAGTTTTGCGTTTCTTCTCTTTGGTGTGCGAGTTACGACATGTTTCACGGGATGCGATGGTAACACCTTGAAGAACACGAAATGGATCGCTAGAGATCGGTGGACTAAGTGCATTGGGTTCTAGTTTTCGGGGCAAGTCATGCAACAAACCGCCACGACTTAGTCACGTCTTTAGTGGGCGGATCGTGGTCCAAGACATGCATTGAAGGCCTCTCAACGTCTATAAAGGAGGCCAAAGCAAGCGCAAAAGTGCGCAACTCTTGAAGTATCAATGAAGATTTGTTTATGTTGTTGAGTGCATTTTGTAACATTTCCAATATCACACGAGTGTTTTAACTTCTAATGGTGTTAGAAGGTTGTTCTTTTTAGTACCACGAGTGTTGTGAGGAAATCTTTAGTATTTTCATATATCTTGAGAGATAGCTTCTTAGCTTTTCATAGATCTCGATAGATAGTTTTAGTACTCAACTTTCCGACTTTATCTTGTGGTAAAGTAGTGAGTTTTGTAACATTATTTGTAAATTTTATAGTGAATCATTTCGCCATATTGGCATCTGATTATAATTTTAATCATGAAAAAGTTTCTTCGGTGTTCTTCAAGATTTTAATTCATTGTTTTACTACGTGTGTGGATAATATCTACATATGATTGTGTGTTTAGTGAAGCAACACTTTTAATATATATATATATATATATATATATATATGTGTGTGTGTGTGTGTGTGTGTGTGTGTGTGTGTGTGTGTTATGAAGAGTCAATCTCGAATTAAGGGTAAAAAAATCGAGGAATAAATTATTAAAGGTAGTTTAAATTTTAAAGAGTTTCTTTCTTCTACTTGAATTTTGTTCTTGCATCTAAATTTAGTGGTTATGTCCTTAGCTAGGACAGGGTTGGTGTGCTAATTTACAATGATAGTATGTTTATAGACAACAATAATGCGATCTGAGAAAAGTGAATACAACAGTGTGATTAACTATTTTCTATATATTTAGAGATCGTTTGGTAGCTAAGATAAGCCCTAGATAGCTAACACATCTAGCTTTATCCGCTTGTTTGGTATCCTATATTACTATCTTGCGGGCCGACATTATTTCCAAGCCCGTTGCAAATTTACTTCGTTCATCTTTAGTATATGTAACTTTACCATACCCTCATTTATGTTCCTTTCCTCAACAAAGAAGAATGATTTGGATCAACAATGACAATACTACCCTCTTCTGCATGCAATCCATCTTGATTTCTTCGACTTGTAAACATCAAGCGGTAGATGATCATGGCGATGCCCACCATTCGAGGCGAATTGACCAGCAGGAGAGATTGAGCGCAGATTCTTGCGCCATTCGACCAAGTCTGAATTTTATTTTGTCTTAAACAAATTGTTCAAATTACTACGACTCCAGAAGAATTGATCGGCGATGGAAAGGATTGAGGATCGGGGCAGCGGCGAGAGGGACCTAACTTGGAGAAAATCAAAGTCGGGGTTAGCGTAGAATAGATGGATATGAGCGAAGAAACAGAGGTCTAAATATCGATCTCAAATGCTCCGTCTTGCGACTTCGAGAATAGTATTTGCGATTTTGGTATATAATTAATGGTGAAAGATCATAATCGTTGTTGTGGTGTAGTGCTAAATTTATTCACAGTGGATTGAAAATGTGGAAGAATTTTGGTTGAAAATTTTCAATTTTTGTGGTGAGGGAGGGAATGTTGTGTTGTAGAGCTAATCACACAGTTATCATAGATAGAATATTCTGTTGGTATTATATTGTGTTGTCTTAATGATTTTTCTTGATTTCATGAATGATACCCAATTATCATATCCAATTGATTCTACTATATTGAAAGCTTGTGCACATGAATGAATCCACCGTCCATTTTACACAAAGACAAAGAAAGAGGCGAGTCAGATTTTGTTTCACATTCACGGTGGTACAATAATTTCATGTGTTTGCTTTATATGATTTGTATTAGGCGGAAGGTATCGGTGTGATGAGCCGTGCGGCTCGTTTGAATGAAGCATTCTCGGTTGTTAAGCGTGTACACATAATTCGGCCTTCACTGCTATATTGGCGTCACAACCAGTGCGATGACTATAAGATAAGCGGAGCTTATTGCTTGGTAAAACGGTGATGGGAGTGGTATATATTATCAAGTTGAAGACTATGCTTAGTGGCGATGAAGTGAGGTGGGGGCGGCGGCGGTGGGGTGGTCGGGGAGGGGGTTTGAGGTGGAGACGGTAGCGTGGCCGAAGAGATAGCCGTGGGTGTCGCCGACGGCGGACGAGGCACGGTAGAGGAGGGGGGCTAAGGAGGCGCCGGAGATTTGGATCTTCGTGTACAGAAGAGTCTGGGGAAATATAGTTTAGGGTAGAATTGTTATTTTTTATTTGTCATAAGGTTATATTTGTCATTTCTATTCTTAATCTATATTTTTAACTAATGTACCAAACAAACAAGTTTGCTATCTATATTTTTATATCTTATCTACCAAACAGCCAGATACGATATCAATCTAACATTATATATCTACAATACACATCGTATTCTTATCTATCTAAACATATCTACCAAACGAGGCCTTAGGGTGTACTCATAGTATCATTGTGTTTTGTTCTATCCTAACTCTCTTTTCAGGCTAAGTATAGTAGAGTTGGGTTAATTAGCATATATTTAATGTTTAGACCTGGGACCTCTCCAGTAGATAAATAGAAAATTAAGCCTTTTTCTATTGCCCTTAAAATTTTGGTATACATGAAAATTGACATACACTCTAAGTAATCTGATTAGATTGATATTCTGAATAAATTAAATGTTAAGTTAAATTATCTATTCGGACTTATAATGTGTTCTAAATCCTTAAATCTAATTTGATATCCCTATTTAAGAATGTCCTTTTTTTTCTAGTTATTCTTAGTGGGTATGTGTGGTTATGGAACTTTTAAGATGCGCGCGGTCGATTCACAACGTGGAATTATATAAAACATGGATTCGTATTTGTTATTTGGGAACATATATGATCTTTTCAAAGGTACGATCATCAAATCATGTGTTGAGGTTCAGTATTCAACAATTGATGTCTTTCTTATTTTCAATTTTCATAGTTATTTTTATCTTTTTTTTCTTCAATTTTAATTTTGCATGCTTTAATTTAATTTTTTGTAATTATTTCCTAAGGTTTATTTCACCCAATTATGCTATATAATTTTTTTATCATTTAATTTTACTTTTATTACTTAATAATTCATTATTAGGGTTGATAACTCCAAAGTTAATTAGAGTATATGGTTTTTAAAAAATTATTTTTGAAATAAAAGTTATATATGATGCATTATATTATAATAAATTTTATTTTTATAAAAATATTATTAAAATAATAGATATAATAGTGGAACACACTGACATATATATAGTTGTGAGACACTAAATTTCATCCCTCAAACCACAAGGTTTGTACTAATAGCTATTAATACAAACAGTGTTAAGGTGGTCTCATATGCGGATGTCTGCATGTTAGTAATTCATTATTGATATTTTTTCAGTGCAAATGATAATTTTCTTCAATATAAATGATATTTTTTAGTTATAAAGTAAAAAATAAATCATACTTTTTTTTTCAAATATAAATGATATTTTTCTTCAAAACAAATTATTCTTTTGTCCGTCTGCAATGTGGGATACAAGATCTAAATCAAATGGTCTCGGGGAAGAGCTCGAACCAACCGGATTTCAACTCTATTTCAAATTAGGTTACAAAATATATCATCTAATACATACGGCGTATAAAAATAGGAAAAATATCAAATGTAACGCAGTTTGCGAAGCGGATGTACCGACCAAACTCATGTAATTATAAATTGTAGGAATCAAATTCTTAAGCGTGCATACTTTTTCAAGCCACGCCCTCCTCACAAACAGTATTTCTATCAAGAATCTTCAATCAAAATCACCATTTTTTTATTCCAAACAACGCAAGATTTCCGTATGTGTCATCACATAACTAGAAATCTAAATCCATTCATTTTTCTTTATAAACGCTACCAATTTTTAGTTAGAAAAAGAAACAAATTCGCTATTATCATCGTGGATAATTCTGGAACTGAAGATTCCATCAAGGAAAAGATTCCGATGAACAAGCTCGAACTCGAATCAATCACTGTGTATCCTTCGATGCGAGATTACATCACGAATGAAATGAGGAAGAAAAGAGCTGCGGTTTTGATATGCATTTTCAAAGGGAGAGAAGGCGAGCACCCAGTGAAGGATTTTGAGCCGAGAATTTTTTTTTCGGGGGGCCCAATTAATTATAATTTTAAAAGATAATAAAATAAAATTATAAAATAATAATTATTTAATAATATAATGAGTTTATTTTAATCCTTTTAAAAAATTTGATTGGTAATATTAATTCACATATAAAGCTTTATTATTTGTATATATATTTTATTTTATCGATATAAAATAAATTATAGAAAAAGAAAAGAAATAACATTTTATCAATATAAAACAAATTATAGAAAAAATATAAAGGAAAGAAAGAAAAAGGAAATAAAAGAAAATAAGTATAGAAAAAAGAAAAAAGAAAATATGTAACAAAAGGAATCGAACCAAGATCTCTTAAATGAGAGATAAAAATCCTAACTCATTATACTACAATAGATTTAGTTATTAAATGTTAAATATTTATAGAGAGCACACATGTTTAGCTAAGAATTAATTCACATATTATTATTTGTATATATATTTATTTTATCAATATAAAATAAATTATATAAGAAAGAAAAAAGGAAAAAAGATCACAAAATAAAGAGAAGAAATAGAATAGAGAGAGAGGGAGGAGAAAATACAAAGCAAAAGGAAAGAAAGCAGAGAGGAAAAAAAGAAAGAGGAAAAAGAAAGAAAGATGAAAAAAATGAAACGAGAAAAAAAGAAGAAAGAGGGAAAAAGAAGAAAAAAAGAAAGAAAAAGAAGGAAAGAAAGAAGGAAAGAAAGAAAAGAAATGAGAAAGAGGAGAGGAAAAAAAAGAGAAAAGATACGACGCCTGAGGGTCGAACTCGGATGCCCAAGAATTCAAAGAGAGTCTTAACCAATAGGCTAGGACAAACAATTATAATATTATATTACATATAAAATATATAGGTGTTTTTCAAAAAAAATTGGGGGGGCCCATGAACCCTCCAGGCCCCTATGTGGCTCCGTCCCTGCGAGCACCGCGTGATTCTTACAAGAAGATTCATCAAATGTTGTTCTTCACAGGTTCAATTAATATATTAAGTGTTAATATATGTAAGTAGCCAAAAAAATAGGAATAAGAGTTTTATAGCTCAGTTCATAAAAACATGAGTTTTATAGCCATTTGGCTTAAAAGACCAAAATATCCTCGAAAATTTATAAAAAAAACGGTCTCTCTCTCTCTCTCTCACTCTCTCTCTCTCGCACTCACTCTGCACTCACTCTCTCTCTCACCTGACTCACTCACCACCGAACTCACCTCTCTCTCGCTCACTCTCGCCTCTCACTCACCTCTCTCACGACTCACTCTCTCTCTCTCTCTCACGACTCACCGACTCTCTCACCTCTCACCCAGAAAGCGAAACCCACAACCCACGGAAAACCCACGACTCACCTCCGGAAAACCCACGATCCACGACTCACGACACACTCTCACGACTCACGCAAAACAACAACATGGTGATACGGATACGGATCACAGATCCACGGTACTCCCGGATGCGGCCGAGCAAGCGGCGGCCGGCTGGAAAAGCTCCTCCACGGCGGAAGAAGCTTCTCACGCCGAGTCGCCGCCGCCACAGACGTAAGCACGCCGTCGACCTTACGCTTGGTCGACGAACTTCCCAACACCGATTTAGGAGCACCACACCTCCGGTGAGTAATCGTGCATTTAAAATTGGTTTTACTATGTACGATAGTTTTCATGTTTGACATGATAATTTTCATGTATGACACGATAGTGATGAAATTTCGATAGTTTGTGTGTTTAGAAACTTATAAATTAAAATCGATTGCTATGTTGTTGAAATTACATTAAAATTAGATTGGTTCGTAAAGACACGGTTCTACCGTGTCTTGAAGATCTGTGCACGGTAGCACCGTGTCACGACCAACCGCAGCGGTTGTTCCGCACCTGGCGCTAACTGGTATACGGATCTTCAAGATACGGTTAGCACCGTGTACTAAAGAACGATTGCGGTTGGTCGAACACGGTGCTAACCGTGCAGATTCTTCGATGCGGTGCTAACCAGTCTCGATTCAAGACACGGTTAGCACCGTGTACTGAAGAACCGTGCACGGTTCAGTGCACTAGCACCGTGTACAGATTTGAATCGTGTATTACGCTGTTAGAACTTCGTTTAGTGTATACTGATTAATCTTGTGCATTCTGACCTCGTTATAGGTGGTTACGACCACATATGCAAGGCTACGCCGGACGCATCAACCAATACATCCGAATTGATGTATTAGCCGAGGTGAGGACATGTCTAGAGCAGCGCGGATGTATCGACGTATTTAGACAGAGCTGCTTTGGGCATCTTCTTCATCTCGGAGAGAAGCGCTAATAATCGCCGCACAACTGATGGCTTTGACAGTTGTGGATCCTAGTTTCGCGGAGTTCGAGATTTGGTTTCACGTATGTGGAACCGATATCTGATTGGGATGATTGAGTTTGCCACGGTCTCCGGATTGCGCTTTGGGCCGTCTTGGCTGATCCGAACTTGAGGCACGAGATTCCCCGACCAAAGATGTTCCATAGGTTGTTTGGGGTCGGAGGACTACTATTTCGAGCTCCGCACCGATTCATCAAACAACGGTGGGTGATGATGCCGCAGACTACTTGGCGGCTTTCATATTAGTAGCTTACCTCATCGTCCTTTGCGCGATAGGAAGCCATCGAGCCATGGGTTTGGGCGTTGGTGAGGATTTTGATATGTGGCGAGTTTTCCTTGGGGCTCCTATTCATTCCGGTCCTCTGTCACGGGATTGATGTCTTTCAAGAGGCACCCGGCGAGTGGCGGCTTGAGGAAGATGTACCATTTCTATGGTCTGTTTGGGCCTTACAGATTTGGTCGTATGAGGCCATCCCGACTTAGGACGCATGTGTGGATGCCGAGACAAGTGAGATACGGATTCGAGATGCTTGATGTGGACTACATGGAGTCCCCACCCGAAGATCTTGGATTTTTTGTGACGGTAATTTTAATCTCATGTTTAGTATTTGTCGTATATTTATTAAATACATTATAATCAATAATGTGTATGTGTTTTTGTAGCGTTTATGTCATCGTGTCTGGAGCCGCTCGAGACCGAGTTGTCGAGGCATACTACTTGAGCCTATCGAGGCGATCCGATGGCTATTCGGTTTGTGCTGCGGGCGGCATGCGAGGCGCGCATGACGAGCCCGCACACCACAAGCGAGTGCACGTGCGTGAGAGAGTGCCCGCAGGTAGCAGCAGAGCATGTCCCGATCATGCGGCGAGTGGCGGCGGTGGGAAGATGAAGTGCGGAGATACATCTCGGGTTTTGAGCCGAGTCGACACAGCACATCTCGATCGCGATCGGCGTCGTGAACATGAGGCGCGAGCGAGACCACGTGTGCTGCGAACACGCCAGAGTGTTCGACTAGGCGAGGCCTCCATTTCTGCGTGATCGAGACCGTCCGTCGTGCCATTGTGGGCGACGATTCGGAGAGAGGGCCTCGTGGCTCGAGTGGCTCAGCGTGTGTTCGGCGATTGACGGAGTTCTTGAGCGCGAATCTTGAGACGTAGATCTCGTACCTATATCTGCACATGGGAGCTCGCCCGGCTATTGAGCATATCGGTCGAGGCGCCGCCTCCAAATGAGGAGGGCCGCAGACTAGCCACCGACGATCCGCTACCTGGCGGTCGATCCGGAGGAGGTGCCCACATTAGCCACCGACGATCCGCTTCACGGCAGGTCGATCCGGAGGTGCCTCACATTAGCCACCGACGATGCGCTTCACGGCGGTCGATCCGGAGGAGGGCCCAAGATTAGCCACCGGCGATCGGGTCGTCGAGAGTCTAGTCCGCCACCGGCGGAGATCGGCGGCTCGAGAGCGATCGTGCACGAGGGTGATGGATCGTCGATGGTGGGGATGATCTTGCATCGGAGACCCCACATGCAGCTCCGTGAGTATGGTACCCGAGGCGCGACCAAGGCCTTGAGGTCTTTAGCAAAGGGCCCGGATGTTTTATCGTGGCTAATTTGAATCGACATGTCATGACTCAAAAACTGCTCGATCATATCACCGACCAGTTACGAGTTCACGGGCGAGGTACTTTATTACAATATTTATTCAAATTTTGTTTATATATTTATAATTCAATTAATGGTGTTCTTTTTATGTGTGTTAGATTATGGAGTTGTACACTTTGTATATACATTGGAAAATAATCAACCCACATCATCCTGGCAATGTATTATTGCCCTCGATCAATAAAGCTCGATGCGTTGTAGCACGATTGGATTTTATGTAAGTTTGAAATGTCCTTATCCGGATGATCGACTAAATGTCCTTATGGGTTTGAAATGTCCTTAAATTATTCCCCGACTAAATTTATTCATTTATGCACAAGCGCTTTTGCGTGAGTTCACCCGGCTTCATCGAGATGATCCTATGGGCTTTAGGGTGGTATCAAACACCACATATCCACGATGGCAAGTGCCGATGACTTGTTAGCGATGGTGCGAGGAAGCGATGCGAGCATAGCGGAATCGTGGTTGTCTTGTTGTCGATAAATTTATTACCTCATTTCTATTTTTTCTATCGAATTGAATGTAAACTTTAAAATTATCAATGTTGCGAGATACTAGCCATCCATGTAACGCCGGGCAATCACCGGGTCACGGTTCGCATATCTCTTGTTGAGTGGACTCTTGAGGTGTACGACTACCGTGTCGACAACCACGACTCTCAAGCGTTGAGGCGTTACCGATGTTGCCCATTATTGACTTTTCCTCGACGATGAGGGTAGGCTGGATTTTGGAACAACAATCCATTGAGGACGCCACACAATGAGCATCGACATTGGCGGAGGTGCCCCATGATCGCGATTCGAGCGAAAAGACTCGGTGAGTTGCGGTGTCTTTGCATGCGTCTATATGTATCGCCTCATCACGGGTATACCTCGGAGGTTACATCATAGTCGGCGTTACATACGATTCAACAGACAAATGATAGCTCGTAGGATATGGACATTGTCTCGTTTTTGATTAGTTTCCTTGACTTTTTTGTATTTATAACGGATATTGTAGAATTTTTATCTGTGTTAGTGATATTTTTGTTTGTATTGGAGGCTGTGACCTCTATGTATATGTTGTGGAGGCTGTGACCTCTTTGTATATTGCTTGTTGTTGGCTATTGCTTGTTGTTGGCTATTTGCTGAGTGCAGGTTGGCTTATCCATATTTTAGAGGTTATGCTGCCCGTTTTTTTACATGTATATATAGTTTGTAAGTTTAATAGTTTTGTCGAATTTGCAATTAACCGAATAGGGGGATTGAATTGGATTGATTAACGAATTTGTTGGATTAGGGGATTGCACGCGTGTATGATCGTGCATGGTACACGGTGCAGCACGACGTGCGCGATCGCGGCACGCAGGTACACGCCCGCACGCGGCCGTGTCTTGTGCGCGATCGTGCCGCACACGATGGCACACGATGCGCATCGTGCGACGACTTGCGATCGCACGCGCGGTGTGCTGCACGCTGCGCCGTGTGCCCTCGTCAGCGGGGTACACGCCCGTGCACGATCGTGCACGTCGTGCACGACCGTGTACCGTGCACGATCGTGCACTCCCGTGTACCCCCGTGCACGCCCGTGTACCCTCGTGCACGCTCGTGTACCCTCGTGAATCCAATTGAACCAACATAATCCAACAAAAACCAACATAATCCAACAAAAACCAACATAATCCAACTAAAACCAACAACAATCCAACTGAATCCCCCTAATTCAACAAAAACCAACATAATCCAACAAAAACCAACAACAATCCAACTGAATCCCCCTAATTCAACAAAAACCAACATAATCCAACAAAAACCAACAATATTCAACAAAATCCAACATAATCCAACAAAAACCAACAATATTCAACCAAATCCAACATAATTGAACAAAATCCAAAACAACGAATATCACGCATATAACAAATATCCTTACTCACGAGGCGTTGAGGACACAAATTCCTTGTATGCTCTTCACTTCGACAAATACTACATTTTTCCTCGTCGTGTCCTTTCCACATGTTTCATCACTAATGGCGATAAATCTGTGCATGAGCGTTTGTTGTGGCCTTGACCACACAGCGTGTGCATATTTGACGACGTAATCTTGAAGAACCTCGACAACCGATTGCATCCTACTCAATCTAGGGCGCCCACTGACGTGTGATGATTGGAGGTCGAATAATGTAAGCGATCTGTAGCTCGTACAATCCATGCACCGGGATGTGATCTGATCCAATTCATTGATAAGAATAAGTCACCGCAAAAAGCGGTCGTCGATAATCTTGAGCCACAAAGTCCTGCCACGCCCAATTCCCGAGGAAGGCACGGATGCGGGGTGTGACTAGGGGTGGGGTTAAGCGGGGAAGAAGGGGATACATATAACATACATGATAAGAAGATGTTACCATGAAATCAAGCGTCTCTCTCTATAACTAGGACATATCACGAGCGGGAGGTGCACAAACAATCCACCAATGAATAATATCGATAACATAACCTCGGAAAAACATGATCTTGGTTTATTATAAGTAATGCAAGAAGACAAAATAGCATTACATCCTCGTCGACTAGACCGGTCAACCACATAGCATGCTCGTGACGAGACTCACAAAGAATAACATAACAAATCTTGTTCCCAATCGTAAAGCAAATAAGGGACAAGAATACATAGTTATCAGTGCGTATATGTCACAACATCGGAAGCATAGCATGAAGAACTCGCAGCTCCACCCTCGGCGTCGCCCGTCCGGCCTCCTCCATCCGTGAAAGATTTGAAAAGAGTTTGGGGTGAGTACTAGCGCGCTCGGTGGGGTTTATCATAAATCAAAAGAATCATGAAGCCGTGTTTAGAGCACTTACCTAGAAGGTTTTAAAACGTAAATCCACTTCTAAGTAAGCAAAATAGATTTTCATTTTGATACCGATCCGTTATTATCTGTTACTCCCATCATAGAACCATGAACCACGGCTCGGAACGTATCCCGCCAACCCATCACATGACATTCATTCGGCTCCGGAACATATCCAGTCGGCCCACGCCCGGAACGTATCCAGTCGGCTAACTCGGTGTGGACTTCAGGGGTCAAATCCCCATCGAACCATAACCACCTCATTACCATTTCCGTGTGGACTTAGGGTCTATCCTTCGAACCATAACCACGTGTTCGGGGTCTATCCCCTTATGATCAATACTCAAGATGGTGATCAACCCACCGAATAGAGATCCGTGCACAACCATGATAGAACCATATCTTGGATCAGAGAACAGTAATAATTTCACAAAAACATTTTACGGCGTACATGTTTTATTTTGAAATATCAGAGTAAATAACTCAAAATAGCATATATAACCCAACCTGAACAGACGAAAACGTCAACCGAGAGATATCTACGGATCCGATGACTTCACCGATCGCACTGGTAGGTACCTGGTAACAAGACGGAACAACTTTTGGGGTCACTTCCCACAAAGCAAAGCAACAACGTGATCCAAACGACGATCGTAGCAAAACTAGGGTTTTCGACTTTCTGAACCCACATTTGGCACTCTCCGGGTTTTCAAATCAACTCGATGCAGAAGGGAAATATATTCAGGGCATCAAGACCTATAATAGGGTACCTTCAAAATATGCATGCATGCAAGTTGACTCAAATCTTAGCAGCGAAGAAGCTTCAAAAATCGATGCCTATCCTCAGATCTAGGATAAACCATCCAAAATCGATGCATGAAAATGGAAACATAAGCAATATGCATAACGGCGAACATGGAATGACAAGCGGCGTTGAAAATGGATAACCCTGCATGTACTTCCTTTAGAAAACTCGAAGCAACGGAAAACATCCCGACATGCAGAAACGCGAAAAACAGAAAAACGGAATCGGTACTTTAGTAGAATGCATAGCCCGGAACTCAAAACCTAAAGGACCCGTAGCCAAAAGGTGGGCGTCGGCCACCAAACCGGCGGCCAAAGCTCACGGCGGTGGCGGCGATTCGGCGGCGGCGGTTTGGCCAAATTGGCCGGCCTCCGGCCGTTTCCTCGCCCCGTCCCTTTAGAATCCCGAGTTCTATGCTATACGATCTACTAAAAGGCGGAATCAAAACAAGAAAAGGACAAAACCGAAAACGGGCTGCGGGGGGTGGTTGATCGGCGGTGGTGGCTCGGCGGCGGCAAGAATGGCGCCGGCCACGAGCCTCCCTCGATCCCCACTCCTCCAGGCTTCCGCAGCACACTGAGCTGCTCGGCTCTTCCGTAAACACAGAGAGATCGAAGGAAATGAGCGTTGAAAATGAAGGCCCTAGCCTCCTATTTATAGGAAAATTGATTGGTTGCATTGCTCATGCAATGCCCTTTTCGAAAACGCATAGCGATGCAACTTTTGCAAACGGACTCAAATTTAGCAAACTTGGTACCCATGGACACGAAATAAAATACGGACACAATGACTATAAACAAGATATGCTTTTAAAAGACCAATGAAAAGTCCGATTTTTCGATAACTTCCGGTGCCAAACCTTCCCGGGTGGTGAAAACCTGCATACTTAGTGTCTATGAATTCGTCATAAGACACTCTTCACAACTTTGAGGTTTCGTGGCGGTCGCGTCACCAAACAAAAGTCAACCTTTTGACCTTTTCTCAAAAACGTGCCATGCAAAGCGAAGCTTAAAAGACGGGGTATTACATCCTCCTCCTTATAAAAATTTCGCCCTCGAAATTTCAAACACGTGGAGAAAACAACTCGTGGCACGAGCCACGAACTTGTCTTCCAACTCCCACGTAGCTTCTTCCTCCGTGGTGATTCCACAACACTTTCACCAACTAATCGCTTGTTCCTCAATTCCTTGACTTCGCTCCAAGATAGCCACCGCCTTTCCTCGTAACTCGGATCCCGAGCAAGAACCACTTGATCATGCTTGATCACGTGTTTTGGGTCGAACACGCATTTTCTCACCGAGAAACGTGAAACACGCCATGAACATCTCCGTCGCCAGCGGCAAAGCTAACCTATGGGCAGCGGGCCATCCTCTCGAGAACTTCGAAGGTCCAACGAACCTCGGTCGTAACACCTCGCTTCCCAAAACGAACGACTCCTCTCGCCGGGAAACCTTAGGAAAACGCGATCTCCGATCATGAATCAAGATCCGTGACGACGCTTGTCCGCATAGGACTTCGCCTCCCCGAGCTTCCTCGATCCTTCGCTGATCTCGATCGATAACCTCGGCCGTCATTGAACCATCTCTCGTCCTAACATCTTCCTCTCGCCCACTTCATCCCAATAAAGTGGCGATCGACACTTCCTTCCGCATAACGCTCATGGAGCCATTCCTATGGTGGCTCGATAACTATTGTTATAGGCAAACTCTACCAAAGGTAGTATCTCTTCCCAATTTCCTCCTCTGTCGGCCACGACTGCTCGCAGCATATCTTCCAAAACCTGAATCGTTCTTTCCGACTGACCGTCCGTTTGAGGATGGAATGCCGTACTAAGATTCAGCCGTCCCCACGGCTTCGCAAACTCCTCCAAAACCTCGGCGTGAACCTCGGGTCACGATCTGACGTAATCGATACCGGCACACCATGTAACCGTACGATTTCCTTGACGTAAAGCTGAGCAAGCTTATCTAACCCGTACGTCATCCGAATCGGTAAGAAATGAGCTGACTTCGTCAGTCTATCGACGACAACCCATATAGCAGTGTTTCCTCTCACGACCTTGGAAAACTCACCACAAAATCCATACCGATATGATCCCATTTCCACTGATTGGTAGCGGTTGCAACAATCTGACGGACGCTGGTGTACGACTTTCACTTGCGACAAGCCAAACATCGCTCCACAAACGCTGCTACATCCTTTTCATCCCTTCCCACCAAAAGTTCCTTTTAAGGTCTCTCAGACATTTTGGTGCTTCCCGGATGAGTCAGTATATGATGCCTCATGAGCTTCACTCATGATTTTATCTCTCAATTCCCTATTGAGTGGCACATAACCTTCCTCGGAATAGTAGCGCGTTATCCTTTGCTTCCGTGAAACCCTTGCTATCCTCTAGCCTCGCTTTCAAACGCATCCTTTCCAGGAATTCGTCTCCTCGCTGCGCACTCACGATGGCTTCTCTCAGTCCGGTTCACCATCAAAGTCGCTGATGAATCCTGCACCGATTCCGCGGATGAATCACTTCCAGGCTGAGCTTCTCGAAATCTCGAATAAGCTCTTTCTCTTGCGTAAGAAGATATCCCAACTTCGCTCTCGACTTGCGACTAAGGGCATCTGCTACAACATTGGCTTTTCCCGGGTGATAACTGATAGAGCAATCATAATCCTTCACCAACTCTAGCCATCTCCTTTGCCTCATGTTCAGCTCTTTTTGTTCAAAGAAATACTTGAGGCTCTTGTGATCCGTGAAGATTTCACACTTAACTCCATAGAGATAGTGCTCCAAATCTTCAACGCGTGAACGATCGCCGCTAACTCAGATCGTGAGTTGGGTAGCTCAACTCGTGCGGTTTCAATCGACGAGACGCGTAGCTATAACCTTCCGTTCGCATGAGAACGCAACCCAAACCAAGTTTGGATGCATCGGTGTAGACCACAAACCCATCGTTCCTTCCGCACGGCTAACACCGGGCGGTTGTTAGCTTCTTCTTTAACTCTTGAAACTTGCTTCACAAGCTTCGACCATGAAAACTTGATTCCTTCACGAGTACATTGCGTCGTCGGCCTTGCCAACTTCGAAAACCCTTCATGAAACGCCTATAATATCCGGCCAAGCCTAGAAAGCTTGAACCTCATTGGCATTAGTCGGAACCTTCCAGCTATTTACTCGCTTCAACCTTCACTGGTCGACTTTGATTCCTTCGCGACACGATGTGTCCAAGGAACATCACTTCTTTGAGCCAAAACTCGCACTTGCTATACTTGGCATATAACCTCTCTGCTCGTAACGTTTCCAGAACGGTACGGAGGTGTTCTTTATGCAACTCTGCATTCTTGGAATAGATGAGAATATCATCGATAAAAACCAAGACGAAACTATCCAGATACTGATGGAAAACTCGATTCATCAGATCCATGAAGACTGCTGGCGCATTGGTCAAACCAAACGGCATCACGATGAACTCGTAGTGCCCATACCTCGTCCTGAACGCGGTCTTCGCAACGTCCTCCTTCCTGATCTTCAGCTGATGGTAGCCTGACCTCAAATCGATCTTAGAGAAGACACTCGCTCCCTTGAGCTGGTCAAAAAGATCGTCGATCCTTGGAAGAGGATATCTGTTCTTGATCGTCAGCTTATTCAGCTCTCTGTAGTCAATGCACATCCGCATTGACCCATCCTTCTTCTTGACGAACAGAACTGGCGCTCCCCACGGCGACACGCTAGGTCGGATAAAACCTAGATCCAACAGCTCGCGCAATCAAGCGCCAGCTTTCTTGCAATTCTTTAGGTGCCATTACGTATGGTGCCTTTGATCTCGGTGTCTTGCTCCCGGTTCCAAATCAATAGTGAATTCCACTTGTCTATCGGTGGTAAACCCAGCAAGTCCTCGGAAACACGTCCGATATTCACACACCATCGCTCTTCTTTGCAATTGCTATACTGTTCATCGTGCCTGTCAAACTTACCAAGAAAGTTTGACAGCTTCCCTTCCCGATCATCCTCACCGCCGGTCTTTGAGATCATTAACGCAAACACCCATCCTTATGCCGTGAAACAAACTTCCACTCTTCGCCGTCCGAAAAGCAACATCTCTCTCGAGACAACGATAGTTGCCATGTGCTTTTCCAACCAATCCATGCTAAAGATGACATCGAAATCTTCCATTCCATGACATGCAAATTGACAAAGACTTTCATTCACGATTTCTACTTCACGGTTACGGCATATCTCTTTTGCTTTTAGCACTTCTCGACGGGATGCTAATTTCGGTGGTACTGTGATTCCTGGGTACCAAACCCAACCTCTCACACGCGATTCTCGAAACGAAAGAATGTGAGGCTCACAGATCAAACAAAGCTAAAACGGGTATATCACTCATATGGATTATACCGCAAGATTTCCGGAGCTTGAGCTGCTGCTGGCGATTCAAGGCGTACACCTTGCTGCTGCGGTGGCCTTTGGTTTCTCGGCCTAGGGTGACCTCCTCGCCGTTGTTTGTCCTCGGCGGAGCATGATTACGCCTCTGCGGGCCGGATCTTTGCCTTCTTGGCGGCTGCTGCTGCAGCCCTCCTAACGGACAATCTCGAGCGTAATGTCCGGACTTCTTACAACGATAACACTCGGTGCTACCTTGCGCATTCGCGAAATGATTCCTTTGGCATTTCGGCACCAAGGTTTTTCCTCCTCCCGCATGGGTTGGAAATTCCTTCCCAAGGTTGCCTTTCTCTCTCTTGAATGCCTTGATTCCTTGGAATCATCTTTGACCGCTTCGGTTCCTCGAACATTTGATTGCCTTTCCTCGATCATCCCATTTCCTCTTACCTCTTCCTCCGCCGGATGGCTGTCCGGTGGCATCGTTTTTTCCCGGGCAACATTGACTCAATGTTTAATGCCCGGTTCATGATCGCATCGCCGATCTCCCCGATCGACGAGCGAAATTCGATCTCGGCCCGAGTCCTCTCTCGAACCTATCTCGCCTGGCACCTCGATTACAACCAGTGCGTAGCATAACGTGATGACGATTGAGCGAGCGATCGTACTGGTAACCGCCCTTCTTCCTCGACGAAGATTCCGTCGTTTTTCTTCTCGCTCAGAACGCCAGCACATACTTTTCCATGAGTTCTTCCTCAAATCTTCCCACGTATACCTTGCCCACCGTCCCGGTGTTAGAGTCCTTCTACGGATTCCCACCGTAAATCGCCTCATCGGTTAGGCGAAGATCGCGCAATTCAGCTTTTACGCTTCTTCGCACCGATGTATTCAAGATCCTTTCGTGGATCGATCCGAGCTCTCGGCCGATCGGTTCGCCGAGACCGTCGAATGTAGGGGATTACGCTGCGAAAACTCTCGATCGCATGCGGCGAACCAAAGGTGGTTCCCGGCTTCTTCCACGTTATTGTTCCTCGGTTCCTTGTTCTCGGCATTACATCGACGTTTGAAACATTAAAACGCCGCATAGATAACCGGTATCTTCGCATAACATATATCATCACCCATATCACATATCATCACATATATCACATATCACGCACGATCACATATAATCATGCAATCTCACAACATATCATCGCCATGCATTTCACATAACATTATCATCACACATCACATAGATCATATATCATCATGGCATAGCTCATATCACATATAAGCATCAAAACATAAACATCCCGCACGCGGCGTTAGTATCGATAATATTCAAAGGTGTCCATGAAGGAATGTCAAAATACAAGATCAAGGTATGTCGACCAAAAGGTCGATGTGAGCAAAAGAATCGACTCGGTCCTTTGTCAAAAGATGCCGCTCTGTCCATGCTTCTAGCGCATCACTGCGTATCGCTTGTACACCGACTACCTAGATCTCTCGCCCTCCATATCCATCCACTATTCCCGCTAGTCCCGCCGGTTCCATTCTCGCCTTTCCTCATCCTCTTTCCTTCCAATCGTGGCTTGAATTGGCCGCCGCTTGAAAAGCGATCCCGCATGGAAGCAAGCCTCTTGGGTATGATCCCATCCAAGCCGCTCGATTGCACGAGTATCGGTGAAAGTTGTGCTGAGTCCTCGCTCTCGGCGCTTGCCCTTCCTCAATGTGCCCGACCATCGTGAGTCATCGCTATCCGGATCACCGGGTCCTCCGAATCCTCACTATCCTCCTCGCTCATCCGGGTCCTCTTCTTCCTCGTAGTCGTCTTCCCGGATGCTAGACCGCAGTTCGGTGGCATGAAGATCCCGATCACGGGCTTCGCTTGCCGCTTGACGGACAATACCTCTCGCCACGGAAGTTCACGCCTCAAAGTCGTTCCGTCCTCCGAAGGTAAGGATCGTCGATGGAGGTGTAGTGGTGGTGTATCTCGATGCACCGCGATCGCTCGATTGATGGTTGTTCTCCCAATGGCTCTTCGGGAACATCATCCCTATCATCGATCTGGATCGATCCTCGAGTGTCTCGCAACCACATCCTCCTCGGATGGTATACCTCGGTGGTCATCCCTTCGTCTCCATACTCGAGCGGCGAACTCGGTAAAGTCAAGGTAAGGTGCCTCGTGATAGGATCCCGTCTGAACAACACATGTCCTTGCTTTCTCGCCCATGGTTGCCATCCCGTCGGTAGCCTTTCAGTCATCCGATAGTAGGCCTCGTATTCTGACACTTTCCCACTGTCTCGAACCTTTCTCCATAACCCAACAAATCTTCCCAGAAATACTCCCAATGGCTCATGAATATTCCGGGTACATTCCCTGAATTTACGGATATGCTCATCCATTCTGTGAGATCTTAACCAACGTTATGCGGGCCATCAATATCCATAAACCTACATGTTAGTTCATCATAAAACAACAACAAATATTCACGCTTTCCTTTACCATCCCAAATATCGGGTATTCATGTCTCATACACATGTTCATTTCAACACATATCCATATCAATATCAATATAATCACGTAAGCAAATACAAGATTCACTTACAAGCACTCGTTTATCAAAATAAACAAGATTTTCAATCAACAATACATATTGCTATGTAAACACATAGACTTACATCAACCATACGTGATCACATCAATCACATCATATCATATAAACGATTTTCATATCACAGCCACACAGGCCCTTTTTGTTCCATCAACAATCACTTCCATATCCACATCACCATCCAACCATACCTCATCCATATCACCATCCAACCATACCTCATCCACATCACGTTTACATCGCGTAAACTCTTATCAGGCCAAAGCACATGAAACCAAGATCACATCAAGCATCACATAGCCACATAAAGCATCGAAGAATAAACACATACCTCATCCCCTTTTAAAGGAGGCGGATCGACGGTGGTGAGGGTAGTCAGACTGATAAATGCTTTAGAAGAACAAGTTCTAAACACTCAATTTCAAGAACGCACATGATATAAAGCAAACAAACTGCTTTGATATCGGATAACAAAGATAGATGTCAGGGCTAAGAACATCGCTCGATACCAACTGCATCGATAACAAAGCTAGATGTCAAAACAAAGATCGTTGCTCTGATACCAACTGTATCGATAACAAAGCTAGATGTCAAAACAAAGATCGTTGCTCTGATACCAATCAGTCACGCCCCAATTCCCGAGGGAAGGCACGGATCTTGGGGTGACTAGGGTGAGGTTAAGAAGCGGGGAAGAAGGGGGATACATATAACATACATGATAAGAAGATGTTACCATGAAATCGGGCAGCATCTCCTCTATAACTAGGACATATCCTGAAGGGGAGGGGTGCACAAACAATCCACCAACAGAATAATATCGATAACATAACCTCAGAAAACATGATCTTGGTTTATTATAAGTAATGCAAGAAGACAAAATAGCATTACATCCTGTCAACTAGACCGGTCAACCACATAGCATGCTCGTATCGAGACTCACAGCAGAATAACATAACAAATCTTGTTCCCAATCAGAAAGCAAATAAGGGACAAGAATACATAGTTATCGTAGTACGATATGTCACAACATCGCGGAAGCATAGCATGAAGAACTCGCAGCCCACCCCTCCAATCCGCCTGCCCAAATTCCTCCTCCATCCATGAAAAGATTTGAAAAGAGTTTGGGGTGAGTACTAGCGCACTCACCGGGGTTTTATCATAAATCAAAAGAATCATGAGGTTGTTTAGAGCACTTACCTTAGAAGGTTTTAAAACGTAAATCCACTTCTAAGTAAGCAAAATAGATTTTCATTTTCGATACCGATCCGTTATTATCATTATTCCCATCATAGAACCATGAACCACGGCTCGAACGTATCCCGCCACCCGTCACATGACATTCATTCGCCCGAACATATCCACCGCCCACGCCCGAACGTATCCACCAGGCTAACTCGGTGTGGACTTCAGGTCAAATCCCCATCGTAACCATAACCACCTCATTACCATTTCGTGTGGACTTCCCGGTCTATCCCCTTCAGAACCATAACCACGTGTTCGGGGTCTATCCCCTTATGATCAATACTCAAGATGGTGATCAACCCACCGAATAGAGATCCGTGCACAACCATGATAGAACCATATCTTGGATCAGAGAACAGTAATAATTTCACAAAACATTTTACGGCGTACATGTTTTATTTTGAAATATCGAGTAAATAACTCAAAATAGCATATATAACCCAACTCAATGCATTTAAAACGCCAACCGAGAGATATCTACGGATCCGATGACTTCACCGATCGACCGGTAGGTACCGTAACAAGACGAACAACTTTTGGGGTCACTTCCCACAAAGCAAAGCAACAACGTGATCCAAACGACGATCGTAGCAAAACTAGGGTTTTCGACTTTCTGAACCCACATTTGGCACTCTCCGGTTTTCAAATCAACTCGATGCGTATGGAAATATATTCGTGGCATCAAGACCTATAATAGGGTACCTTCAAAATATGCATGCATGCAAGTCGACTCAAATCTTAGCGTGAAGAAGCTTCAAAAATCGATGCCTATCCTCGGATCTAGGATAAACCATCAAAATCGATGCATGAAAATGGAAACATAAGCAATATGCATAACGACGAACATGGAATGACAAACGACGTTGAAAATGGATAACCCGGCATGTACTTCCTTTAGAAAACTCAAGCAACTAAAACATCCCACATGCGAACGCGAAAATGTAAAACGGAATCGGTATTTTAGTAGAATGCATAGCCTGAACTCAAAACCTAAAGGACCCGAGCTGTGCAGGGCTGGCCACCAAACCGCGGCCAAAGCTCACGGCGGTGGCGGCGATTCGGCGGCAAGGCCATTAAATTGCCGGCCTCCGGCCGTTTCTCGCCCGTCCTTTAGAATCCCGAGTTCTATGCTATACGATCTACAAAAGGCGGAATCAAAACAAGAAAAGGACAAAACCGAAAACTGGCTGCCCGGGGTGGTTGATCGGCGGTGGTGGCTCGGCAAGCCATGAATGGCGCCGCCACCGAGCCTCCCGGCCGATCCCCACTCCTCCAGCCTGCAACAGCAGACTGAGCTGCTCGGCTCTTCCAGTAAACACAGAGACGAAGGAAATGAACGTTGAAAATGAAGGCCCTAGCCTCCTATTTATAGGAAAATTGTGGGTCATGCTGCTATGCTAAGCGGCTCTTTTCGAAAACGCAAAAGCGATGCAACTTTTGCAAGCGGACTCCAAATTTAGCAAACTTGGTACCCATGGACACGAAATAAAATACCGGACACAATGACTATAAACAAGATATGCTTTTAAAAGACCAATGAAAAGTCCGGTTGATAACTTCCCTGAGTGCCAAACCTTCCGGGTGGTCGAAAACTCGATACTTAGTGTCTATGAATTAGCCATAAGACACTCTTCACAACGCCCGAGGTTTCGTGACGGTCGATCACCAAACAAAAGTCAACCTTTGACCTTTTCTCGAAAAACGTGCCATGCAAAAATGTAGCTTAAAAGACGGGGTATTACAAAGTCGGTGACTTGTAAACCAAGACGCCTAAAAAAAGAAATTAATCACAAAATAAATTAACCACAACATATGAGTTGGACTTGACGTTTAGATAAATACTGCACCTAATAGCAAAGACAAGCGTGACAACAAGGATCTCGTCCAAATCGAACTCACGACATTCACATGTCCCATTCTCGCAAATCAACCACGATGATGTGTTTTCCTCTTCGACTTTAAACATGTGTGTCGTCGTTGAACGAACAACCAAGCGACGCCTTTCGACAGAGGCATGTAGCTCGACGCGGCTACTTCAAACAACTCATCGACCTTGTGCTGCACTAGCTCATCGACGTCAAACCATTTCTCCGTAATAGATCGAAAAGTCTCAAGCAACGAGCAAACGGTGGACGCCGAGCCCACAACAACCGACTATTGAAACTCTCGCCGATTCAAGTCATGAAACTATATCTTCAATACAGACACTTCAACCTGACCACCTATGCTCGCCAATGGAAAGTAGATGATGGTGGGTCATCGGTTTTAGAACATCCACACAGAAAAAATCTCTCGAAATCCTCCGATCGATAGGCATATGCGGTGACTTGATAATCAGACAAACATGCGATCCAAATCTCGCCATATTCTTCTCAAGAAATGGTAAAAGCACAACATGTGCGACGCTCGATACACGGACTCCACAGCCTTTTTCGATGCCCTTATGTTGATCGACACAACTAAGAGATCATCAGACGACCAATGCACTAACGCAGCCGAGATAAAACCAAGTCCATGACTCTTCATCCTCAATCGGACCTAACCCAATAGCAATCGGAAGATTCCTTCATTTCCATCCTTCGTAATAATGACAAAACAAATTCCTTTGTTCTTTCCTTAAGATGAGTCCCGCTACAACGACGACCGGCCGTAGGTAATGCTTGAAAGCATACAAACACCGCCCAAGAGCAAGAAACAAATATCGAATTCGCCATCATGAGCCGCCTCAATATCATATAGTGTCCCGGGTTTGATTCTCTCAACAGATGCAAATATGATGGAAGCAATTGATAGGACCGTTCGAAATCGCCATATGTCATCTCTATAGCGACGTTTCTTGCTCGGAGAGCAAAGCTGTAATCCATCTCAATGCCAAATTGTCGATGCATCTCTCCAATCATCTCTTTCGGCTTCAGTACCACACCTTCATCGACCAATTTTCGTGCAAAATACTTGCCAACAATCTTAGCAGGCACCTGTCGTGGAGCAGTGCGATTCAAATCCAAGTGACAAGTATGATTGTTGTTCAACTTAATTACTCTCCATATCGTTGCCCTCTGGACGGCTCGTAGCTTAAAAGGACAACCGTTGCCATGCTTGCAAACATACCCCAAACGTGTTTTACTTGACCGATCGACCACGTACTCTACATGATTCTCCAAGTGGTACGATCTCACGGCCATCGCCAAGTCATCTTTCGCCTTAAATATCGAATCAACGATAATTGGTCGGTATGGGGTCCACAAGGTTCAACCCAATCTAATGGCAATGCACCGTCACAATCAAGTAATGGAATAACCCGCCATGTAACTCATGCGTTGTATCATCATCTACGGTTCGTGAAGTTGTAGCATGAGCCTCACCATCTTGTCATCTGTTCGGAAGTGAAGTTCTGTTGTCCGATAACCTTATCAAGATGTCCCGGTTGTCGAATCCAAGCACCAAATTCAGAGCCAATGAATCAAATATATCTCACGCCGGTTCGTGTCTTCCTCTTCATCTGAATACACCAGCTGCCTTCCTCCTCATTCAAAGACAACGCTCATCTTCGTATATAGTCGAACCAAGACATCTTGCATTAGACTCGGGCAAGATCAGAGATCGCTAGAACCATATAATACCGTGTCTCTGTGTACCGTGGTTGCGCATCGTCTTGCCCTTTCAATCACATACACAATCGATCATCCTTTGTTCCACAATCAATCGGAACAAATCGTCGGCCAACGATACTTTTATTCTTCTTCCATCACTAGCGCCGTCAGATAGAAAAGCATATAATCCGATCCACCATTGTTGCCTACTTGCTCATGAATCTCTCTAGCAAATTAGCACGTGAAACTGTTCTACTGACCATGTATACGAGAACCTCGTCGCCGATATACTCGCTATGTCCCAACTACCACCATGACGATAATAAGACGTTGCCAAGACATCTGCTGCAAAATAAGATATAAAAGATAATAGTCATATACATAGGATGCACGGATACATAGGATGCACGGCCACGCACGGTCAGACACGGATGCACGGCCACGCACGATCGCAGCACGGATGCACGGCCATGCACGGTCGCACGGTGCGCACCGCACTGCCGCGTGCATGGTCTCGCACCGCACGGACCATACACGCTTATAAGCCGTGCACGATCGTGTTTTGTGCACGACCGCGCACGTTCACGACCGCACCGATGAATTTTGTGCACGGTTTGAATTTTGTGCACCGTGTACAAGGCACGCTTATAGAGCCGCAATCGTATACCTGCCAAGTTGTTAGCATCTCATATTTTTAAATTTAACTTATTAAATGATCCTAAATATTAAATTAATCACTTTATTAACATAAAATCAACACAAATGACATATTTGATGCATAATACTTCTACCTGTACAACCGTACTCAAGAACACATTTTGTTTTCTTCAAAACATGAAATTTATCATTCCAAGAATATAAAAGTATTAAAAAAACATATTTACGTAGAATCATCAACCGTGTACTCAAGAACACGTAAAAAAATTCAATACGGATTTAATTTACCTTAATCCAAATTAGCAATGCTCGATTTCCACCGCTTGATTGAAAAACGCAGTAACAATTTCTTCTATTAATTATTTTCGCTTCTCTCTTCTCTTTGAAATTGTAATGTTACAAATGAATTCGCTTTGTGATTCAATTCAATGTCACCGCTTTTTTTTCAAATTAATGTTTACCAACCTTTTTTACAATTAATGTTTACCAACTTTAATTTAATTCCATTCAATTTTGTGGCGTAGAAAGCATTCAATTTGGTAAACATTTCAAGAGAGATATAGAGGATCCATCGATATAATTTAATTTAGAGAGATATATATATAGAGATATTAAAAAAAATTCAAGAGAGAGAGAGAGATAGAGACTTATTATTTTAAATGGTGGGCCCAGGACAATTTTGTCTTTTAAGCCAAAATGGCTATAAAACTCATGTTTTTACGAGTGTGGATATAAACTTCTCCCACTATTTCTTTTGGTTACTTATAAAGTTCCCCCATATATTAACTCTTCTTTTAATGATTGAACGAGTATGATGATTCTTCATGTAGTTGAAAAGTAGTAATTTATTTATTTATTATTAAATTTTGTCGATATGTGTGTAGGAGATGTAGCAAAGGCTTGTGGAAAGATGGACGAATCGACCGACGACTCGAGAGAAGCGACGGAGGAAATTGGTTTAGATCCAAATCTTGTCCGGGTGGTGGCCAATTGAGAGTCGTTTATTTCATCGGTATTCATTTTTGGGATGTCATATTTTTACGGAAAAAAGAAATACGAGAATATATATACATAGAGGATACCGTTTTGCAGAATTTAGTGACGGTGATAGAGGTAGGGATGTCAATGGGTGGGTTTTATCCGACCGAACCAAGAATAAGTAATGGTTCTGCCCGGATCCGACCCATTAGAGACTGGATCCGGACCGGACCATGACCATCAACTATTGGTCTTAAGCGGTCCGGATCTCAGCGGATCTGGAATCAGAACCAGACCAGAACCGAACAAGAACTAGAACCGAAACCGTTGCTTTATAATTTAATGTGTTATGAGTGATTTTGAATCGATATGGATAAATTAGCTCATCGACAAGCCTATTTAAACTTAGGCTCGCCAATAGACGGTTTTACTCGAACCGTAACCAATAACAGTATTGGTTCGCTTCCGTTTTGGAATCGTAATCAGATCCGGATCGAACCCACCATCAAACTATGGATCTAAACGGTTCGGTCTAAAGTCGGTCCGAACCGAACCGAACCGTAACCCGCTTTAAAATTTAATGGGTTTTGAACGGTTCCGGATCGGTCCGGATAAAACCCACCCATTGATAACCCTAATAGGGGTGTTTGTTGGGGTTGGGCAAATCCAATGTCCCACATCGAAGTTGAAGGAAAATTGCCTTCTATATATTAAGAAACCCACCAAATTAGTATGAGGCCTTTGGGAGTTGTTGAGCCCAAAACAAATCCGCGGGCTTTTAGCCCAAAGCGGACAATATCATACTAATTGACGGAGTGGTGGCGGCAGCAGCTCCCAACAAGGGTATCGAGCCGACGATTCGGCCGGCCCAATCGCGGGGACGAGGCTGCGCTCCGATGTGGAGGAGTACCCCAAAGTGAACTCACGATTGAATCCGGTGGTTCCTTATGTCGAAAGTCTTCCCGCAAGAGTGGTCGCGGCGAGCCCTGGTGGTAACGGCGGTGCAAGATGTACGGATTATCGCTCGGGGAGGACAATGATGTGGTCCTCGGGTTTGAGGGAGGATTGTTGGGGTTGGGCAAACCCAATGTCCCACATCAAGAAGTGAAGGAAAATTGCCTTCTATGTATTAAGAAACCCACCAAATTAGTATGAGGCCTTTGGGAGTTGTTGAGCCCAAAACAAATCCGTATGGCTTTTAGCCCAAAGCGGACAATATCATACTAATTGGACTGAGTGGTGGCGACAGCGAGCCCCAACAAGTGTTATCCAGAGTGGAAGATTTCAACCCGGTGCTTAATGCAGAGGAAGTTGATGCTATATTTGATGCACCATTAGAGATGTTTCTCGAGGTTTGCCGATTTTCCTTTTTTTGTCTTTCCTCAAGGTGAAAATTTACTTGTTTTTGTTATACGCAGACAATAGGTCTTAGGGTCTCATAATGATATAGTACTTCGAATAAATTTCTGTGTACATGAATTAAGTCAACAACCTTTACACCAAATTGTAAATTCGACATTAATTTTAAGGGTCAATAAAATTTAACATTCCAACGTTTGCGACTTTTTACATCTGTGTCATAATGTAGGCATAATAATAAATTAGACCAGACTATCGAATTCAAGCCAATTTTCCTTAGATGACATATGAGAAGTCCATGTTAATTATACACATGGAATAAAAAATTATATATATTCAAGAAAGTATAAAACATGAGCTTCCTAACTCCACAGTGAGCCCGCCTCCTCCTCCGCAAAACATGATCGACCATACCATTCACACAAGCTCCTAGCTCATCATCTTGGACGATCCAACACTATCATCTTTCTCCAATTGTCCTCATCTGAAATGACAACATTTGTCAGAGCGTATGCACATGCTTCTTTTGCAGCTTCTTCAACCAATGTCTCATCAATGAACAAATTGAATTCAGCCATATTGTCGGATGAATTTTCACTATGATCTTCCTTGCTCGACACACGAGGACTTGGGATACTAGGGCTCATCGAGTTCTCCTGCTCCATTTCCTCGGCTTTCCATCGACCTAAATCCTTCGACACAAGCTCTTGTCCACCAAGACAAATCTCAATGCTTGTTCGTCGAGACGAATTTCAGTGTTGCAGTCCACACAACAATTTTTTATTTGACTGACTACCACTAGATTATTCTTATTCTAGAAAGAGAGAAATGGGTTTTAAGGCGAGGGATTTAAGATCGACAACAACGATAGCAACACTTTTACAAGCAAACCCTAGCTCCACTTCCACCGCTTCCATTCGCGATGTCTCCTTCAATTTCACCCCAAATTGACCAACCCAAACCAAAATCCAATCTCGCCTCACCGTAACAGCCCCTAAATCCTAAGTACGATTTAGCGGTGGCTAATACTGAATAATAATCAAGGTGCTTTAATCAATATATATATACAAGAACTCATATGTTCGGAAATATTTAACTAATCAACATCATAAGATAAATAAATTCAATTGCAATGAAAACGTGTGAATACACATATGACGATGTGTATTCAAGGTTTCTAATATATTGCATTCACAAGGGTTCCACCGCTCCGACACATCTCCATCCATCATCTCGCTCAACCCGCACATTTAAAACAAACATGCGTGTCGAGTACAAGATTGCACTCATGGGCTCATGCCAAAATAATTTATCACATTTGAATTACTTTGCCCATCACAAGAATAATACACTAGGTTTTAATTTGAAATACTGCGTTTACTAAATATTTTCTTTCATTTTCCATAAAGATTCGCCTGCCGA
The DNA here is from genome assembly GCA_036937905.1 of Salvia rosmarinus. Classification (NCBI taxonomy): domain Eukaryota; kingdom Viridiplantae; phylum Streptophyta; class Magnoliopsida; order Lamiales; family Lamiaceae; genus Salvia; species Salvia rosmarinus. The sequence goes on along the minus strand of CM072818.1, from coordinate 62,158,478 downwards.
CATTTTTCCATGTATGTATGATCCATATCCACCACAATAATTCATTCCATTAACACCTCACTGAGAGTGAGGCCTCCTCACAGACGCCGTGACCGCCGAGCACCCTTTCAAAGACACAAATACAAAATAATCAAGCACAAAATCCAGCTATCTCAAGACAGATACTTAATTCTCCATCATCCTTGGGGTACTTCCAAGAATACGAATTCAACCATGTCATAAAGTGGAGCTACCCAACATTATGCATCAACAATCATGAATCGATACATACATAAAACATAAACATTTTGGGGTGTAATTAAATAAATCGCTCATAAATATTTGTTGCAATAAAGCATCATAAATAAATCATTTGGTAAATTCTACCGCTTGAGTATAGTAAAGCCCACCTTTACTTTTGAACTTCGAATTTCGACACGCGTGTTCTCCTCTTGTTGCGTGTGAGTCTTCACGTCCCACCTTACGCAAAATTTACGCTTAGACGTCAGCACGCTTTTTCGAGATTTTCAAAGTTCATTCAACTTTGATAAATAATACTAATTCAAGTTTTAATAAACTTTATACGTCGCTTCAACGCAGATTTCAATAAAATAATTGATTTTGAGAGAGACGTAATATGCTCTACTGCCTCATTTTAACCTTTAGGTTAAATAATTAACGATAATAACGTTATTCAATAAAATGATTTCAATTATGAAATCTTTTCTCACAATTGAGATATTCAAATCAAAGTAATACGCTTTTCACGTATTAGCATATTTAATCTAACGATTTGGTACGTCAATTTCGAAAGTCAACCATTTTGACTTTTCTTTATAAATCTTAAATAAAATACATTTTTAATGTATAATCAATATAAATCGATTTTCAATCGATTTCTTTTCAATACTCGATTTTTCACGCAAATCGATAAACTTGATTAATATTTTCTTCAATATTAATCTTTAATACTTTAAGCATTATTTATGCTTTTAACGTTATTTAATATAACGCTTCATCGTAAACATAATATTCTATGTTTAATAATTTCAAAATTCAATTATGTCTAATATAATTTTTGACATATAATAAATTATTATTCTTGATTAAAAAAGAATTAAAATTCCTTATTTTCATCACATAGCTCACTCATTATTGTGTAAAATTTTCAAACTTGATCCAAAAATTCTCTAAATTCATATAGTGTATTATTCTACACTATGATCGTTAATATGTATTAATATCAATATAGAAAATTTGAACTCACCTATAACACTATATAGGCCACGGTTTTTATGAAAATTAATCCAAAAATTTTAATAATTATACACAAGCCTCAAATATTAATATATAACATAATTATAACCTAAAGTTTAATAAAATCAAACTATACACCATAGTATGATCGAGGTATAGCTCACGGCCCTTTAGGGCTTTTCAAACCAAACAATTTTTATAAAATCCTATAAAATTACACTATGCTTATATGCTATCATATAGCACTAATACATCATAATATCAAATAATAACACAACACAAACCATTAAATCCAAGGACCTAGTTCTCGGCTATTTTGGAATAAATTAGCCACATAAGTCCAAAATTCTAATAAATTCCTACATCACCTAATTAATACCCTAGATCAACAATATGCTATTATATCAAGCATATAAAATTATACACCAAGGTTCCACCCTATGTTCATTCTCGCTAAAATTCAAAATCAAACCAATGAATTCCAAAATTCTCAAATTAATAATATGCACTCCTACAACAAAGATAGATCAACAATCCAACCTTAAATCATACTTAGAAATTTTCGAGCATCATCAAAATAATTTAAATAAATTTGCTTAGCTTAAGAAATAAACATCTATGCACATATTAACATATGTAACATAATTTCTAAGCTTAAAACATGCTAGCATGATTTATTACACAATTAATACATGCTGAAAATAATTATTTAAACCGTAGGATTATTGAAAATTTGGGTATTATCGAAGCTTGTTCGATATCTAACCTCGTTATCTGAGTCGATCGGTTGTAGGATAATTCAAACTCAAATTATTGGAGAGAATGAAAGAAGAAATATTTGGTTTTCTTAAGGATGTGCTCTCAAAGGTGAGAGGAAAGGAAGAAAGAATATGTAAGTGTGATGTGTTAAGTGTGTTCAAGAGAATAAATAAATACTTAGGCAAATACAAGGAAATGAATTTCACATGTTCATGTATCTCTCGGCTCTCTCTCACACAAGACACAAATGAAAAATTTAGTCAAAGTGATGTCATGGATGAAGAAAATCTCTTACAAACATTAACTATCTTGCATACTTTAATAAAGGTTTTGAATTACACAAACACATCTCTCTCTCTCGGTTGTAACAAAGAAAAGCAAGACAAATGAATTTTGGAGAGTCAAATTTGCATATGTCATGGTGTAAAATATCTCTTACATGTATTAACTACATGCATAAAGTTTATTTTGAATGAAACAAAATATATTTGACTAATTTGCCACATTGCCTTCGACAACATGTAGAAGGAAGGAGAAATTTTCAGATTTTTCATGTTGTGTCTTGCATGTAATATATATACACTCTATCCCAAATATTGTGCTCAAGTGTCTATAAATCAAGACTTAATTTTGTATAAAATAGCCAACAATTTCGCAATTAAGAATAAAATGCTAGTGTATTTTCATCTACACATTTTACTTGGTAAGTGTGTATTAATACTACACTTAAGAAATAACACAAATTGAATGATCAAAATTAAATAATCCTATGTTAAAACAATAGGAAGTTCTCAGCATTTACAATAAATTAATGCCCAAAATTCATTTTCATGCTATAAGTAGATATATAGTATAATATATATCCTAGATGATAAATTATATCATAGGAAAAATTATTGGAATCAATCCATAGGTAGAAAACCCTAATTTCGATTTAGGGTTTTCGAGAATCTTAAATAATCAAAAATATAATTCCAAAATTTTCTAGCATTATTTCAATGCTAAATAATATTCTAATTATATAAAATAATCATAGGAATTTAAATATCATAATTCCTTGATCGTTAGACTTGATTCTCAAGTCATCTCTAAACGCTCCGCTTGAAACGCCTCAAACGTTAAATATCGACTATCTCAAAATGGTCGTAATAAAGCTGTAATCACTTTATTAAATTATTCCAATAATAATGGAATTTAATTCTAAGCTTAAACACTTAGAAGAGATTACGAAATTTCAATTATCGATACGCAATCGACGTTGAAATAATATCACAAATACGTTACATAATCGTATTTCTCAATTCACATTCATTTGTGAATAATACATAGGAATTTATTATTCAAATAATCGAAATCATTATTCGATAATTTATTAATTGATTATCGAGACGAAACCCTAATTTACGATTTTATTATCGAATTGGCTTTTAATAAATCGGGTATTACATTCCACCCCTTAAAGAAATTTCGTCCCAAATTTACATACATCAAGAAGTATGGGGCATCTTAGCACCATAACATCATAAATTTCCACGTGATTTCCTTTTGTCCATGGTCTCCATCGACTTTCATCAAAGACCCAATTTAATTCTTAATCATTGAATCATACGATCAAATAGTCGAGATGTTCATCACAACTCATTTTTGAGTTAAAGATCACGCCATTATGATGAATTACGTGATTTGGGTCATATTCATGTATCTTTAGTCGTGACACGTGGAAAAGATTATTTACATTCCCAAATTTTGGTGGAAGACTAATCTAGAGGCTATCGGGCCTATTATTTCTAGGATCCTCGTAAGGTCCTATAAATCTTGATCTCAACATTCCTTGTACTTTGAACTTTACAATTTCCTTGATGGAGAAATCTCAAGGAACTTTATTTTCGCATTCAAAATACGGTTCAGATCACGCTGCCCAAACAGAAGACCTTTGTATGCATCGAGCTTCTCGCGCTTTGCCTTATTTCGCAAATATCTTAATCATTTCATTTACGATGTCAAGACCTTATACCTTCTCTCACCTACTTTATTACAATAAAGTGCTGGTCGATATTTCTTTCCATATAATGCCATCGTGTGGCTATGTCAATCGTTGTCGACAGCTATGGTCGTCACGAACTTAATAAGTGGTACAACATGTTCCCACTTGCACTTGATTTAACATGAATGTTCTCATCGTATCTTCAATATTCATATTGTCCTTTTATCGCCCATCCATGACGTGAGGGACATCTACGATAAGGTTCAATATCGTGCATAACTCCCTTTTGGTGAGCTAACTCAAAATCTAGGGTAAACTTGGAATCTCTATCTAAAGTGATATGTATTGGGACCCCTGCAAAGATACGATTTCCTTTATGTACGACTAAGATAAATTATCGACCTCCGAGTCATCCTAATAGGTAGAGATGAGCATATTTATGAGTCGATCACTACTACCCATATAGTAGTGTTACATTTTACGACTTTGACGAAACCTCGTCATAAAATCCATTGCTATGTCATTTCATCCTCATTTGTATCTCATTAGAGATTATAACCTCTTGTAAGGTAATTGATACAATGCATTCACCTCTTATAATCGAGACAATGCTCACAACGAGGTTATAGCTCATTCCATTCTTTACTATTCGATTTCTTTCTCAGAAATCATAATATACTTTAATGTCATTGATGGGCGGTATGAGGAATATCATGAGCTTCATTCATGATTTCATTTCTAAGCTTATCATTGCTTGAAATATACATATAACCTTTTCTTAGACAATATGACATTGTCGCGCCTCTTTAAAACCCTTCACCTTTATAGGTGATAGTTTATATCACAATTGAATCTTTTACCGATTCGAGCCATCTTTTCTATCTCATTTTAAGTCTCGTCAAGAAATAATTCAACTTTATGGTTTGTGAAGATCTCACAACTTATTTCATATATGAAATGTCTCCAAAACCTCGTACTTATACCATTGTCGCTATTTCAAGTCATAAGTTGGGTAATTCTATTTATGAGGTTCAAGTCATCGCGGTGCGTTGACTATCATCTTCTCACTTTAATAAGTGGCCTCGCATTCATTTGTCCATGTAAATTTGATTCTTCTAAGACATCATGTGTCTAAGGAATATTCTTTCTTGTCGAAATTCATATATTAAACTTGGCAAAATTTTGCTCGACTCTAAAAGTCCGCAATACGTCCTTCTATGTTCTTTAGGTTCTTTCTCGCCCTTCATATGGATAAGAACATCGTTCATAAAGATTTAGACAAAATTGTCTAAGTACATATAGAACACTCGATTTTGAGGTTCATGAATAGGGTGGTGTACTAGCTTGTCCGAATGGCACGACTATAATCTCATAGTAACCATATCTTATTCGAACAATTTTGCTTTCGTACATCGATACCATTTACACATAAGCCACCATTTACATGTGAGTCTCATATTATCATAGACTCTATGTCCCCGAGTGGCCTTCGCCGGAATCGCACTTTCGCTTAGAACTTGCATATTTCCGTGCACGCTTTACCTCATATGTCCGACGATCTTTCTTTTCAAAGAGCCGGGTCAAATTGCTCCTGTTACTTTTTGATTCCGTAAGTGTGTTACTTTATCGTAAAGTAAGGTTGAGTTGATAGCGAAAATTCCCTAATTTTCGAGGGCGATAAGATCCCGTCCTTTGCCATTCTTATCTCTTTCTCGTATAATAGACGGCACAGACGTGGGCGGCATTTGGAACATCAAGGTACTACTGCCTTTATACCGCCCGTGTAACTTGCCGTGACCAGACAAGCACCAGAGGTGCTGCTCCTCACGCATTATATGTATACTGAGCTCGCTGACAAATCCCGATAAGTCTCCAAGTCTTGGAATTTTCTACTTGGAGAAGATATTATCTCGATACTTCTTTTGCAAGATCCTCGCCATTCATGGCAAACGATGGATAAGTTATTGGATGTCATCCTCATCCATCTCTCCATAGTTACGAGCATTCATCCAGATGTAGAAATTCCTCCAAAACTGCCCTAACCCATGCCCACTTATAATAAAAAGCTAATACGCCGTGTGAGTTCTCGACTTGTAGGCCTTGGGTTAACCTTTACTCATCGACTCTTCTCTTACCATCTCAGAAGATAGTTCTAGGTGAGTCATCCTTAAATTAAAGCAATTGAGGATCCAAAATCCCATTGCATAGAATTTCAAATGGAGAGGCTATGCCCGTGCTTCTAATCACGTGAGTGACATCCATTTTCAAACTGTTTGAATTATATCTACGCTCCACATAGATATTATGATCTAACTCATTTGTTAGAATCTTAGGCGATCCTAGGTCCAATTCTAAACTCGAGCAACACCGCGATGGCCATAATTTCGTGATAGGCGAAGAGATTTTCATTTCTATCTGCTTACCTCGAATTAGGTTCTATCGCTTCTCACGCATACTTGTGCGATGTTAGAAAACCAAACACCTATATTGAATGTAAAATTATAAGTATTATGAGAAATTTTCTCATATCTATCGTGCCTTCCGATTGCTCGTCTCTGCTTTCGGTCTGGTATAGGCTCGTCAACGGTGTTCCGCTTATTCAAGTAAACATCTTTTCATATATCATTGTCCTTTCCTTGGGACATTATGTTTCCTCGCTATAGCCTTTTGTTACTTCATTCACCCTACCCTTCTGTCGTCGAATATTATGCTTTTATCAATAGATTTCGTGGTTAGGTTTATATCGACCTATCCTCGATATTAATATCTCGATAACTTAATCTCATCGTAGAGATCATGATGTATTCGACACTATCATTCATTTCGATCCAAGATGAATGATTCAATTCCTTTTCACTTTATCGCTCTTAGAAATATATTTCATATATCCTTACTTAAACTCTTTCCGGAGAAAATCCTTGACCGGCATTTAGTGCCATCGCTTGTAATATCCCTTGAGGATATACGCCATTTCTTCTTAATATTTAGTGATTCATCATGCACTTTTGCATAGGATAAAACCTTTATCCGCTAGGACATATTATACTTTTGCATCGACGCCAAATATCTTTACCATTTTCGACATTCGATGAATGCTTCCTTCCCATGTCGAGATACTTAATATTCCACTTTATTGATCGTCACAAAAGTATGAGGGTAAGATTTACAATTAGATTCATCTTAAGATTCTTCCATGTGAATCTTTTCATTTGTTCTCTTGAAAACATTTCCTTTGCAAAAGTCAAAGAAGCTATCTTGCTTGTTAATTTCTAAGACATGCAAGACAAGAGTTCTGTGTCAATACAATTTAGAGCACTAAGATCCATTTCAAATAATGAATCTGCTTTTACTCGCTTCTTTACTTCAAAGGAATTACTTTACTTATCAAGTCATAATATCACCGAAACTTATCTCATATTGTGGCTATCTCATAATTGTATAGCTCATAATTTCTTCGGTTATTTTGGACTTTTGTCCCTTTTCGAGCATGGTGTCGAAAGTAATATTACTTTCATTATACTTGTTCTACTCTCGTGACTAGAACCGTCATTAATGTCATATAGCTTGGTAAGGTAGTACATTTGTACACCATAACTTAGATTCCAAGCATCTCATCACCATGTCTTCATTTTGGAGATATTTTCTCCATACTTGATTTACATGCTAGGGCTATCCTAGTTGTTCCCACATCTCAAAGATTATGTTTCCTCAATCTTATTATCATCGGTTTAACCAAGTCTCAATTACTTGGAATCGATTACGCTCAAGCATAATCTCATCGATTGAGATATAAAACGAGAGATTTGTTATCTGAGATGCTATCGCTTTACATATATATCCTTTGAAAAGAATATCGTGCATCTCCATTCTTTATACATGTCCAACCTACTAAGGACAATCAACTATCTTAAAGATAAGTTGTAATCTCTCTCGTTATATCATAATAAGGGGAAATTATATCCCAAGGATATCATGAACTTCCCTTTACTTCAACTCTTGCATTCCATGCTAAAGGGTAGCTCATTCATAACATTTCATTTCATAACACCACATGAAGATATAACTTCACCGTTATCAAAATCGTAAGCCCATCGTGGGTCATTGCATCCATGTGCATCATAGGAAAATATCTCGCCTCATCGAGATCTTATTTACATCATATCTTCTTGATGTCTGTCACCTTACTGATCTGCAACCTTTAGGTTATCAAATAGGTCAATCTACATCGTACCTGATGTTTGTCACTTTACTAATTCAAAACTTAGGCGACAAGATAAGTCAATCTTTATCTTACTCATTGGTCTCCAGGATTGAAGAAATTACATCATGTCAACTTTCAAAAGATATGGGTTCATGATTCAAAATAACATACCTTACTATTTGAATCCATTTATTCCTCGAATCAATAATTTAGATCTAGGTCCAAGACCGAATGATGACTACATCGAGATTTCTTTGGTCATATGGGCTGCACCCATCACAAATATTCTCTCACCACATGAGGGTTTGGTTTCAAAAGGACACATTATAAATTCTCGGTTGAAAATTTTCTTCAAAAAGTGAGAACTCAAATGATTTCTCAATTTGAACTAGTCATAGAGTTAAACTCAATGACGTAAATTTGTAATGAAAAGAATTTAAACTTTATATAACACATTATAGGTCGTCATCAAAGGTTCCTCTATATGACATAGCACCTCTTGTACCATCGGGAATACTACTTTCTAGTATCATTGTAAGATTCTAATCGCATCGAAAGTTCACATTCTATAAAACTATAAACTAACTTCAACTGACTCGTCAATTCTGGTGAAGGAATCAGGATTTGGTTCTTCATAAGAAGTATAGTACTCTGTGGTAGGAGTACGAGGCGAAAACCGTCAGAATCGGAGCTCTAACGAAGGAAAACGGGCTAAAACAAAACATTGCGCAAACAGTTTTGTTGATGCCGAGCTCGATACCGAGGTCGTAAGTAATACCGATGTCGGGTTGTTGCCGGTCATTTACCAATGCCGAGGTCATTGCCGGACTTTTGACATAGAGATGAAGTCATTAAGGCCGACTTCGCCGAAGTCGAAGGTATCGACGCCGTAGTCGAGGGCGCATATGTCAATGTCGGGCGACAGGTCGACGCCGAGGTTGTTTTCCGAGGTGGAGGTGATTTGACCGAGGTCAAGATAAATTGGCGAGGTGGATGTCACACCTGCCATTGCCGAGGTCAGAAGCCGAGCTCATACCCACCGGGCTCGCTCCTGCCGAGGTCGCACCGCCAGGTCGACTAGACTTAGAGGTCGGATCGAACCGACCGAAAGTGAAGTCAAAAAAAAAAATACATGTTGGTGCCGAAGTCGAAGTCGAGTTCAAGGTCGACTGAGCATGATAGCGAGTTCGGCCTTTAACTGACTCTAACGAATTCTTTAATCACATTTTTACTTCGTTTTCAACGAAGAGTCATAGATGATGTGGAGTTCCGCCATGCTTGAACTTCCAAATAAAATATCATTCTCGTGTCACTTATCGCATAGTGACATTCATCGCCTCGACATCCTTTCCACCTCGAGCTTAAAATTTTCTTCTCGCTCATCAATTCGAGATTCTCGTGATGGAATAAATTCTAATAATCCATCTTCCTATGTTCTTCGCAATTGGGATCATGCGCCTTAAATAGCTCACGCCCTCGATAACATACCCATCATCGAAACATCCTCGATTTGAAATAAAATTTTCAAATATTCGTAATAATAAATTTCTATCAATTACATGAATTCAAACATTTTATCCCAAAAAATTTTGTCCATACATTCTCGTATGACATTATCATACGCTGGTGGCGAGCCAACAACTTTCATTATCAATTCTCATAACTTCATTTGGGATGACAATAGTCATTAATCAAAACAATATTGAGAATCAAGAATAAAATTTCAAATACGACGAACATAGTTCGCTTTAAACATACGCATTTCTTGCGTAAAATTATTCAATCAATCAATCATGGTTATTTACAACCTTTCATTTCATTTGTCGATAATGTTCTATCGACACCAAATCAAATTCATAAATCATTTGTCGATAATGTTCTATCGACACCAAATCATTTGTCGATAATGTTCTATCGACAACAAATCATTTGTCGATAATGTTCTATCGACAACAAATCAAATTCATAAATCTCAAATTTTCTTTTCAAAGATGAGAAAATAATTTACCTTTCCCACTGAGCTTGATGTGATGGAGTGTCGAGCGAAGTCGGTGATCTCTAGAAGTCTAGTGACTCAATCTAGACTAAATTTTGAAATGGGTTTTGATTCAAAGAGCGAACCGCTCGATACCACTTTGTAACAGCCCCTAAATCCTAAGTACGATTTAGGTGGCTAATACTGGAATAATAATCAAGGGTGCTTTAATCAATATATATATACAAGAACTCATGTGTTCGGAAATATTTAACTAATCAACATCATAAGATAAATAAATTCAATTGCAATGAAAACGTGTGAATACACATATGACGATGTGTATTCGGTTTCTAATATATTGCATTCACAAGGGTTCCGACCGCTCCGACATCTCCATCCATCATCTCGCTCAACTGCACATTTAAAACAACATGCAGGTCGAGTACAAGATTGCACTCATGGCTCATGCCAAAATAATTTATCACATTTGAATTACTTTGCCCATCACAAGAATAACACGAGGTTTTAATTTGAAATACTGTGCTTACTAAATATTTTCTTTCATTTTCCATAAAGATTGTCCGCCGACATTTTTCCATGTATGTATGATCCATATCCACCACAATAATTCATTCCACAACAATTCCTGTTGGAGAGGAGGCCTCCTCTCACAGACGCCGCGACCGCCGAGCACCCTTTCAAAGACACAAATACAAAATAATCGGTGCACAAAATCCAGCCATCTCAAGACAGATACGAATTCTCCATCATCCTTGGGGTACTTCCAAGAATACGAATTCAACCATGTCATAAAGTGGAGCTACCCAACATTATGCATCAACAATCATGAATTGGATACATACATAAAACATAAATATTTTGGGTGTAATTAAATAAATCGCTTCATAAATATTTGCTTGCAATAAAGCATCATAAATAAATCATTTGGTAAATTCTACCAGTTTGAGTATAGTAAAGCCCACCTTTACTTTTGAACTTCAATTTCGATACGCGTGTTCTCCTCTTGTTGCGTGTGAGTCTTCACGTCCCACCTTACGCAAAATTTACGCTTAGCACGTTGGCATTTTCGAGATTTTCAAAGTTCATTCAACTTTGATAAATAATAATAATCAAGTTTTAATAAACTTTATACGCCGCTTCAACGCGTATTTCAATAAAATAATTCTCGCTTTTCGAGAGACGTAATATGCTCTACCGCCTCATTTTAACCTTTTAGGTTAAATAATTAACGATAATAACGTTATTCAATAAAATGATTTCAATTATGAAATCTTTTCTCACAATTGAGATATTCAAATCAAAGTAATACGTTTTTCACGTATTAGCGTATTTAACGAACGTATTTGGTACGTCAATTTCGAAAGTCAACCATTTTGACTTTTCTTTATAAATCTCAAATAAAATACATTTTTAATGTATAAATCAATATAAATCGATTTTCAATCGATTTCTTTTCAATACTCGATTTTTCACGCAAATCGATAAACTTGATTAATATTTTCTTCAATATTAATCTTTAATACTTTAAGCATTATTTATGCTTTTAACGTTATTTAATATAACGCTTCATCGTAAACATAATATTCTATGTTTAATAATTCTCAAAATTCAATTATGTCTAATATAATTTTAGACATATAATAAATTATTATTCTTGATTAAAAAAAGAATTAAAATTCCTTATTTTCATCACATAGCTCACGCTATTGTGTAAAATTTTCAAACTTGATCCAAAATTCCTCTAAATTCATATAGTGTATTATTCTACACTATGATCGTTAATATGTATTAATATCAATATAGAAAATTTGGAACTCACCTATAACACTATATAGGCCACGGTTTTTATGAAAATTAATCCAAAATTTTAATAATTATACACAAGCCTCAAATATTAATATATAACATAATTATAACCTAAAGTTTAATAAAATCAAACTATACACCATAGTATGATCGAGGTATAGCTCACGGCCCTTTAGGGCTTTTCAAACCAAACAATTTTTATAAAATCCTATAAAATTACACTATGCTTATATGCTATCATATAGCACTAATACATCATAATATCAAATAATAACACAACACAAACCATTAAATCCAAGGACCTAGTTCTCGCTATTTTGGAATAAATTAGCCACATAAGTCCAAAATTCTAATAAATTCCTACATCACCTAATTAATACCCTAGATCAACAATATGCTATTATATCAAGCATATAAAATTATACACCAAGGTTCCACCCTATGTTCATTCTCGCTAAAATTCAAAATCAAACCAATGAATTCCAAAATTCTCAAATTAATAATATGCACTCCTACAACAAGATAGATCAACAATCCAACCTTAAATCATACTTAGAAATTTTCGAGCATCATCAAAATAATTTAAATAAATTTGCTTAGCTTAAGAAATAAACATCTATGCACATATTAACATATGTAACATAATTTCTAAGCTTAAAACATGCTAGCATGATTTATTACACAATTAATACATGCTGAAAATAATTATTTAAACCGTAGGATTATTGAAAAATTTGGGTATTATCAAAGCTTGTTCGATATCTAACCTCGTTATCGAGTCGATCGGTTGTAGGATAATTCAAACTCAAATTATTGGAGAGAATGAAAGAAGAAATATTTGGTTTTCTTAAGGATGTGCTCTCAGCGTTGAGAGGAAAGGAAGAAAGAATATGTAAGTGTGATGTGTTAAGTGTGTTCAAGAGAATAAATAAATACTTAGGCAAATACAAGGAAATGAATTTCACATGTTCATGTATCTCTCGGCTCTCTCTCACACAAGACACAAATGAAAAATTTAGTCAAAGTGATGTCATGGATGAAGAAAATCTCTTACAAACATTAACTATCTTGCATACTTTAATAAAGGTTTTGAATTACACAAAACACATCTCTCTCTCTCTCGGTTGTAACAAAGAAAAGCAAGACAAATGAATTTTGGAGAGTCAAATTTGCATATGTCATGGTGTAAATATCTCTTACATGTATTAACTACATGCATAAAGTTTATTTTGAATGAAACAAAATATATTTGACTCAATTTGCCACATTGTCGTCGACAACATGTAGAAGGGAAGGAGAAATTTTCAGATTTTTCATGTTGTGTCTTGCATGTAATATACATACACTCTATCCCAAATATTGTGCTCAAGTGTATATAAATCAAGACTTAATTTTGTATAAAATAGCCAACAATTTCGGCAATTAAGAATAAAATGCTAGTGTATTTTTCATCTACACATTTTACTTGGTAAGTGTGTATTAATACTACACTTAAGAAATAACACAAATTGATGATCAAAATTAAATAATCCTATGTTAAAACAATAGGAAGTTCTCGCATTTACAATAAATTAATGCCCAAAATTCATTTTCATGCTATAAGTAGATATATAGCATAATATATATCCTAGATGATAAATTATATCATAGGAAAATTATTGGAATCAATCCATAGGTAGAAAACCCTAATTTCGATTTAGGTTTTCGAGAATCTTAATAATCAAAATATAATTCCAAAATTTTCTAGCATTATTTCAATGCTAAATAATATTCTAATTATATAAAATAATCATAGGAATTTAAATATCATAATTCCTTGATCGTTAGACTTGATTCTCAAGTCATCTCTAAACGCTCCGCTTGAAACGCCTCAAACGTTAAATATCGACTCATCTCAAAATGGTCGTAATAAAGCTGTAATCACTTTATTAAATTATTCCAATAATAATGGAATTTAATTCTAAGCTTAAACACTTAGAAGAGATTACGAAATTTCAATTATCGATACGCAATCGACGTTGAAATAATCTTGTGAAATACGCTACATAATCGTATTTCTCAATTCACATTCATTTGTGAATAATACATAGGAATTTATTATTCAAATAATCGAAATCATTATTCGATAATTTATTAATTCGATTATCGAGACGAAGCCCTAATTTACGATTTTTATTATCGTAATTGGCTTTTAATAAATCGGGGTATTACACCCTGCAACCCCAATTTGCAACTTCAGGAGACTTCTGCTATGAAGAAATGTATGGAGACACACTATTAATAATACGTGTCATCCCAAGAAGGAAAAAGAGAGACGACTGATCCAGCTGCGTAAGGGAAATCTAATGATTCCGAGAAGAAGGTGGAGTCTTGAATTTTGACTAATACGATTTGAGATTGAAGAAGAGTTTGACGAAGGAAATGTAGAAATCTAGAGTTGGCATCAAAAAATTGGAAAACGACGTGTAGAAATCTAGAGTTGGCATAAAAAAATTGGAAAACGACGTTGTTTTCTTAGATATATACAATTTTTTATTCCACATATGTAATTAACGTGGACTTCTAGTATGTCAGCTAGAAATGAGCCCAAATCGAGAGTCGGGATGTTATTGTAAACTCATGTAAAGGTTATGGTCGATTTTTTATTATGCTTATTTTGAGACACTGATGTAAAAAGTCGTAATATTGTAGTGTTAGATGGTATTTACCCTAATTTTAATCTCTTCGGATCTAACATCACGTATTTCAATTTGGTACTTGCAATGTAAACGTGCCGATTTTTTCCAAAACTAATAGAAAATCTCAGTACGAAATTTACAAATTCTCTCACATGCATGTTGTACGTGGACGGGCGGCACAAGTGCTTGGAGAAGGAATGGGAGGATTGGAAATATCAAATATGCATGCCATATATTCGAGTTAGCTGTTAGCATCTGAGCAGGGAAATTTCATGGTAAGTGGATTAACTGCAAGCATTCTAATTCATGCAGCCTCCACTATCTATCAAAGATCTCCATCGGTCCATCCTTTGACCTAAACCTTCAAGATTTCAGTCAACTGCAGTGGACTTTAACCACTCCGTACAATATTTAACAATAGTCAAAACGGATCCCCGTACTTTGATTTTTTTTTTTGGTCTCAGTAGGTCGTTTTGAACAGATTTATAAAACATATCATTAGGGCGTTTTTAACAGATTTATCAAGTCAAGTCCGTCAACTTTTTTTGTTAATAAATTCCCACATCATCAATATTAAAATAAAATCCATATTAGATTAAAATAATTTAAACCCAATTTCTGAGGCACACTGACACCAATCCATTTACTTGTACAACACCGATCTCCCCCCGCGTCCACCCGATTTGTCCGAGGTCACATGTTGTACCGGTTTCATAGAGAGATTCGTTGAATTGATTATAATCCGAACATGCCTCCGATGAACTGGGTTCCGAGCAACGGTGGTAGACTGAAGCCACGACAACGAGGGACATGAAGGTGTTGGAGGGGCAGGGCCTTGTCGCTCTCTCTTCTATTGGAATTTGGAAGCCAACAGATTTGAGAAAACAAACATCAGAAATGGCCCATGGCAACTCTAGCAATTCTTAAGTATTGGTAGATGTTGGGACAAATCAGATATTGTTTGGGTCTCCAAAATTAGTGTCGGATCATGAAAATTTTGATTCATTTTGGATAAGTGGAATCTATAAGAAGCACGAGTTTGCTGAAGAATTTCGGGTATAAAGGCTGCACAAGAATTGATGCTGCCTGCTGGAGTTCTGCTGTGTGGGAAGAGGAAATCACTTTATTAAAAACAAGATATAAACCCTAATTCGGAATTGGATAAGGGTGGGGTTTGTCTCCTTCAAAGGAATAATTTGATGCTTCTAAACATTGTAACAAAAAATCATTAGAGCCCATTGGTAAGTGGAAGGATTGGTAGCAGCATTTGGGCAACAACCGAATCTATCTAGTCAAGGAAAACACTTTCAGCTAAAATGGACTTCAACGGATTTTATAAATCCATAAACAAAGATCTAATAATATGGATTATAAAACTAGAGGACCTAATAAAACAAGAAGAAGAAAAATTATTATAGGACCTCCTGAAACAAAAAATCAAAGTACAAGACTTCTAAATGCGTTTTGCCTAATATGAATGTATGTTTAATGTTCTCTGAAATTGTTACTAGTTTACTTCACATTTTTTTAGCTTGAAAGAGTATACTTCTCTTTTCTAGGACTTATGCATTACAAGGAGTACCTTCTAGATTATCAATAAAATTCACACAATTTGGACAGACAATAATAATACATTTCCAAGAAAAAGCAGAATGAAAAATTTCCAGAAATCAAATCCCACTAGATGTTCAGCCACAAAAGTTCTTTTTTTCTTGGATAAGAACGAGATGTCAAATATTCATTCTTATCTTTGCTAGAATCTTAAGCAATGTGATGCCTCTATCCACCAATTGACGTATACTCTCCAGGCCCCTCACCTCAACGGCATCAAATCCTTCCATTTATCGACACTTAAAAATTGGACAGACAATATTGAAACGATAAAACTCCCAAAAGAGAATAAAATAAATCATGTGCTCATGTGTTCTCCATCAATAACAGCTTCTCACTGAGATGTAGGCAAGCTGGGAATGCATGTGCAGACCAGTAGATGTCATGACTCATACACTCCAAACAATGGACTAATCAAAACTTTCCCAATTCTCAGTTACCTTAGTAGAAGATGGCAAATGGGAAGGGGAAGAAGACAGCACAGGGGTAGAGCCAGGAACAGAAACCGGAACGGGTGTACTGGTAGAAGATGTCACAGAGGCAGAGGCAAGGGTAGGGGCAGGCGCATGTAGAGGGGTAGCATCCGAAGATGGAAAAATGACGGTAGAAGAGGGCTCACTGGACTCGGTACTCACACTTTCAGATACAGGCTCAAAAGTCTCCCATTGAGTTGTTACAGATGCAGTATTATCATTATTGTTGATATCATGATTAGCGTTTCTTGACTTGAGCGTGTCCACTGTTTCCACAAAGCTCTGCACCGACGTACCTGGAGATAATAAAAGTTAATATCTGTCCAGCAAGGGAGAGAATACTTGTAGAATGTACATAAAGAAGAGAAGTAATACAAAGAAATAGGCATGACAGTCAGCAAGAGAAGCCTTGGAGCAAGAGTTTCAATTTCATAATTAGATTCCGACTCATAAGTAAATGTTTGACATACATAGGTGTTGACATATCCATTAACATTACTGATTGTGCAACAAAAGAACTTCTGAAGCAAAAGCAGGGCATGTATATGCATAGCAACTGTATTTTTTGGTTCAAAACAACAGTTCAAAACCACCAACTCCCTTCAATTTGACTAGTATGTCCCTTAGGGGAAACCTAGGAGCACAGATGTGTACATGGATAGAGAATGAACTGATTTGCTTCTTTATTAATATAATACTAACCTCCATCTTTCTCTTGACTCTTCCCTCCCCTTCGGCTTCGATGCCATCCAACTTGAGCAACTGCCTCATGAGCATCTCCGTCAAATAAAGAAAATCCTTATCATCAACCTTCGTTCCACCATCAACAACAGCTTGTAAAGCAGCTACCTATCATTGATTAGCAAAAGGGAACATCATTTACCACTCAAAAGGATCAAGACATAGCCATATACATGCACAAAAGAAGTTGCAACTTCTCTATTATAAAGGTGTGAACCTGATCGGCAAGCTTGTCAACCTCTTCCCTCACTTCAGCAACAGCTGCATCTCCTCGAGAGATGACAACAGTTTCCACTTTCTCGGGAGACACTACAATGGTTTGAACTTTTTCGGGGATTTTCTGCAGTGGTGTCGTGTTCTCCACAACCAAAACTTTGGAACTATCCTTTACACCAGCTGCATGAAGATGATCGCCATCTTCTTTCTCTTTACCTCTGAACAAGAGTTTGTAGGTCTCTGGTTCCAATCCGATTTTTTGAGCAATAACTGGTTTAAGATCACCTGCAGCATCAAAATGAATACTCAACCAAAGCAACATAGAGAACTCCAGAAGTGTATCCACAAAAGATGTGAACTGAAAAGAAGTCAAAACATATTTCAAGACAAAGTATTCGAGGCAAGTTGCACTATAACCAAGTAAGCCAGAGGAAAGCAGAAAATCATGCTAACAGCATATACGAGAATTGTATTATAAACTGACCACAATGAACTCAAATTTTAAAATAGGCTTAGTTTCTGCGCAATGAAAGTTAACTTCATTCACTTATAACCACATTATAGTAACTAAAAATAGACTAGCCAAGACAGACTCGAAAATTAGGCCTCCGCCACGCACACTGATCAATTCCACCATTTCCCATCAGCGTCTATCGACTACGAGGTGCTGAAACTGGTTTTCCTTTTAATGCCAACGGTAATAATACAGATAGCTGGCCCAAATTTCTAAACCCATCAAGAATATCTAATCACGCCGCCGAAATTACACACGCAGCGCCTAAACAGATCTACAGGATCAAAAACACATAAGAAAAGAGAAAACGAAGAGCAACAAATGCAGAACAACATAAAAAATACGAAAACAGACAACGCATCAATGTTCACCAAGCAACGATTAAATAATCACGAATAACTATTTCATGCAGAGAATTGAAAAAAAAAAAGAAAAGAAAAAGAAAAGCATACCAAAAGTGGAATTAGCGGGCACGACAACTTGGTGTTGGTTGGGACCGTGAGAGACTGTGATGTTGAGATTACCAGACCCAGGCTCGGGTTTCAGTTCCAGCTCGATTGCAGCGTTTTCGGAGTTAGAATTTAAGCCCTCCATCATTGGAACTACAGCAAATTGCGCGGGCAAAAGTGAGTCCTGCTTCTGTAAATAAAATTTTTATTCTCAATTTTCTAGCCGAGGGTTTATACCTTCGAATTGCGGTAATGGCTGCTGGCTGCGGATATTTACAAGTGGGGCAGTAGAATACGGTGTCTCCAGTGCCAGTTGCTCAAGTTGTTTACGATTCGTGCGACTTTATAACTCGCGCAATTTCCGTGTTGCCAAATGCCAATGTCAATAGATCCAATATACAAAGGCCCAATTCCTTTGGGCCGAATGTGGACCACAAACACACTGTGTGCCGTAGAGAAGAAATCCAATTGGGATGTTACTTTTCACGACAAGATTTTGAACGATTGATTATTCACTGATTAAATATACGATATGATAATTTTATTCATCAATCTTTGTTTACTACAAAGGATTAGTGAAGGATTAAAATTGAGATAAATAATTCTCCCTTTATTTAGAGGATTATTTCAATCCTACCTATATTGGTTGGATTATAATTAATGGAGAACAATTCAAAGGATTAAAATAATTACGGGCTTTGGGATATCCTCAAATATTAATCCTTAAAAGTAAACACATAATTAGATTGGATTAATTTTATCTATCCAACCTAATCATACAAAGTAAACGTCCCTTTGGCGTATACGTTCCAAAAATAAAATGGCCAAATTTATAGTCCCAACCAACCCAGCAACTCCTTACGTAAACCGCTGCGCAAATTTATGTCGATTTTTTCTATATAAACAACATTTTACCGATAAATAACGTCGTTCAAAAATATTGTGCCACAAGTTTTTGATGCAGAATTTCCTTAGTATTTTCCAGTCTGTTCAATTATAATCCAATATCAAATTTAAAACAATAAATATTAAAGTAATAGTTTGAACTAATAGTCTTAGAATTCGAGACATATTTTTAAAAGTCCATAAAAACATATTAAAATAATTAATTCTCTGAATAAAATAATTATTTAAAAATATTCTAGAAATCGAGAATTTCCTAATATTGTCTTAAGGGACATTTAGATGGATAGATAAAAATAATCAAAATTAATTTATCGTTTATTTTGATGGATTGATTGGGAACATTTAGATGAATAGATAAAAATAATTTAAATTAATCTACCGTTTACTTTGATAAATTGATAATGAATTAATCAATCTTAATCTTGTTTGACAAGCTTATTCTTGAAATACATAATAATATGTTTCATTTGGTCGGATTAGAAAATGACAATAGTCTTAAACCAAGCTTAGATCCGTAGATCTAGATCAATTTTAGGTTCTAAGTTGAAATTTTGAACCCGGCGAATTTGGGCTGAATCTGGATCTTATCCTTAACTATCGGATCCAAATCAAAACTTAAATTTTTGAGATCCGATCTGTAAAAATTTGAACCCGACTAATTTGGATCGAATCTGGATCCTATCCTTAACTATCGGATCCGAATCCGAACTTAAATTTTTTGAGATCTGATCTGGCCCAGATTCGACTCATAAACATGCTTATGATTAAATTTTAAATTGTTATTCTTATTAAATTTTATTTTTAACACTATATTTTTGTTCTTATTCTTATTTTGGATTATTGTAATGTTTTTTGTGTATTAAAAATGTAATAACTTATTTTTTAATAATTATAGAAACTCTTAATAATTATTATAATATTATTATATAAATATTGTTAATTTAGATGACTATTATTGTGTTATTGTAATATTTTGTTAATTTAGGATTTATGTTAAAAATATATATATAGATTTAAACCTGTGGGCACTTTGAAACTTATAAACTTGGATCTGGATCTCATTTTTTTAGACGCAATGAATTTGGTTCCAATCTATCCAAGCAAAAAGAGTTCGAATTTGGGCACGAATTGTAATACCCCGATTATTTAAACGCCTAATTACGATATTAATTTCGTAAATTAGTGTATTATTATGATAATTTGATTATTAAAATATCGAATAATGATTTCGATTATCTTTGGAATAATAAATTCCTATGTTTTATTCACGATGAAAGTGAATTTAGAAATACGAATATATAACGATTTCAACAGCTTTATTTCAACGTCGATCACAGATCGATAATTGAAATTTCGTAATATTTTCTAAGTGTTTAAGCTTAGAATTAAATTCCATTATTATTGGAATAATTTAATAAAGTGATTACAACTTTATTACCACCATTTTGAAATGAGTCGATAATTAACGCTTAGAGACGCTTCAAACGTTAACGTTTAGAGATGACTTGAGAATCAAGTCAACGATCAAGGAATTATGATATTTAAATTCCTATGATTATTTTATATAATTAGAATATTATTTAGCATTGAAATAATGCTAGAAAATTTTGGAATTATATTTTGATTATTTAGATTCTCGAAAACCCTAAATCGAGAATTAGGGTTTTCTCATGAAATGATACCAATAATTTTTCCTATGATATAATTTATCATCTAATATATATATATATATATATATATATATATATATATATATATATATATATTTTAGTATCAAAATCAAAATTGCACTTGTGAAATGAAAATGTCAGGAACTAATTGTGTGCAACAAAGTTACGCATGAAGTTATTGCTTGCATTACCATGCTATAAGTTTTAATCATTCAAATGGGTTATAATTTGCACAATGATCGTGTAAAATAAGAAATGATTAGTTGATGTGTGTGGCTTGCAAGAGACGTGTAATATGAATCAATTAGAGGTAGGAAGCTTTGACACTACTCTTGTATTAACTTTGATTTTGCATTTGGTAATGTGTACAAACTTTATATACATAAGACGAGATTAATTAAATCACTCCTCCTTGTTAAAGTCACGAGAGCCGACGGCTCTAGTCTCCAAAGTGGAGAGTCAAATTGTTTCTTTCAAAATGTAAGAACATAGTAAGTATAGGTGATGTAATACTGTGAGTCATCACCAAGTCTTCAGGTAGAGTGGGAGCCGACGGCTTCTTCATCACAAAGCAAGAGAGCAAATTGTTTTGTTCAAGATGCTTTAATTTGTGTAAGAGATGACATAGTCATTGATGAATCATACAAATAAATTATGTGTTTTCCTTGTGGTGTGTGTGTGATAGCCGACGGCTATGATTGATAAAGCAAAGGAAAATTGTTTCATTCAATAATAGTAAGAGTGACATATCACTTTAGTGAGTCACCAAAGGGATATGTCATGCCTTAGATAATTGTAGCATGATATTATTGACTAAGTAAATGAGAAGAATTTTGTGAACCCTTGTTGCATGAAAATCACTGACTGGAAAATCAAAGTAGAGATATTTTCATTCCTTTAATTGTCAAGTGAAGGGTAGTAAATATTGTGTAAGTAGTGATGTAATAAAGTATGGTGAGTCACAATGTATGGCTTGAAATTTTGGGGTGGTGACCGAGAGAAATAGGCGAGGAATTAAGTGTAGTCCTTGTTCATTTTGCTTAAGTAATAGAATTCTTTTTTGTTCAAAACACTCTCTTCCCCAAAACTTCCAACACTGCCGAAAGCTTTTAAGAGAAAAACAAATGTGTTCTTCATTTTTAAAATGCCAAAACCTTGATCATAAATCCTTGCACTAAAAATCGACAACGGTAAAGAGGTTAGTAATCGAAAAAGCTTCAATTATTCGTTAAATTTTTTGAATTATAACCGTTGGATTTTAATATACATACTTATGTTCTTAAGGAGAAGAATAGAAATAACTATGTGATCATGTCTAGTTATTCATTATTTATGTAAGCATGAAGAATTTGTTTCATGTGGATGAATTAATTAAAAGTTAAAGCATGATTTGAATTTAATAGGAATGATCGAGAGCTTCATCGCTTTCATTTGTTGGTAAATTGATTATTTATGATGATTATAGAGCTCATGGCAAATTGTTTGAACTTATGAAAATCCTTTGTGATTAAATTTTGAAACCACCGAAAATGGGTGGAGAGTGTAGGTTGGTGTACAATTTATATTCAAGTAATTTTATAACATATAAATGTTGTAGAACCTAAAGTAGGTGTTATGGGAATTTACAATAATATTTAGAAAATTTATGTACATATATTGAGGATGGCCGAGAGTTATTAGGTTGGGAACACGATGTATAAATTGAATATGTTGAATATTATGATGTATTAATGATATAGAATGATGATTAAGTGTTGTAGAATTTAATGGGAATTTTAGGAAAATGTTTGGTTAAATTTTGAGAAAAATTCGAGAGCTACAAGGTGTAGGAAAGTGATGCCCAATTTTCCTATAGCTAATTTTAATACATATTAGTGATACTATGATAATATAGTACACTATATGAATTTAGAAGAATTTTTGGAAGAAGAATGAAAATAAGAGCTTAAACCGAAAGTTGAATAAATATATTAAGGATTTTAAATCCTTAATATCAAGAAAATAATTCATTATATGTCCGGAAATTATTTTAGACATATTAAGAATTTATGAAATTTTATAAACATAGAATACTATATTTATGACTAAACGTTATATTAAATAACGTTAGAAATGAAAAATAGTATTTAATGAATAAATTAATTAATATTTAAGAAAATATTAATGAAGTTTATCGATTTATGTGAAAATCAAGAATTAGGGCTTTATGAAAAGAAATCGATTGAAAATCGATTTATATGGAAATTAGATGATAAAATATGAATTATTAATGAAATTAATAAAGTAAGGTCAAATTTGTCGACTTTTGATTTAACGTATGAAATACGTTGAATAAGTACTTTAATACGTAAAACGACAAGTTATAAGAATATCTCATTGGTGAGAAAAGATTTCATAATTGAAATCATTTTATCGAAAACGTTAGAATATCGCTCAACGCTTAACCTAAATGGTTAAAATGAGATATTAGATCATATCTCGCCTATATCAAGCACGAGAGTTATTTTATTGAAATACGCTAAAACAACGTATTAAGATTATTAAGACTTCAATTATTATATTATTTATCAAAGTTGAATGAACTTTAAAAATCTCAAAAGCGTGCCAACGTTCTAAACATAAAAATTTTATGTAGCGGACGGAAGACTCACACGCAATGAGGAGAACACGCGATCGAATTCAAGTTCAAAAGTAAAGGTGGGCTTTACTATACTCAAATTGATAGAATTTATCAAATGATTTATTTATGATGCTTATCGCAAGCAAATATTTATGAACCGATTTATTTAATTACCGCCCAAAATGTTTATGTTTTACGTATGTATCCAATCCATGATTATTGATGCATAATGTCGATAGCTTCCTTTATGACATGCTTGAATTGATTCTGGAAGACCCCAAGGATGATGGAGAATTCGTATCCTGTGCTGAGATGGCCTGGATTTTGTGCACTGATTATTTTGTGACTGTGTGCTGAAAGGGTGCTCGGCCGGTCACGGCGTCTGTGAGAGGAGGCCTCCTCTCCAGCACGGAATTATTGTGGAATGAATTATCAGGTGGATATGGATCATACATACAAGGAAAATGTCCGCCCAGACGAATCTTTATGGAAAATGAAAGAAAATATTTAGTAAGCACGAGTATTTCAAATTAAAACCTCGTGTGTTACTGTGATGGGCCAGAGTAATTCAAATGTGATAAATTATTTTGGCATGAGCCATCGAGTGTAATCTTGTACTCACCCTGCATGTTTGTTTTAAATGCGCAGTTGAGCGTATGATGGATGGAGATGTGTCGAGCAATCGGACCCCTTTTGAATATGATATATTAGAAACATTGAATACACATCGTCATATGTGTATTCACACGCTTCGCTGCAATCAATTAATTTATCTTATGATGTTGATTAGTTGAATACGCCCGTAACATATGAGTTCTTGTATATATATATTGGTTAAAGCTTCGATTATTATTCCAAGTATTAGCCCCGCTAAATCGCATTTAGGATTTAGGGTTGTTACAAAGTGGTATCGAGCAGTCATTTGAATCCAAAGCCTCTTTTCGTAGTTAAGCTAGATTGAGTCACTGACCTCTAGAGGTCACCGACATCGCCGACACTCCATCACATCAAGCTCAACTGAAAAAGGTAAATTATTTTCATCTTTGAAAAGAAAATTTGAGATTTATGAATTTGATTTGGTGTCGATAGAACATTATCGACCAATGATTTGGTGTCGATAGAACATTATCAACAAATGATTTATGAATTTGATTTGGTGTCGATAGAACATTATCGACAAATGAATTGAAAAAGGTTGTAAATAACCATGATTTATTGATTGATTGAAATTTTTTTCGCAAGAATTGCGTTTATTTGAAACGAACTATGTTCGTCATATTTGAAATTTTATTCTTCAATTCTCAATATTGTTTTGATTAATGACTATTATCATCCCAAATGAAGTTATGAGAATTGATAATGAAAGTCGTTGGCTCGCCACCAACATATGATAATGTTATACGAGAATGTATTGACAAATTTTATTTTTTTTGGGATAAAATGTTTGAATTCATATAATTCAATAGAAATTTATTGATATGAATATTTGAAAATTTTATTTCAAATCCCAAAGATGTTTACAATTATGGGTATGTTATCCCAAAAGAACGTAGACTGCTTAAGATGCATGATCCCAATTATGAAGAACATAGGAAGATGGATTATTAGAATTTTATTCCATCCCGAGAATCTCGAATCGATAGACGAGAAGAAAATTTGAGCTCGTAAACGGAAAAGATGTCAAGACGATGAATGTCACTATGCGATAAGTGACACGAGAATGATCTTTTATTCGAAGTTCACGTATGACTTAACCCAAATCATCTATGACTCTTCGTTGAAACGGCAAAAAAAAAATGTGATCAAAGAATTCGTTAGAGTCGGTTAAAGACCGAACTCGCGATCATGCTCACCGACCTTGAACTCGACTTCGCACCAGCATGTATAATTTTGACTTCTTTTGGTCGGCTCATCCGACCTGGCAAGGCGACTTGGTTGGTCGACCTCGGCTGCTCGACCTTATCACCACCCGCTTGAGCTTAGCAGGTGCGACCTCGGCAGATGCGAGCCGGTGGGTCTGACCTCGGCAATGGCAGGTGTGACCTTCACCTCGCCAATTTATCTTGACCTCAGCCAGATCACTTCCACCTCGAAAATCAACCTCGGCGTCGACCTGTACGCCTTTGGCTTTGACGTCGGCATTATCATGTACGACCTCGGTATCGGTATGCACGACCTCGACCTTGAGAATTAAAATTATAACTTCGACATTGTCTTCGACCTCGACCGACTTCGCATCTGCTCGACTTGACTTGGCCATCGCTTCAACTAAAAGTATACCTTAATCGACTCACAATCGAACGAGGTGTTGTAATAGGAAAGCTAACCCTAGTCGCCTCTCAAGGAAAACTTAACAGTATGCTACTAAGTTGCCACACAAAAACAATTAAAATCCTAAACACTCTACTCTCAAAAGGATTGATAGATTACCTAGGCAAGAAATTATTAACGAAAGAAAGACGAATTAACTAGGCGTAAATCGATAAAGCGTATAAATTATCTAAGCAAGAATTAAACCCTAAATCAAAGAACATGGAATTGAAATTATAAACCCTAGGCATGAATCTAAAATAATTGAACGAAGACAAGATTACTCGATAAATATCAAAATAAATCATAATCCAACGAAGAAATCAATAATAATCAAATCGAAACGATTAACGGAATAAAGCAATAGAAGAAACTTACGAACAATCAAACGATGGAATAGATAATGAAACTTAAGCACGAATCCAATATCCGTATAATATTCTTGAATCGATCAAAAGAAAAGAGAAGGAAAAGCAATGGAAAGAAAATAACTCGAATCTCTCTCGCCTCGCCAAAACACAAAAGACGGAAAAGAAATAATGCAAGGTAGGTTTTCCGCGTTGAAAACGATATATATCAGCCCAAAACTAACGCACGGCACCGGACTCGATCCCGCCACGGACTCGTAGCGCTTCAACAAGTGGCATCCCAATACGGACTCAGCCGAAGCACGGACGCGTGAAGCCACCTGATGAGCTAGCCACGGACGGGCGCGAGGCGCGGACTCGTCGACTCTCTAGACGAGTTCGACACTTCGCAGCCGGACAGATATGAGGCGCCGGACTCGATGACTCTCGGACGAAGTCGACATAAGGTGTCCAGCACGGACGCTGGAAACTCCGGACGCGACGCTCGCGGGTTGAGGACGCCCACGGACACGGAAACGCCGGACGCGCGCTGGCGGAATAAGGCGTCGGCGTCGGACGAGGAACCGCGGACGCGGCCTTGTCGAGCGGCTCTCGCGATGCAACGCGCACCAGCGCGCGGCTACGCCGAGTCCGGCGCCTGGGTGCGCTTAAGAGCTCAAAATGCTTTCAATATGAACCTTCCCACAAAACCAAAACGATCACGATTCCAATAAAAGATGTTCAAATATAACCGTAATGGAATCAAACGACGACAACAAAACAAAGAAAACAAAACAAAACATGCAAAACATCGACCTTGTCGACTTCGGCTTCGCTTTGGCGTCGGCCTTAATGACTTCGTCTATTTACGACAATGACCTCGCAATGACCTCGGCATCGCAAATGACTTCGCAACAACTTCGACATCGGATCCGAAAATACGACTTTGGTCTCTTTGACTTCGACCGACAGCAGTACGACCGGTGTCGTGATCAGCATGTACGAATTCGGGTCGGCATTGGCATCGGCATGCGCGACCTCGGCGCTTGACATCGGCATCACCTACGACCTCGGCGCGGGCGCGCGGGCTTTTCTCCTTGTGCGGTGTTTCATTTTGACCCGTTCTCCTTCGGTTGAACTCCGATTTACGCATGGTTTTTGCCTACGCATTCTAACGCGATGTAATTTATTTATTAAGAAGGACCAAATCCCGATTCCTTCTCCGAATTTACGAGAATCAGTTAAAATTAGTTTATGGTTTATATAGAATGAGAACTTTACAAGATGATAAGAATCTTAGAACGATACTAGAAAGTAGTATTCCCAAAGAGTACAAGAGGCGCTATGACATATAGAGGAACCTTTGATGATGACCTACAATGTGTATATAAAGTTTTAAATTCTATTCATTACCCACCATCGTCATTGAGTTTAACTCTACGACCTAGTTCAAATTGAGAAATCACTGAGTTTCTCACTTTTTCTCAAGAAAATTTTCAACCCAAGAATTTACAAATGTTCCTTGAAACCAAATCCTTGTGTGACTAAGAAAATATTTGTGACGGTCCGCCACCCATATGACCAAAGAAATCTCAGAGTCGCCATTCGGTCTTCGGACCCTAGATCTTAAATTATTCATTCCAAAGAATATATGGATTCAATCATAAAATATGTTATCTTGAATCATGAACCCATATCTTTTGAAAGTCGATATGATGCAATTTCTTCAACTCGAGACCAATAAGGAAGATAAAGATCGACTTATCTTGTCGCCTAAGTTTTGAATTAGTAAAGTGACAAACATCGTGCACGATGTAGGTCGACTTATTTTGGATAACCTAAAAGTTTCGGATCAAGAGAGTGATAGACATCAAGAAGATATGATGTAAATAAGATCTCGATGAGACGAGATATTTTCCTATGATGCACATGGATGCAATGACCACGATGGGCTTACGATTTTGATAACAAGAAGTTATATCTTCATGTGATCGTTATGATAATGAAATGTTATGAATGAGATACTTTTTAGCATAGAATGCAAGAGTTGAAGTAAAGGAAGTGCATGATATCCTTGGGATATAATTTCCTTATTACGACATAACGAGAGATTACAACTTATCTTTAAGATAGTTGATTGTCCTTAAAACCTCCTTAGTAGGTTGGACATGTATAAAGAATGGAGATGCACGATATTCTTTTCAAAGGACATATATGTAAAGAAGTCGATAGCATCTCGTATAACTAATCTCTCGCTTTATACCTCAATCAATGAAATTATGCTTGAGCATAATCAATTCCAAGTAATTGAGACTTGGTTAAACCAATGATAACAGATTGAGGAATCATAATAATTGAGATGTGTGAACAGCTAGGATAGCCCTAGCATGTAAATCAAGTATGGAGAAATATCTCCACAATGAAGACGAACACAAGGAACACCTCGTGACAAAGGTTGCAAACTTTGAGAGATGAACAATTTTTGCTAAGTTTAGCAAATGTGAATTTTGCTAAAGGAAGTAATGTTCCTCGACACATTATGTCACCAAGGGATTAAAGTTGATCCGCCAAAGTAGAAGCAGTCCAAGAATGGAAATCGCCAAAGACACAAATGAGATTTGAAGTTTCTTGGGATTAGCGAGTTACTATCGAGATTCATCAAGGATTCTCAAAGATAGCAAGACCAATAACCCAACTACTCGAAAAATGAATTAAATTCACTTGGATCATGGGGTGAGGCGAATTTCCGGACGCCAGGAAAAGTTAACCATCGCCTCAGATTAGCGCCCTAAGCGAGATAAAGAGTACGTGGTCTATACAGATGCTTTCAAAATGGATTAGGGCGTGTGTAATGCAAAGTGGAAAAGTGATAGCCTATCCATCTCGATAACCGAGACCGCATGAATTGAATTACCCAACACATGACCGGAACTAGCAGCAGCTTGTACATGCCCTAAAGATATGGAGACATCATCTACGGAGTAAGATGTGAAATCTTTACCGATCACAAAAGTTTGAAATACTTTTCGAGCAGAGATTTGAAAATGAAGACATGGTGATGAGATACTGAATCTAAGTTATGGTGTACAAATGTACTACCTTACCAAGCTATATGACATTAATGACGGTTCTAGTCCTGAGAGTAAGAACCGAAGTATAATGACAGTAATATTACTTTCTGACACCATGCTCAAGAAAAATGGACAAAAGTCTAAAATAGCTGAAGAAATTATGAGCTATACAATTATGAGATAGCCACAATATGAGATAAGTTTCAGTGATATTATGACTTGATAAGTAAAGTAATTCCTTTAAAGTAAAGAAGCGAGTAAGAAATGATTCATTATTTGAAATGGATCTTAGTACTCTAAATTGTTTTGACACAAAACGCTTGTTTTGAGTGTCTTAGAAATTAACAAGCACGATAGCTTCTTTAGACTTTTGCAAAGGAAATGTTTTAAGAAAACGAATGAAAAGATTCACCGGAAGAATCTTAAAGTGAATCTAATTGTAAATCTTACCCTCATACTTTTGTGACGATCAATAAAGTGAGATATTAAGTATCTCGACATGGGAATGAAGCATTCATCGAATGTCAAGAAAATGGTAAGGATATTCGACGTCAAGGCAAAAGTATAATACGTCCCAGCGGACAAAGGATTTTATCCTATGCAAAATTGCATGATGAATCACTAAATATTAAGAAGAAATGACGATATCCAAAAAGGGATATTACAAATGATGGCACTAAATGCCAAGACAAGGATTTTCTCCGGAAAGAGTTTAAAGTAAGGATATATGAGATATATTCCTAAGATTGATAAAGTGAAAGGAAATTGAATCATTCATACTGGATCAGAGATGAATGATAGCGTCAGATACATCATGATCCCTACGATGAGATTAAGTTATCGAGATATTAATATCAAGGATAGGTCGATATAAACCTAACCACTGAATGCTATTAATAAAAGCATAATAGTACTGACACCGAGAAAGATATGATTAACAAGGTAACAGAAGGCCATAGCAAGAGAACATAATGTCCCAAGGGAAAGGACAATGATGTATGAAATAGATGTTTAATTGAACAAACGAGAACACCGTAGACCAGAGCCTATACTTCGCACCGAAAATAGATTTAATGAAATCGTGAAGGCTCGATAGATATGAGAAAATTTCTAATACCTATAATTTTTCTGTTCGATATAGGTGCTTCGCTTTCTAACATCGCACAAGTATGTGTAGAAACGATAGAACCCAATTCGTGGTAAACGAATCAAGAAATGAAAATCTCTTCGCCTATACGAGAATTATGGCCATCGCAGTGTTGCTCGAGTTTAGAATTGAACCTAGGATCGCCAAGGTTCTAACAAATGAGTTAGATCATAATATCTATGTGGAACGTAGATATAATTCAAGAAACAAGTTTCAAAATGGATGTCACTCACGTGATTAGAAGCACTGCATAGCCTCTCCATTTAAAATTCTATGCAATGGGATTTTGGATCCTCAATTGCTTTAATTTAAGGATGGCTCACCTAGAACTATCTTTACGATGGTAAGAAATGGAGTCCGACGAGTAAAAAGGTTAACCCATGGCCTATAAGTATAAAACTCAAATGTATATCAACTCTTATTATAAACCGGCATGGCTTGGGACAGCTTTTGGAAGAATTTCTACATCTCGATAAATGCTCGAAACTATGGAGAGATGGATGAGGATGACATCCAATAATTTATCCATCGCTTGCCAACAGTAATGGCAGGATCTTGCAAAAGAAGTATCAAGATAAAATCTTCCAAGTAGAAAATTCCAAGACTTGGGCGCACTTATCGATTTGTCAATGTGCTCAAGTATATATAATGCGTAGGAACGGCACCTACGGTACTTGTCCCGGTCCCCAAGCTACACAAGCAGGCATAAAGGAATGGTTGTACCGATGTTCCAAATGCCGCCCACGCCCCGTGCCGCCTATTATACCGTAAAGAGACGAGAATGGCAAAAGGACGTGATCTTATCGCCTCGAAAATTAGGGAATTTCCGCTATCAACTCAACCTTACTTTCGATAAAAGTAACACACACTGAATCAAAGAAGTAACAGGAGCAATGTGACCCTTGCTTTTGAAAGAGAAAGATCGTCGGATATATGAGGTAAAAACGCACTGAAATAGCAAGTTTCTAAGCGAAGATACGATTCCGACGAAGGCCACTCGAGACATAAAGTCCTATGATAATGTGAGACTCATTTGTAAATGGTGGCTTATGTGTAAATGGTATCCATGTACGAAAGCAAAATTGTTCAATAAGATATGGTTACTATGAGATTATAGTCATGCCAATCGGACAAGCTAGTACACCACCCTATTCATGAACCTCAAAAATCGAGTGTTCCATATGTACTTAGACAATTTTGTCTAAATCTTTATGAACGATGTTCTTATCCATATGAAGGATGAGAAAGAACCTAAAGAACATCAAGGACCAGATTGCGGACTTTTAGAATCGAGCAAAATTTTGCCAAGTTTAATATATGAATTTCATTAAAGAAAGAATATTCTTTAGACACATGATGTCTTCCGAAGGAATCAAATTTACATGGACAAAGAATGTAAGGCCACTTATTAAAGTGAGAATATGATAGTCAACGCATCACGATGACTTAGACCTCATAAATAGAATTACCCAACTTATGACTTGAAATAGCAAAGAATGGTATAAGTACCAGGTTTTGGAGACATTTCCTATATGGAATAAGTTGTGAGATCTCCACAAGCCATAAAAGTTTGAATTATTTCTTCGAGCAAGAGACTTAAAATGAGATAAAAAGAGGACTCGAATCAAGAAAGATTTCATTGTGATATAAATTATCACCTATGAAGGTCAAGGGTTTTTTAAAGCGGCGACAATGTCATATTGTCTAAGGAAAGGTTATATATATTTCAAGCAATAATAAGCTTAGAAATGAAATCATGAATGAAGCTCATGATATTCTTCATACCGCCCACCCAAGCAAAGATTAAAGTATATATTGATTTACGAGAAAATTTGATAGTAAAGAATGAAATGAGCTATAACCTCATCGACGAGCTTTGTCTCGAATAATAAAAGGTAAAGGCATTGTATCAATGACCTTATAAGAGGTTATAATCTCTAATGAGATACAAATGAGGATGAAATGACCTAGCAATGGATTTTATGATAGGTTTTGTCAAAGTCACAAAGAAATAACACTACTATATGGGTAGTAGTGGTTTGACTCACCAAATATGCTCATCTCTACCTATTCGATGACTTAGAGATCCGATAATTTATCTCAACGACATAAAGGAAATCATATCTTTACAGGGGGTACCAAAACCTATCATTTCAGATATAGATTCCAAGTTTACCCCTAGATTTTGAGCTAGCTCACCAAAAAGGGAGTTATGCACGATATTGAACCTTATCGTAGATGTCCCCTCACGGACAGATGGACGATAAAAAGACAATATGAATGTTTAAAGATACGATGAGAACATTAATGTTTAAATCAAGGTACAAGTGGAAACATGTTTTACCACTTATTAAGTTTACGTACGACCATAACTGTCAAGCAACGATTGACATAGCCACACGTGGCATTATATGGAAAAAAATATCGACCACCACTTTATTATAATAAAGTAGGTGAGAGAAAGTATAAGGTCTTGACAACGTGCATGAAATGATTAAGATATTTGCCAAATAAGGCAAAGACTGAGAGGAGCTTAGTACAGACGAAAGTCTTACGCTGTTACGCGTAGATCTGAACCGCATTTTGAATGCGAAAATAAAGTTCCTTGAGATTTCTCCATCGAGGGAAATTATAAAGTTCAAATTACAAGGAATGTTGAGATCAAGATTTATAGGACCTTACGAGGATCCTAGAAATAATAGGCCCAGTAACCTCTAGATTAGTACTTCCACCAAAATTTGGGGAAAGTACATAATGTTTTTCCACGTGTCACAGCTAATGATATATGAATATGACCCAAATCACGTAATTCATTATATGACGTGATCTTTAACTCAAAGATGAGTTGTGATGAACATCTACGACTATTTGATCGTATGAATCAATGATTAAGAATTAAATTAGGTTTTGATGAAAGTCCAATGGAGAAACCATGGACAAAAGAAAATCACGTGAAATTTAAGATGTTATGGTGCTAAGATGCCCATACTTTTTATGTATGTAAATTTCGGGACGAAATTTCTTTAAGGGTGGAATGTAATACCCGATTATTTAAACGCCTAATTACGATATTAATTTCAGAAATTAGTGTATTATTATGATAATTTGATTATTAAAATATCGAATAATGATTTCGATTATCTTTGGAATAATAAATTTCTATGTTTTATTCACGATGAAAGTGAATTTAGAAATACGAATATATAACGATTTCAACAGCTTTATTTCAACGTCGATCAGGTATCGATAATTGAAATTTCGTAATCTTTTCTAAGTGTTTAAGCTTAGAATTAAATTCCATTATTATTGGAATAATTTAATAAAGTGATTACAACTTTATTACGACCATTTTGAAATGAGTCGATAATTAACGCTAGAGACGCTTCAAACGTTAACGTTTAGAGATGACTTGAGAATCAAGTTCAACGATCAAGGAATTATGATATTTAAATTCCTATGATTATTTTATATAATTAGAATATTATTTAGCATTGAAATAATGCTAGAAAATTTTGGAATTATATTTTGATTATTTAAGATTCTCGAAAACCCTAAATCGAGAATTAGGGTTTTCTCACATGAAATGATACCAATAATTTTTCCTATGATATAATTTATCATCTAAGACATATATTATGATATATATATATATATATATATATATATATATATATATATATATATATATATATATTTAGTATCAAAATCAAAATTGGCACTTGTGAAATGAAAATGCCGTGAACTAATTGTGTGCAACAAAGTTACGCATGAAGTTATTGCTGCATTACCATGCTATAAGTTTTAATCATTCAAAATGGGTTATAATTTGCACAATGATCGTGTAAAATAAGAAATGATTAGTTGATGTGTGTGGCTTGCAAGAGACGTGTAATATGAATTGAATTAGAGGTAGGAAGCTTTGACACTACTCTTTGTATTAACTTTGATTTTTGCATTTGGTAATGTGTACAAGCTTTATATACATAAGATGAGATTAATTAAATCACCTCCTTGTTAAAGTCATGAGCCGACGGCTCTTAGTCTCCAAAGTGGAGAGTCAAATTGTTTCTTTCAAAATGTAAGAACATAGTAAGTATAGGTGATGTAATACTTGTGAGTCATCACCAAGTCTTGTGTGTAGAGTGGGAGCCGATGGCTTCTTCATCACAAAGCAAGAGAGCAAATTGTTTAGTTCAAGATGCTTTAATTGTGTAAGAGATGACATAGTCATTGATGAATCATACAAATAAATTATGTGTTTTCCTTGTGTGTGGTGTGTGATAGCCGACAGCTATGATTGATAAAGCAAAGGAAAATTGTTTCATTCAATAATAGTGTAAGAGTGACATATCACTTTAGTGAGTCACCAAAGGGATATGTCATGCCTTAGATAATTGTAGCATGATATTATTGACTAAGTAAATGAGAAGAATTTTTGTGAACTCCTTGTTGCATGAAAATCGATGGCACTTGGAAAATCAAAGTAGAGATATTTTCATTCCTTTAATTGCTGAAGTGAAGGGTAGTAAATATTGTGTAAGTAGTGATGTAATAAAGTATGGTGAGTCACAATGTATGGCTTGAAATTTTGGGGTGGTGACCGAGAGAAATAGGCAAAGGAATTAAGTGTGTAGTCCTTGTTCATTTTGCTTAAGTAATAGAATTTTTTTTGTTCAAAACACTCTTCCCCAAAACTTCCAACACCGAAAAGCTTTTAAGAGAAAACAAATGTGTTCTTCATTTTAAAATGCCAAAACCTTGATCATAAATCCTTGCACTAAAAATCGATAACGGTAAAGAGGTTAGTAATCGAAAAGCTTCAATTATTCGTTAAAATTTTTGAATTATAACCGTTGGATTTTAATATACATACTTATGTTCTTAAGGAGAAGAATAGAAATAACTATGTGATCATGTCTAGTTGTTCATTATTTATGTAAGCATGAAGAATTTGTTTCATGTGGATGAATTAATTAAAAGTTAAAGCATGATTTGAATTTAATAGGAATGATCGAGAGCTTCTCGTTTTCAGTTGTTGGTAAATTGATTATTTATGATGATTATAGAGCTCATGGCAAATTGTTCGAACTTATGAAAATCCTTTGTGATTAAATTTTGAAACTACCGAAAATGGGTGGAGAGTGTAGGTTGGTGTACAATTTATATTCAAGTAATTTTATAACATATAAATGTTGTAGAACCTAAAGTAGGTGTTATGGGAATTTACAATAATATTTAGAAAATTTATGTACATATATTGAGGATGGCCGAGAGTTATTAGGTTGGGAACATGATGTATAAATTGAATATGTTGAATATTATGATGTATTAATGATATAGAATAATGATTAAGTGTTGTAGAATTTAATGGGAATTTTAGGAAAATGTTTGGTTAAATTTTGAGAAAAATTCGAGAGCTACAAGGTGTAGGAAAGTGATGCCCAATTTTCCTATAGCTAATGTTAATACATATTAGTGATACTATGATAATATAGTACACTATATGAATTTAGAATAATTTTCTGAAGAAGAATGAAAATAAGAGCTTAAAACCGAAAGTTGAATAAATATATTAAGGATTTTAAATCCTTAATATCAAGAAAAATAATTCATTATATGTCTGGAAATTATTTTAGACATATTAAGAATTTATGAAATTTTATAAACATAGAATACTATGTTTATGACGAAACGTTATATTAAATAACGTTAGAAATGAAAAATAGTGTTTAATGAATAAATTAATTAATATTTAAGAAAAATATTAATGAAGTTTATCGATTTGCGTGAAAAATCAAGAATTAGGGTTTTATGAAAAGAAATCGATTGAAAATCGATTTATATGGAAATTGGATGATAAAAATATGAATTATTAATGAAATTAATAAAGTAAGGTCAAATTTGTCGACTTTTGATTTAACGTCTAAATACGTTGAATAAGTACTTTAATACGTAAAACGATTAAGTTATAAGAATATCTCATCGGTGAGAAAAGATTTCATAATTGAAATCATTTTATCGAAAAACGTTAGAATACATTCAACGTTTAACCTAAATGGTTAAAATGAGATATTAGATCATATCTCGTCTATATCGAAGTACGAGAGTTATTTTATTGAAATACGCGTTAAAACAACGTATTAAGATTATTAAGACTTCGAATTATTATATTATTTATCAAAGTTGAATGAACTTTGAAAATCTCAAAAAGCGTGCCAACGTTCTAAACATAAAAATTTTGCGTAAAGGTGGGACGTGAAGACTCACACGCAACAAGAGGAGAACACGCGTATCGAAATTCGAAGTTCAAAAGTAAAGGTGGGCTTTACTATACTCAAATTGATAGAATTTATCAAATGATTTATTTATGATGCTTTACTGCAAACGAATATTTATGAACTGATTTATTTAATTACCTGCCCAAAATGTTTATGTTTTATGTATGTATCAAATCCATGATTATTGATGCATAATGTTGGGTAGCTTCCCCTTTATGATATGCTTGAATTCGTATTCTTGGAAGTACCCCAAGAATGATGGAGAATTGTATCCCGTGCCGAGATGGCCCGGATTTTGTGCACCGATTATTTTGTATTGTGTCAGGCCAAAGGGTGCTCGGCCGATCACGGGCGTCGTGAGAGGAGGCCTCCTCCAACAAGGGAATTATTGTGGAATGAATTATTGTGGTGGATATGGATCATACATACAAGGAAAATGTCCGCCGACTAATCTTTATGGAAAATGAAAGAAAATATTTAGTAAGCACGAGTATTTCAAATTAAAACCTCGTGTATTACTTGTGATGAAGGTGGTAATTCAAATGTGATAAATTATTTTGGCATGAGCCATCGAGTGTAATCTTGTACTCACCGCATGTTTGTTTTTAAATGCGCAGGTTGAGCAGATGATGGATGGAGATGTGTCAAGCAATGGAACCCCTTTGAATACGATATATTAGAAACTTGAATACACATCGTCATATGTGTATTCACACGCTCACTGCAATTGAATTAATTTATCTTATGATGTTGATTAGTTGAATACGCCCGAACATATGAGTTCTTGTATATATATATTGGTTAAAGCTTCCTTGATTATTATTCCAAGTATTAACCCCGCTAAATCGTACTTAGGATTTAGGGGCATTACACGAATATAGTAAGATCCAGTCCAAATCAGATCTAGCCGAACTCAATATTCATAGATTATAGAGATAAAGAGTGATA
The DNA here is from genome assembly GCA_036937905.1 of Salvia rosmarinus. Lineage (NCBI taxonomy): Eukaryota > Viridiplantae > Streptophyta > Magnoliopsida > Lamiales > Lamiaceae > Salvia > Salvia rosmarinus. The sequence continues at coordinate 62,120,514 of CM072818.1, read as the reverse complement.
CAAGCCACAAATACTTAGGAAAACCGCAGAATTCGTTACAGTTACAATAGATGTTTGTGTGCCAGAAAAATAAAAGTAACTCAGGATTTAACTATGAAAACGGCCTCCCCAAGAACGTGTCCTTCACTTGCTTCCAACAACTTGTCCGCCGTCACCTGTACAACCATCAAATTCCTTCAATAAGAAAGGAGCAGCAATAATAATAACAATAATAATAATAATAATAATAATAATGCACCTTTGCCAAGTTTCAGCTCGTTGTCCAAAGCAAGAAGTTTTATTAACTCAATTCGGTGGCTGTTCCGGGCAACTTCGGCATTTCCAGCCGTGCTTCGTAGAATTTAAGAAATGACATTGATCCATTACCAATTTCCATTGTTTATCCTGATCACTGATCAGTAATCAAACAAATACTAATATTACAATTACCAAACTGCAAAAAAGTAGCAAGGAGGAAAATTAATAAGACAAACAGACTCGAAGCTAATAAAACATGCAATTAAAGGCAGATGGTATTATGGTATATGATAAATCTAGTATATGCAAATAGACGAGATTTAAGAAAAGCAGTAAAGAACACAAGAGTTTTTACGTGGTTCGATCAAGAATGAGATCTACGTCCACGGAGGTGATGATCCTTAATACTTTCACTATAAACGAATTACAATGAGTGTATCTAAAAGGCTCTAGTATTCAATAAGTTGTTAACCCTTTTACTGTCGACCTAACCTCTATTTATACATGATCATGGATCTCATACTGAATCCCTTGATTGGTGGGATCACGATCCTTCCATAACTGACCACGATTTCCGCCATAACTGACCACGATCTCTGCCTTTGACTTCGTCTTAATTAGGGTCTTGATTAGGGTTTAGAGGCTGGGCTTTAGGCTTAACCGCGTGGGGCCGTCATCAGGTCAGACCCAGCTCGCTTGGGCCTGCCAGTGGGCCTAAGCGGTTGGGCCATATCCCATCAGTATACAATAACAAATCCAAACCTAGAGAATCATAGTTCCAGTTGTGGTAAGATGGATCTTGACATGATCTAAGATCTTCTTCCACGTCTTTGAGGTAACAGTCTTGAAAACAAACGATCTACATGCTCAAAGTGCATCTCTCTCCATCTCTTGCAAAACAAAGATATCCAAACAGTGCAACCTAATCCCAATTGATGCAGAAATAGTTCCCGTCAGGGCATTGTGAGATACATTGAGAAGATACAGAGATTTGAGATCTCCGATTGAAGATGGTAGCTCCCCGCTGAAATTATTGCTCGAGAAATCAATGGACGTGAAGATAATCAGAATCTTTTCCAGTTTCATCTCCAGGCCTTTCATGGTTACTGTGACTGCATCTTGATAATAGTAGCCATTGAGTTCCATGAAATCGAAGTGAAGATGGCCGTACAACGACTGCTCATTACCATTGACATTGATCATTCCCCTCAAATTAGAGAAAGATATCCGAGACAGATTGCCACTGAAGTTGTTGGTAGATTATCCGAAGATCAGACCAACAGTGGACGGCTCCAAGACATTGAACATCTCCATAGAGTTCATTGGATCACAGAATCAGGACATGCAATCTTGTTTCCATCAACATGCAAGTAAATGTGTCCTCAATCATATTGTTCCCAATCTCCAAAACTTCTAGATATTGGCAATTGACTAGAGATCGAGGAACTTTTCCTCCTAAAACATTTTTACTGAGGTGCAATGTTCTAAGATTGCATTTGTCTGAAAATTTATCCAGCATGCCACCAGTGAGATTGTTCCTGCCAAGATTCAGAACGCCCAAGGCCCAAACATTGTTTAGTAGACATGTAGGTATCTAGCAGACAATGCATTACTAGAGAAATCAAGAACTTCAACAGACGCCCCATTGCAGATGGACCTAGGAATATTTCCAGTGATTAAAACAGAAAAAAAGGAAGCAGCGAAAGTGACATGGCCAATAGTATGTGTTATAGTGTTGCTGAAAGAGTTGAAAGAGTAGTCCACATTGACAGAGGAAAAAGGTGGGATAGGCAATTGACCCTGGAGCTGGTTGGAATGCAAGTCTAGGACAAGGAGAAACTGAGGAAATTTGTAAGGCTTCTGAACCCACGAAGTTGATTGAGAGAAAGATTCACGTGTTGGAGTAATCCATCACCAATTTCCCATATCCAACTAGGTATATATTGCCCTTCAATTGATTGCATGAGAGGTCTAAGTGGATTAATCTTGATTGCCTGTCTAGCTCTGGAAAATTTTGCAACTTGCAAGATGCTTTCAAGAAAGCACATGCAAGCTGGGATTACTACGGGTTGAATCTACAAGCAAATCATTGAATGACATCTCAAGTCTAGTTAAATTGTGGTTGTCAAACATCTGCAGCTGCACAAATCATTGAATGGCATCTCAAGTCTAGTTAAATTGCGGTTGTCAAACATCTGCAGCTGCACGGTGCCATTGAAAGCATTTGAAGAAAGTGCGAGTATGGCCAACATCTCAAGCTCGGAGAAAATTTTCGGAATTGGTCCTTCAAGACGGTTAGAGCTTAAATCAAGTACTTCCAGTAAAGAGGATGAAGAGTTGAAAACCTATTCAACGCCATGAAACTTGTTGCTGGAAAGCCAAAGTGTTTGCAAGGATGGGAGAGCAAACAAACAGGATGGAATGTTTCCAATAAGTAAATTATTTCCCAAATTGAGATAAACAAGATTAGGAGGGTGTTTGGCTGAGCTTATCAGCTCTTTACAACAACTTATAAGTTGTTTAAGAGCTTGACAAAAAAAATTCATAAACAACTTATAAGTTCTGAAAATAAGCTCTAACACCTTATAAGTTTTTTTAAAAACAATTTATTCAACCCCAACTTATTTATTCATAAACTTATAAGCAATAATGAATTCACCAAAATAACATTACTATAGTTCGTTATTTCCTACATATACACTATCAACTTCATATATCGTCAATTTTCTCCCTCTAACTATGATTTTCTCTCTCTAACTCAAGATTATTTCTCTTAACTTAAGCTCAATTATCCAAACACTTTCACAACTTATAAGCTTTTAAGACATAATATCTTATAAGCTCTTAAAACATCTTATAAGCTCTTGAATCTTATAAGCTCTCTAAAATAAGTTTAGTCAAACACCGTCTAGAAGGGCCTTGAAAACGCCTGGAGGAAAGGGGGCCTACTAGACAATTACGAGAAACATCTAAGCAAGTTTTTTGGACAAGTGACAGTGAGGTTGTTATGAGAGATGTCCAGATAATCCAAGGTTTGCTACTTCAGGTGGGATTGGTCCAGTGAAGCTGCAATTAGAGAGGTCCAACCTGGATAACAAGGCAAGATTGCTAATGGTTTCTGGCAGTGGACCGGATAAACTGGTGTTGCTAACTAGTATGGTACTCAAACATCCATTTGGAGGAAATTGGGATAGAACTCCACTGAGTAGTTGGTTGTTCGAAAGATCAAGATTTTGTAAAGTAGGCACCTTAAAAATCTTTTCCGGAAAGGAACCTTGCAAAGAGCAAGAGCCTAGACTAAGGGTTGTCAATTTGGAAAAATTTGCCAAGGCACTGATGAGGCCAGACCATTTCCATCAGACGGAGAACTGAAAAGGATCGAAGCTCAGTAATGGAAGAATCTATAGGCCCTGATAGATAGCAATAGCACAAGCTCAAACTTCTTAAATAAGGAAAAGAAGAAGATAGAACCTCACACCATACACTCCGTCGGGCTGAAATATTAACCCAGTCGAGGTAAAGTTCCCTCAGGCCGGTAAAATTCTGAAGAAGCATCCCCAAATCTGGTCTTTCTAGTTTCAATGGGACGTCAGCGTAAAAGTCATAAAGATCAAGACTGACCGAGTTTCGCAATCTCAGAATTTCACTGGGAACCTGTCCTGCAGAACCAACGTATCATAAATTCAGGTGTGTCAATTTTGAAAGGTTTTACACCCCTTCGGAATCTCAATACTTTCAAAATAGTTGTAAGCTAAATTAAGCTTATCAAGGTAAGCAAGAACGAAAAGATTCTCTGAATTCTCAATTCCATGTTAAATTTAAGAGAGAATCATAATGTGAGGGACAAAATACTTTATATTCATAAATCGATCAAAATTCAAAACACTTATTTATATAAAAGATCCTAACTAGGGAATTACTTACTTGCTCAACAAGTCATACCATAAAACAAATCTAATTCTAACACTCCCTCAAGTTGAAACAAAGTTATTAATCATGTTTAGCTTATTGCAAAAATAATCAATTCTAATCCCAAAGAACAGAACAAAAAGAAAATTTTGAAACTTCTACTTCAATAGAAATCTCAAATAGAATTCGAATGACCCAAACTAAATTCTACATCAATCAGATGTTGACTCAAACAATTATTCAGACAACTCATAAATATCGAGACGAGCAAAACGCAACAAATTAGATTGAATTCCAGTAACAAACATGCATCAGACCAAAAACAAATCTCACACATCATCGGTGTTGATCCGAACAGGTACAAATAGGGGTAAGCATTCGGATTTCGGTTCGAATTTTTGCCTAATCCGAACCGATCCGAAAATCCGAATTTTGAGAGAAAGATAATCCGAACCGAATATCCGAAATCCGAAAATTTTATAAAAATTTCCGAACCGAACCGAACCGAAAAATCGAAATTATAAAAATCCAAAACTCGAAACCAATTTTGTTAATTTATATATATTTATATTAGATTTAAAAATATTTAAATGAAATATTATTATATATAATTCAATTTTCGGATTTTTCGATTAAAAATATCCGATCCGATCCGAAAATCCAAAAATCTGGAATTTTGAAAAATATTAATCCGATCTGAACCGAAAATCTGAACCAAATTTTAAATTTCCGCTTGATTCAGATCGGATATTCGGATTTCGGGTATTTTGCTCTCCCCTAGGTACAAAATCTGAAAGAGGACGTTGAGACGAGTCATACTGGACCGGTCGGAGCAAATTCCGACCATGCATGCACCCTCATGCGCTGGAAACACAAAACTGGGCAGAAAACACTGCCAGCGCGTGGGGCCCACACGCGCGGCTTCCAGTTGCCGGACTTGCGACGAAGGTTCGCTGGTCAACGCCGCATCTCCCTGTGCCAACGGTGTCGACCGGTGAGGCTCCAAATGCAGAAGGGTGGCTGCCCCCTTTTTTACCCAAAACCCCTAATTTTTCAAACTCAAACGTTAATTTTGAAATTCGAAACTTAAACCCCAAATCTGAAAAATGAAATTCGATTTCTGTGGCTCACGAAATTTGATTTCTATGGTTTTGATACCATGTCAAATCAATGATGGAAACATAATGTTAGGGATAAAACACTTTATATTCATAAACTGATCAAAACACTTATATATACAAAAGAGTTTTAACTAAACTATAAAACTACTAACTTACTCAACAAGTCATACCATAAGACAAATCTAATTCTAACACACCAGAAATCGTCTCTGCATCTAACTGCAAGCTGATCACATGACCAGCACAACTGGTCTGATTCCACCGGACACGTTGAAGCAGAAGAATCGAATATTAAGCCACTCTTCAGCCCTAGCAATAAATGTTTCTGATCCTCCAGGCATTGACTGAATCCTGGAACAAAGGTAGTTATGCAATATATTGTAATGAAACAATGTAGAAGGAGCAATCTTATCATTTTGAAGAGAATGTAAAGAGTGCTACAAAAATTTGGATATCCAAGATAGCAGAATTAAGCTGCCACCGGAAGGACTTCAACCGTTAACTAATAAACTGGAAACTCAGAAATGTGGAAAAATTACATACGTCAGGGACCCATTGTATTCAAAATCAACAGGATTGAACCAAATATATATAAAAACCAGGAACCAATAATTCTTAACGTGTATTTCTCTTGCAAGAATAGTGCAAGAATTTAGTAGGAATTCCAAAATTTTATAGACCGTAGACTACTGAACTGCTTTTCATGATTGACTTCCATCGAGATACCAGTTGGAAAAAGGAAACAGATGTTTCAGTGGCATCTCGTCAAACCTGAGTGCAGTAGATTTGATCCTACATGTGGTGCATTGGCACCACCCTTAATCTGCCGTCACGTGTCACATGATGGCATAGATGCTTGACACGTGGCTGTCAAAATCTTATTCCAGCCCAAAAACCTCTCCATTCCCTCCCCTCTAACTTTCTCTCTCCTCTCCCGATTTCTGAGATATCTCTCTCCCGCAACCCTCTTTCTCGATTTCTCCGTCGGCGACCACACTCCCTCGACGGCAAGCTGCCTGTGGACCTTCAATATCGCCGGGGGCTGGAAGGTGGATTTGACGGCGAGGTACATTGAGACCGAGGCGCAGGTGGAGGAGCGGGACCCCAACACCGGGGCTTCGAGCGGTTCCGGGCCGACCTCACGCTGCTGGAAGCGGCGGCGAGGACGAATACGGCGAGAGCGTGTTCGCGCGGCTAGTAAAGTCCTCCGATTCAATGTCGAGAAGTAGCAGCCATAGCCAACAACAGTTTCATTGTGTTGGAGCCTTTGGAATTTTTCTCAAAGGATTTCAAGCACAGAAATTTATCCAGCTTCGTGCGCCACCTCACCACTTTGGTTTTTATGTTAATTTTGTAACATAGAGATTGTTTTTGATCGAAACTCGATGGTCGGGAAAAAATTTCTGTGAATAGAGTGTAATCTGTGCTATGTGTCAATAATTGATTTCAATAATATGTATGTACTGTACATACATATATAATATAAAGACGTGTAAATGTCAAAAGGTGCGTTTATCTTCCCGGGATCTGATACCGCAGCAAGATGGGATCATAAAAGAGATACTCCTGCTGCTGGTTATGGAGGCGGTGTTTCTGCTGGTTAGGGAGGCGGTGTTGTTTTGTCAGGCGGGATTGCTCCGGCGTTGTTGCGTTAATTACAGAATTCAACATGTGTTGTGTTAATTACGAAAAGACAATTTGGTATTAGAAAGAAAGGAAAAAAAGCAGCTGGCAATATAAACGGGTGCCAATGCATCCCATGAGTGCACCACCTATCATTCATGAATTTGACCGAGCCAGCTTTATTTACATCATAAATAGGAGTCACAAAATTATGACGATCAAATGACAATCAATAAACTACTCAAAATAATTGGAATTTAGAAAGAGAGAGAGAATTACATAATTGGAAGCCATTTCATGGCCTCTCACTGATTACGAGCTATAAAACTATAAAATAACAGAACCCCAATTTCTTCTACCATAGCGGAACCAAACAAAAACCAAGGAATTTATAAGCTTTTTATCACCACGTACTAAATACACAATAACATATACTAGCAATAAATGTACAGTGCACCTAATGTTTGATCATGTTCGCTCTTAACATATTTATTCAACAGCTCAAACACCAAAAAACTAACCAAACTCCCTCTCCCTAAAAATAATAAAAACAAAAATAAAAATAAAATTCAAACTCCCTCATCTCATGCTAGGTGCATCAACACCTTCAAGATTCTGTCATGTCACCAGTCCTCATTTTTCAATGGCTTTTGATTCGGCCGACGTAGTAACAACAACGCAATTCTAGTGAGATGCTGGTTGTAATAGCTTCTCCATCTCTTACACAACAAAAGTGGTACAACAATGAATCCTACTCCAACACCACATCCCAACGCTGCACTCACAAATATCTCTCTCACACAAAATTCCTCCTCTCTTTCCACTTCCCCTGTCAAAGAAACTGGTGGCGATGCTCCTCCATCAATGCAAGCTTCGTTGAGAGGGAAGCCGCAGAGCCCCTCGTTCCCCAAGAAAGAACTTTCCGAAAAAGTCTGAAACTGGCTCCCCAGCGGAATCCTTCCGACCAGATGATTGTACGACAAGTTCAACACCGCGAGGAACGTAAGATCAGCCAACTCACTCGGGATCTCCCCATCAAGACCGTTGAATGACAAGTCGAGCGACTGCAGTTTCATCAGACGCCCTACTGATGATGGAATATGGCCGGAGAGAGCATTGTGAGAGAAGTTGAGGAGATACAGAGATTTCAGCTCTCCAACTGCTTCAGGTATCTCTCCTTGCAGATTATTGTCCGAGAAATCGATTGAGGTAAAGATTGTCTGAATCTTCTCCAGCTCATACGTCTGCCCCTTCATAGTAACCGTCACGGAATCTTGATAGTAAAGACCAAGAACTGTCTGCATACTTAAATGCAGGTGATCAAGCTGTGTGCCATCGATTAGTGCCTGCAATTTTCCAAAAAATTTTGCAGGTATAACACCGGTAATGTTGTTAGAAGCGAAGTCGATAATTTGAAGATTTCGCCATGAATTGGAATCTCCCAAACAGTTCATATTTCCACGAAACATATTGGAGCGAAGGACAAGGACTCGAAGCTTGGACAAGGTGTTGAGCCAACAAGGAAAGGTGTCGTTGAACGCATTTTTGGTGAGATCCAAGACCTCTAGCTCACTGCATCTTGTCAAAGATTCCGGAAGCTTCTCTTCTAGAACATTCTGGCTGAGATCAAGAGTTTCCAAACTGCAACCAACTGGAAATGCATCAGGAATACCTCCATCAAGTTTGTTTCTTCTCAGATTCAAAACTTTAAGTGTGTTGTTTACTAAACATGAAGGATTCCGCCATGGAAGCTGTTGTTTGACAAATCCAACACATCAAGGCCAGTGGTGTTGCAGAATGAGGCGGGATCTCCCCTCGATCTGATTGTCTGCAGCGGAGAAGAACATCGCGTTGTATAGAGTCACCAATGTCGGGGAGATGGAGGAGAAGTTATTGCTGGAGAAGTCCAAACGACGGCTGATGACAGGGAGAGGGATCCAAACGAGGGCGTTGGCATGGAGGTTAAGGTAATCCAGCATTCGTAGATTATAAGGTTCTTGAAAATGACTGAACCGGTTGTGGGAAAAGTTCACAAACGCAGGTAGCCTTCCCACATCCAGTTAGGAATCTCGCCTTCTAATTCGTTGTCTGAGAGATCAAGCATCGCTAGAACTGTATAATTCGCCAAATAGGGCAGTTTCTGCAGCTTGCAAGAGGCCAGCTTCAAGATCCATACATTGGGAAGCAAGGAAGCAAACGAGGTCTCTTCATTTACATGTACGGAGAGATTGTTGTAGGACAGAACAAGGCTAGAGAGACTCGTCAGCTTCTGAAATCAGTTAGCTCAAGCGAGCCACTAAACTTGTTGGAAGAGAGATCAAGAGTTGAAAGATTACGGAGCTCAAACAAGAAATAAGGTATGGAGCCTTCCAATCTGTTGAAACTGAGATCAAGAGTTCGAATTGGAGACAAGAAGCTACTCTTCGAGGCTTGGATAATACCAGAAAAGCTGTTGTCGGAGAGAACTAATGTTTCAAGAGATGGAAGAAGAAATAGGAATGGTGGGATTTCACCTTCCAAAAAATTCCCACTTAAATCAAGAGAGACTAGACTGTCAAGGCCTTTCCAAAGGGAGTCTTGAATCTGGCCTGTTAATCTATTCCCTCTTAGGTCTATTCTTGTAAGATTCTTCATCAAAGCAAAAGATGGAATCGAACCAGAAAATCGATTCAGACTGAGGTTGAGCACAAGAAGCCGTCTGAGGTTTTTGATTGTACTAGGAATTGGTCCTGAAATATTACCACCTGCAACATTTAGCTCCGACAACATTTCAAGATTGCCTATAGACTTAGGCAGAGTCCCAGAAAATCTTGGCCCACCAAGAACCAGCTCTTGAAGAGATCCATTCACAGGAAATTCAGGAAACGAGCCTCCAAGATCGTTGTTTCCACCTAAATTGATCCTCTGCAACCTCTTTATTTGAAAGAGCTTTGCAGGAAGCACACCGGATAAGCCACATGCGCTCAGGGTGAGCACCTCCAAATTGGGAAAATCAGAGAAAAAATCAGGGAATGGAGAGGAGAAGTTGTTGGAATCGAGGCGAACATCTGACAGAAATCGAAGTTTTTGTAAAGAAGGATCAAAAGGGCCGGTGAGGAAGGAAGCAGACATGCTCAAAACCCTCAAATTAGGCAGAGAAGATGATATAGCACCGCCCCATTCATTACCATTTGCAGATATATTCACTCTATCGAGATGGAGTTCTCTCAGGCTAGTGAAGTTGTGAATCAATCTCCGCAGATTAGGGAGGTTGAGCGATGAGGTGAAGTCGAGCGACAGATCAAGAACAACTAACCTCGTTAAGTTTGATAAATCTGAAGGAATCTGCCCGGAAAAACCTGAAGAGCTTAGATTGAGATGCCTTAACTCTGTGAGCTGTCCGAATCCGGATGGAAACTCGATAGAAGCGAAGGCGTTTGAGCTAAACTCAAACTCTGCAGATGTGTGAGACGGAAAGAGTGCTATCAGCGCCACTGATCCCATTAGAGATCGATTCTTCGCTGAGATCAAGGACGGAAACTCTTCCGTTACTATCGCATTCCACTCCAGCCCATCGGCAGAAGTCGACAGATACATTCCAATGCACCAGTTTACTTGAAACTGAAGGATCATATGTGAGGCTGTCTCTTAACTCAAGCAGCAACTCTTTCTCAGACTGGCCTGAAACGAATGCAAAATTTGAGACAAGATTTGAGTTTGAGAAGAAGAGTAGGATCAAGAAAACATTGGCAAGAAACATTTTGTGAAGTGTTGTTGAATTTTGAATTGAAGAAACTTATTCTGATTGGAGATTCTTGAAATCCACAAACAGATTTATTGGGCGTGCTGCTGGAGATTCTTGAAATAAACAAACTTTTCTTGTATTAAAAACTGGAGCTCGTTTCACATGAAAGATAGTCCAAAATGTGAATACAAATATCCAATATAATATGGGAAAAGTTGAAGAACAATGAAGGATAAAGACAAGGCTCCAGTTGCAATATAATATTTCTATGTGCCATCCCCACATGTAAAATATCATTTGCAAGAGGAAGTTTCCTAAACTCCTTCTGTTTTCTGTTCTTTCAAAGTGTGTGAATGCGCGCATAATATGTGTATAAGGTTGTCTGAAAGGAACCGCGTAAAGGGTGGTTGACAAATTTATCAGCAAGTGTCCAAACGAACCACAACATTTCGATCGAGTTAGGGTTCCTCGCCAATTTGGCAATTGATGCAGTTCTCTGGGAGATTGTAGAAAGCACTTAATGCGATTTCTTGACCACCTCTTGTGTTGCAGCCATTCAAAAATCAAACTTTTCCTACCAAGAATCTTCGACGTCGATTTCTTCAAATTGGAAAGTTGAGCGATGAAGAGCGCCCATTCGCATAACCTACAGTGCCCAACTGCTTCCTATAACTTCCATTTGCATATCAGTTGCACAGATTCACAAAGGATCGATTTTTGGCATTTCACCGAAACATCATTAATGATGCCAGTTCTATTTACAACATAAAAAAGGCACGAATTCTACCATGCCGGTTCATTTACCTTGTATGAAGACGAATGAATATATCAGATTTATTTATACATCATGAAAAAGGGGTCTAGCAAAACTACGACGATCAAATAACAATAAAGTAATGAAAATAAGTTAACAGGAAGGGAATTTAAAAGCATTTACGACCACATTCATTAAATAAAATCATAATATAACTATCACAATAAGGAGTCTCATAAAGATGAAAATGAATATAACTATCTAAGGAGTCTCATAAAGATGAAAATGACAACGGATAAGCTAGAAAACAACCCGAAAATCATCATCGGACTCCCACTTCCAGCATTCTGTCCAGTCCTCATATTGCAGTCACCGATTATTCGGCCGGTGTAGCACCAGCAAGACAATTCTAGTGAGAAGCTTGCTGTAATAACTCCTCCATCTCTTACAAAACATAAGTGGTCCGAAGAACAATCCGAGCCCAATAAGGAATCCCCATGCAGCACTTGCATGTATCTCTCCCACGAATATTCATGTGGAAATGGCTGCGGTGGTCCATCAGCAATGCAGGTTTTATTTATAGGGAAGTCGCAGAGCCCCTCGTTTCCTACAAACGATTCCCTAAATCCATCAAGCTGGGTGCTTCATGGAATCCTTCCGACCAGATGGTTGTGTGACAAGTTCAATACTGAGAACACTGTGAGATCTGCAAGCTGCTTCGGGATATCTCCGCTGAGAGTGTTGAATGACAGATCCAATGACCCGAGTTGCTTTAGATTACCCACCGACGGTGGGATATGGCCGGAGAGAGCATTATGGGAGAAGTTGAGAAAATAAAGGGATTTCAGTTCTCCAATTGCCTCAGGTATTACTCCTTGGAGACGGTTGTACGACAAATCAGTAGTCACTAAGAGTCTTTTTCAGCTCATCTTCTGATCCCTTCATGGTAACAGTCACTGAATCCTGATAGTAAACATTGGACACAGCGAATATAGATCTTTGCAAGATGTCACGCTGCTGTTGAGTGACGTCAATCATGAATCCTCGCAGGTTTCGGAACATTTGGGCAGGCATAATGCCACTAATGTTGTGGAAGCGAAGTCAAGAATATGAAGATTCGTCCATGAACCCAGGCAGCTGATGTTTCCATGGAACATATTGGAACATAAGACAACCGAAGCCTAGACAAGGTGTCGAGCCAGCAGGGAGAGTGTCGTTCAACTTGTTACTGGTGAGGTCTTGGACCTCCAGCTCACTGCACCTTACCAAAGATTTAGAAAGCTTTACTTGTAGAGAATTCCGACTGAGATCTAGAGTAGCCAAACTAAAACCAGCTGGAAATGTATCGGGTATATCTCCATCAAGATTGTTCCTCTCGAGTTGAAAACTCTATGGTTATCATTCAGTAAACACGACGGAATTCTGCCACTAAATTTGTTGTTCGACAGGTCCAACACTTCAAGGTTACTTGCATTGCAGAATGATGTTGGAATCTTCCCGGTGTTCTCATTATCCGCAGCATAGAAGAATCCAGTAGAAACAAGAAAGTCGTAGGGAGGAAGTGAGGAGAATTTATTCCTGGAGTAATCTAAAACAGAACCTGGCGAAAGGGGTATAGGAACTTCCCCAACAAGCATGTTGCCATGGAGATTAAGGTAATATAGGAATGAGAGATTATAAGGTTCTTGAAAATGACTAAACCGATTATGAGAGAGATTCAAAACACCTAGCATTCCATTACTAATTTCCCAAATTCAGTTAGGAATTTCGTCATCCAACCCATTGTTCGAAAGATCTAGCCTCATCAATGAAGAATGATTCCTCAAATTAGGCAGTTTCTGCAGCTTACAAGATGCCAAACTCAGAAATCCTAATTGATGGAGCAATGAAGATAGTGATGCTTCTTCATTTACATGTACGGACAGATTGTTGTAGGAAAGATCAAGAGCGGAAAGATTTTTCAGCTTATAGAAATCGGTTAGCTATAAGGTGCCGTTAAACTTGTTTGAAGAGAAATACAGAATTGAAAGACTTGGAGTTCAAGCAAAACCAAAGGTATCCGACCTTCAAATTTGTTGAGGCTGAGATCAAGAGTATGTATGTGAGATAAGCCATTCGTCAAGTCTTCAGACAGACCAGAAAACTGTTATTGGAAAGAAGCAATTGTTCAAGAAGTGGAAGAAGAAATAGAGATGGTGGGACTTCACCTTCTAAAGAATTCCCACTCAAATCTAGAAGAACTAGACTTTCAAGGCCTTTCCAAATGGAGTTATGGATTTGGTCTGTTAATCTATTCTTACGAAGGTCTATCATAGTAAGATACTTAGCGAAGCAAATGACGGAAGGGGACCAGAAAATTGATTATCAGCAAGGTATAGCCAGACAAGGCGTGTAAGATTTTTGAGTTGTACTAGGAATTGGCCCAGAAAAATTACTACCTTCTAAAGTAATTTCGGTCAGCATTCTAAGATTTCCTATAGACTCCGGCATAGTTCCTGAGAATTTCGTTGTGGCAAGCTCCAGATATTGAAGAGATCCATTCACAGGAAATTCTGGCAAGGAGCCTTCAAGATGCTCGTTGCTGCTTAGGCTGATCGTCTGCAAACTCTTGATTTGGAATAGTTTTTGAAGAACTACACCAGATAAGTTGCAGGAGGTCAGGGTGAGCACCTTCAGATTAGGAAAATGGGCAAAAAATTCTGGGAATGGAGAAGATAAATCATTGTCGTCGTGGCAAATTTGTGAAAGGGTTAGAAGTTTTTGCAGAGAAAAATCAAAAGGGCCTCTGAGATGGACCAAGGCATGCTCAAAACTCTCAAATTGGGGAGAGAAGATGATGTAGCTCTGCCCCATTTATTCCCATTCACAGAGATATTCACTCCATCAAGATGAAGTTCTCTTAGCAGATGAGGGAGGCTAAGCAGCGTGTATGAAGCCGACAGATCAAGAAAAACTAACCTCGTTAAGTTGGAGAAATCCGATGGAATCTGCCCATAGAAACCTGAAAAACTCAGATTGAGATACCTTAACTCTGTCAGCAGTCCGAATCCGGATGGAAACTCAAGTCTGAAGGTGTTTTGAGCTAAACTGAAATTCTGCAGATGTGTTAGCCTGAAAAGACTGCTCCAGTGCCATTAATCCCATCGGTGGTGGACTCTTCACTGAGCTCATGACCGGAAACTCTTACCATACTGTCGCATTCCATTCCGGCCCATCGACAGAAGTCGGTAGATTCACTCCAATGAACCAGCTTACTTGAAACAGAGGAATCATATGTGAGGTTGTTTCTTAAGCAGCAACTCTTTCTCAGACTAGCCTCAAACAAAAGAAAAATCAATGACAAGATTTGAGTTTGAGAAAACAGTAGGATCAACAAGGCACTCCGCACTTGCAAACATTTTGCACTCTATAAATGAGTTCAAGAACCTTATCTACACGGGAGACTCTTGAAATCTACAAACTGATATTTCGGGCACGCTGTCCTCGTTCAAGGATTCCTCATGTCACCTAACATCCTATATTAAAATGCAAAGGCTGAGAAAAGCTAGGCACCACATTCACATTTCTTAAACTACAGAATCGAGAAATGGCATATCATATTCAATGTGAAATGGGGAGAAAACTTGAACTTCGGTGATCACTACAGACAACACTCCATTTAGACAAGATGGATGAAATATTTGTATCATTTGCAAATGGGAACCTTGATGAATTTGACCATCACACGTTTAACACAGTATTGCTAAACTATTAATTAAATTTCTACAGTTCATTTTTCTTACCAATGTATGTGCATCCTTTTTATTTTCCTAACTCAAGTAGCAACTCTTTCTCGGAGCAGTCGGTTGTGGGCAGACTCCGAATGTCACCTAACACTGTATATTTGAAAATGCCAAAGCTTTTTAGGCTTCAGATATCTTCCCATGCGTTTAACTCACTATAGTAGAAAATTTCAATTAGACAAAATCAAAATGTGTGTATAATCATCCAATGTAATATGGGCGGATTAGGAATTTCTATCTGCTTTTGCACATGAAACTATCATATGCGAGAGGAAACTACCTAAGCTACTTCTGTTTTCTGTTGTTTCAAAGTGTGTTACCGCACATATATGTGTCCGTGTTCAATGTGTATAAGGTTGTCTGCAGGTTTATCAGCAAGTGCCCAAACGAACAAATTACTCTCTAGGATTCCTCACAATTTGGCAATTAGTGCTCTTCTACCCGAGTTCTTGCATTCTGTTGTGAGATTGTAGAAGCAATTAATGCCATTTCTTGACTTCCTCATTATTATTTTTATTTTTCCAGCTTGTGACACCCCTTTATGGAATCCTTGATGAATTTTACCATTCCAGTTCTTTTTACATCATGGAAAGGAACGAAATTCTACCATGCCGGCCTATTTACATCATAAAAAAGGAGTCTCACAAAGTTACGACGATCAAATGTCAATAAACTATTGAAAATAAGTAAGCAGGAAATAGTACCATAGGCTCTCACTGTTTACAGAGCTATAAAACTGATTGAGCCGAATACCTTGTGCTATAGAAACATGTCATGAACCCTAAACTCATAAAAGGATAATGAAGAGATGTCAATGGATAATAACCTAAACTCATAACAAGCCCTTCTTCCAAGATTCTAACTTCTCCATCTCTTACAAAACAAAAGTGGTCAGAGAAAGAATCCGAGTCCAACAAGAAGTCCCCATGCAGCAGTTGCATATATTCCTCCTACTGAATATTCCGCTTGCTGAAATGGTACATCACCGATGAAGGTTTTGTTTATAGGAAGCCGCAGAGCCTTTTGTTTCCTACAAAGAAGTTGTAAATCCAGAGGAATGTGAGATTTGCAAGCTCCTGCGGATTTCTCCGCATAGAGTGTTGAATGACAGGTCTAACGATCTGAGTTGAATTAGATTCCCCACCGATGATGAGATATGGCTGGAGAGAGCATTGTGGGAGAACTTGAGAACATAAAGGGAGTTCAGCTCTCAATTTCTTCTGTTATTTATCCTTGGAGATGGTTGCATGACAAGTCGATCCTTGATACACCATATACAGACAGTTGCAGGATATCACGCTGCTGTTGAGTGCCATCAATCATGAATCCTTTCAGGTTCTGAAACATTTCAGCACGCATAACGCCGCTAATTTTGTTGGAAGCAAAGTCGAGGATATGAAGATTCCACCACGAACTGGTTTCCCCAAGCAGCTGATGTCTCCGTGGAGCATATTGGAGTGCAAGACAAGAACACAAAGCCTAGACAAGGTGTCGAGCCAGCAGGGAGAGTGTCGCTCAACTCGTTGTCGGTGAGGTCTAGGACCTCTAGCTCACTGCATCTTGTCAAAGATTTAGGAAGCTTTCCTTGTAGACTGAGATCAAGAGTTGCCAAACTACAACCAACTGGAAATGTGTTGGGTATGTATCCACCAAGATTGTTTCTTCTTAAGTACAAAACTATGAGGGCATCATTCACCAAACAGGATGGCATTCTGCCATCGAGTCTGTTGTTCGACAAGTCCAACACATCAAGCTTGCTTGTGTTTGCAGAATGATAGCGGAATCTCTCCCGTGATTTCGTTATCTGCAGCAGAGAATAATGCAGCAGAAGAGAGAGAGCGGTAGTGGAAGGGAGGAAAGGAGGAGAATCTATTGCTGGAGAAATCTAAAACATTAGCTGACGATAGAAACATCGGAATTTGCCCAACAAGCATGCTGTCTGTAGATCAAGGTAAATTATATCTGAGAGATTATAAGGTTCTTGAAAATGACTAAACCGATTATGGGAGAGATTCAAGACAACTAGCATTCCATTGTTAATTTCCCACATCCAGTTAGGAATTGGGCCATCAAATTCATCGTTCGAAAGATCTAGCATGGTTAACGAAGAAAGATTCCTCAAATCGGGCAGATTTTGCAGCTTGCAAGATACCAACTCCAATTCTACTAATCGAGGAAACAATGAAGATAGCAACGCTTCTTCGTTTACATGTACGGAGAGGTTGTTATAGGACAGGAGAAGACCGGAAAGATTTATCAGCTTATGGAAATCGGTTAGCTCTAAGGGGCCCACTAAACTTGTTTCCAGACAGATTAAATTTCAAGACTACAGAGTTCAAACAAGATGCGAGGTATCGATCCTTCTAATTTGTTGCGACCAAGGGTTAGAAACTGGATAGGAGATGAGCCTTTCGTTGCAACTTGAGTGAAACCAGAGAAGCTGTTGTAGGAAAGGTATAATACGTGAAGCGATGGAAGAAGAAATAGAGATGATGGGATTTCACCTTCTAAATAATTCAAACGCAAGTCTAGATAATCTAGATTGTCAAGGCCTTTCCAAAGGGTATCCAGAATGTGGCCTGAATCTATCTATTCCCACTGAGGTCTATTCTTGTAAGATTCTTCAAGATAGCAAAATATGGAATTGGCCCTGAAATATTACTACCTCTAACAATGAGTTCCGACAACTTTCTAAGATTGCCTAGAGACTCCGGCAGAGTTCCAGAAAATTTGGGGCCGCCAAGCACCAGCTCTTTAAGAGATCCATCAACGGGAAATTCAGGAAAAGAGCATCCAAGATCGTCATTATCACCCAAGTAGATCATCTGCATACTTCTCATTTGGAATAGTTTTGCAGGACCACACCTGATAAGCCACAGAGATCAGGGTGAGCACCTCCAGATCAGGAAAATCAGTGAAAAATTCTGGGAAGGGAGAAGAGAAATTGTTTTTGTCGAGGTGAATATTGATTAGGGATCGAAGTTTTTGCAAAGAAGGGTCTAAAGGGCATGTGAGATTGGATTTATTCATGCTTAAAACTCTCAAATTGGGGAGAGAAGAGGATATAGCTCAGCCCCATTCACTCCCATTCGCAGAGATATTCACTCCATCAAGATAAAGTTCTCTTAGTCTTGTGAAATTGTGAATCAGTCTCCGCAAATCAAGGAGGTTGAGCGATGAGTGTGGATACGACAGATCAAGAAAAACTAACATTGTTAAGTTCGACAAGTCATATGGAATCTGCCCAGAAAAACCAGAATAGCTTATAGATTGAGATACCTTAACTCTGTCAGCTGTCCAAATCCGGACGGAAACTCAGTATAAACAAAGCTGTTTTGAGCTAAACTCAAACTCTGCAGATGCGTTAGCCTGAAAAGACTGCTGCTGTCGCATTCCATTCCGGCCCATAGACAGAAGTCGGTAGATTCACTCCAATGCACCAGCTTACTGGAAACAGAGGAATCATATGTGAGGTTGTTTCTTAACTCAAGCAGCAACTCTTTCTCAGACTGGCCTGAAACAAAAGAAAAAATAGCGCCAAGATTCAAGTTGGAGAAGAACAATAGGATGTAGAAAGCAGTGGCAAACATTGATTAATTCATAAACAAATTCAGGAAATCAACAACCTTATCAAGATTTTATTGCGCAGGTCCACTCCGTCAGATTCCGCGTTTCACCTAACATTTTATATTAAAAAATGGCCAAGCTTTTCAGGCATCAGAAGCACATATGTTAAACTATAGATAGTCGAGAATGTGCATATATAAAAATCCAATATAAAAATAGAAGTACATTGATCTTTACAGAGAAGATCCCATTGACACAAGATGCATTAAATACTTGTATCTGCCTTCACATGAATTCTGTTCTTTCAATATATTCGAGATTGTATTTTAGCGCACGCATCGAATCCCTTAAAAGCTATTCTGACTATACTAGAGCTTGCTCCTACTTGACTGTCATCACTAACCGCACAAACTCGAAACCAAAACTCATTAATTAGTTCGCGGATCCCTTTCCAGTCCAATTCGACTATATTTGCATCAATTTTTCGCAAATTTGTCTCCGTAGCGCCAAAACCATTCAGCTATTACAGAAGTAGCAGGGACATCTTAGCTCTTTCATAAGCATTTGGGCTGAGCAACTATAAGTTCCTTCTTAAGCATTGGGGGCATATGAGCCCAAGCTCTTTCATAAACGTGGGTAGATAAAGTTATTTCAGAAACATAATGACACATAAGCCCTTCCATGCCACAAGCACAATCACAATATAATATTAACTGATATGATTAGTAAGGAGCAGAACACCACCCAAAATTGTATAATATGCAAATTTTCAAGCCCAGAGTCCTCCATAAAGGAGCTTCATCAGAAGCAAAAATATTACTTGAGATTTCCAATCACCAAGAACACCAAACTTAAATGTAAACAGAAGACCATTGCTTTTAAATTAGCAGAATTCTTATTTCGACCAAAGTCCGACTGCATTACCATAGACATTAAAAAGAGAAAAGTTTAATCAACTTCTGCTAGAAGCCTCACGAGACATATATATCAGAAAGGAATAAAAACAGCGATTCGGACCATCATATCTATATAAGAAAACTTCGTTGCACACTTGCAATCAAAATCTGACAACAGATGCGAAAAATAATATCAGAACTCAGAGGCAATAATAAAGAAGCATAGATAAAACTGGGCACGAATTGAAAGAAAATATTCAGAATCGTCATTAGTAGGATCATCAAATAAAATCCCAATTCGTTGCCGGTAGGTAACAAAGTATATTACAAATTAAGTTCGCCGAAAGAAAATTCAACCCTAGAAATCCCCCGTGCATGAAAACCACCAAAAGGGATAAAACTACTTAGATCTCTGCCTCATCTTTCGGCGCTTCCTCTTCAACCTCCTCATACGCTTCTTCTTCCACTGTTACCACCAAAAAAAGAGAAGGATGTGAATTGTAGACGAAACATAAATCCCTCAAATTTCCCATAAATCATACTACAGACATTAGTAAAATATAGACGAAACATTAAGTTCACATAAATCAACCAACAAATACAGGACAAGACGAAGAAGTATTACCTTAGCTCTCATGGTGAAGGAGGAATCTTCCTCAACCTACGACGCCGCCGCCTTTCGATCGTCGAGGAGAAACAGAATAAACGCGATAAAAAATTAATAGCCCAATTGGGGTGAGAAACGGCAGCTAAAACCCTAGGACTTATATGGGTTTTAGTTTGTAAGTTCGGCTTCTCCACGGTCCTAAACCCGACTTTTTAATTTTCAGATAGGTTCAACAGTGTCATATCAAAATTTTAAAATCCATCAATTTTTATTCTATTTTTCTATAATAATAAATCCAACTTTTAATTTTCAATTTGATCCTACTAAAATATATATTACTTTATATATCTATATGTGATTAGTCATATATATTTTATTATAAATTGAACAACTTAATAAAATAAATTATTTATTTTATAACTATAATTAATAATTTATTAATTACAATTAATTATTAAAATTAATATTTAATAACTAAAATTCAAATTACATTACTTGAATTTGATTGAAATTACATTAATAAAGTAGAAATTACATTAATTGAAAATCGAAATACATAATAATTCAAACTAATAATATTACTTAATTCTTCAATAATAAACAATATATTGTTCCTAGATACACGTCATCAAATTCTCTTGAAGTTGGACATGAACGCTCATGGTTGGCAAAGGAGGTGTATCTTCTTCATCCGACCAATTGGTGATGTTTTCCCTATTCTCAATGATCATGTTGTTCAAAATAATACATGTATGTATTATATTTGTCAAGTCCTCCTTATAATAGGGTTGCGCTGGATCTCAAACTATTGCCCAACGAGCTTGTAGCACTCCAAAAGCATGTTCCATACATCTTTTCTTGCAACTTGTTGTCTCTGCTTGAACTTCAATTTGATATCATCTTCTGGGATCGGATAACCCTACACGAATGTAGCCCATTGCGTATATATTCCATCAGTGAGATAATAACATTTGTTATACGATCTATCGTTCACCGTGAAGTGAACTTTTGGGGGGTTCCTTGTAAAAAGGTATTAAATAAGGGTGAGCCATGAAGAACGTTGTTATCATTATCCTTTCCGACGACACAAAAAAAAACATGTCATATCCACGAGTCATGTGATGCCACCGCTTCAAGAACTATTGCGTATATTGCCTTTTCTAAGCAACGGGACAATTCCTCCACTCTCGGTGTATACAATCGAGGCTCCCCATTATTCCAAAGAATCCATGTCTGGCTTCGTGCATTTGAAATGACGTTTGGTGTCGGTCGTATTTGGACTTCTCAAGTATCGAGAACCATATACTGTAACAATAGATTTACAAAATTTATATATAAATTTCAAAGCAATAGACTCACCAAGGCGTACATACTCATCGAGTGAGTTACCAGGACCCGCATATGCCAATTGATGGATGGTTGTTGTGCACTTTTGAAGTGGTGATTAACCATTCATTCCAGTTACATCTTGCCTCAACTTGAAAAGGCTTGAGTGGTTGCCCAAATCCTCAACAATTTGGAGGAATAACTATCTTCGCATTCGAAACCGACAACAAAAATAAATTTTGCCATATATTGGATCTGCAGAGAAATAGTCACGTTAAAAGACGATCATGTCATATTTCACGCTCACGATCCACATATTTTCTACCATATCATCTTCTTCTTGAAGAACTTGGAGCTGATGTTGCGTCATCAGCTTCAGCAATGCAATCATCTCTTGATCAATATCATCTTTTGTGTCTTCTCAAATAAAATTCCTCCACATTTTTTTCATTTGCTCATGGCCCGGGATATCATCAAACATTTTAGATATATGAAAGATAGAGAAATAAAATAGTTTGGGATGATTGTGATAAACTTGAAAGTGGTAAATGAATTATATAGAGCAATTGACATAAGATAATGTTGACTAGAAATTATAACTAGCAATTGGCCGATAATTTTGACCAAAAGATAAGATAAGACACAATGGTGAGTAATTAAGAAGCATGGTCGACAATATTGACAGAATATAAGATAAGACATAATAATCATCAAGTAGACTGATAATATTAACAAAAGATAAGATAAGACTTTATGACTAACAATATGAAATAAAGTCAAGATTGTCTGACAAAGGATAAATTTATTGATTGAAACTTGCAGACGATAAGATAGGAAATAAAGTCATCATCAACTCATCGTCCAGTAACAGACAAATTGATAATTTTGAAATTCATAAAAGTTACATAGTTGAAATTTAAATTACATAATTAGACTACGAAAGCATAAAAAACACATAATTAAAACTTAAAATAATTATGCCAAGCCACGTTTAGTTTTGATCACACCAACCATCATATGAAAGTTTGAAAGTTGAGCTTCCAAAAATCTACTCGTGCGAGATAAATTGAAATTCTTTTCATTGATGATCAACGTCCTCATCGAGAGCTTGTTTTATTTTTCTTTCATATTTTTTATGTTCCAACTTCTGATCTATTGCTTTTTGCTTCATCATCTCATGTTGCATCTCCTACATCAACTTCCATTTTTCTGCATCTGCTTTATTAGCAATTTTACCTTTATCTTTGGCCAATCTCTTAGCTTTTTGTTGTCCCATTAGATACGAGCGAGGTGTATCATCGCCAAAAGAAGGACTATCGCTCTCTGATAGGGGTGATTATCGGGTCGGTTTCGGTTAACCGAAATCGAAATTTCGGTTAATCGAAACCGATTTGGCAGAAGTTCGGTAACCGTAACCGACACCGATAAGTTAATCGGTTACCCGATTAACCGATTCGGTTAGTCGGTTCGGTTCCCTAAATAACCGAAATAACCGATTGTAAAAAAAAAAAAAAATCTTTTCCTTATTTTCTTAGATTTCCCCTGTTCTACGGCTCCAAAATCACAACATTTCATAAAAAATTTCGACGATCAACTATAAAACATCCAATATTCATTCATTATCACCATCAACAATCAACTATAGAACATCGATTCACAAACGAACTATAATCCAATATCATCATTCATCAATTCAAAGCCAAACAATTCCAAATTTCCAACAAATAGGAGTCATAGGATAGGACCAACATTCAAAACAACGGTCACAAACTAAACTATAATCTAATATTCATCAATTCAAAATACCAAACAATTCCAACAACATCCAAGAACATAATCGAATTGAAAATCACAAATCGGTAAATGTAAATCACATGCCTTAGAATGGCACGAGAAGTCGCACTCTCGTAATTGCACCATGCCTTTCTCTACCACTAGGTCCACTACCAACACCAAGTTGGTCCAAAATCTATACAATTTAATATAAAGAAAAAATATAGTTAGCATATGACTTAAATGTATAATATTTAAGAATATTAAAGTATTTACCCATTTGATATTCTTTTCTAATTCGGTTTCGGTACATCTTCTTCATCCTTAAGAAAAATATCACTGGAACTAGATTTCAACCAATCTTCAGCGCATATGAGGGCCTCAACCATATTAGGAGTCAAAGAGCTTCTAAGCGAGAGAGAACACGACCTCCGTGCTAAAGCGGACTCGGAAACACGCGGATATGAGAATAGCCAAGATATCTCTTGCCATCTCGGAAAAAGCAGGAAAACGTGGGCGTTCTTCATCCACCACTGCGGAAGGTCAAAAGATCCCACCTCACCTCTTTTCATCTTGTATTGCTTCTCATGAAATAGATAGCGATCTCGATACATCTGAAACTTACGGTTCATCATCTTCATCAATAACCTCTAGAAGGCTACATGAACCTTGAAAATAAGCTCCTCCATCATCTGATACCCCCATAGTAAGATTTGAAGCATATGCATTACCTATTGGTGTAGGACTCGAAGTCATGTGTCTCTTATAAAAATCAAACAACTCATGTAATGAGTTGTTGATCTCTACCACCAATTCGGTTGCCCGTTTATCACCATACACTGTCCTCAAACACTTTTCAACATGTTTCAACTTCTGCCTTGGATCCAATAATGCAGCTATGTAGAGAATCTTGTTCATCTTCAAATTGACTCATTTTCCTCCTCCAACCAATACTTCCGATCTTCCTCCTCATCCTCAATGCCATCGACCGATGTCATCATCCTCATGTAGTTCCAAGCGACTAATGAGGTCAAACACATCACTCATTTCTTTGAAAAGAAGATGTGATGTGGAATATGTGGTACCGAGACGAGAAGGTCAAAGCATAAAACTTCCTAGATAACTTATCATTCTCTTGACATTCGCACAATCTTGCTCTTCAGGCACGCCGATAGGTTGATCTTTATACTTCTTCTGTCTCAAGTCCTCTGAAAAACCCTTAGTCATTGTCCCGAAGAACTTAATGGCATCTGTATACGGCAGGGCCGACTCAAGCATCAAATATGTCGAGTTCCATCTTGTCGGCACATCCAAGCATAAAAACTTTGTGCTATCAATCTTGAGAACCTGCAAGGTGCCCTTGAATCCTTCATATCTAGCTGGTGAAGCCTTTATCCACTTCACAGCTTCTCTAACCCGTCTCACGTACAAGCCTATCTCTTCTAAACCATCCGACACAACCAAATTAATGATATGTGCCGCACATCGCATATGCAAGTACTTTCCACCAACAACAATAGTCTTCCACCTCTCAAGGACCGGGATCATGTGCTTAATTGCCCCATCATTTGCCGATACATTATCCATCGTGCAACAAAGAACTTTCTCTAACCCCCAATCCTCCAATGAAGATATAACCGAAGCACCAAGATCATCTCCTTTATGGCTGGTGATCTTGCGAAAATTGATGATCTTCTTATGTAAGACCTAATCTTTATCGATGCAATGTGCTGTAACACAAATAAAATTTATGTTGTTGATTGCAGTCCAACAATCAGTGGTGATCGACACTCTTCCCATGCCTTTCGCTTGAAAAAAAGACTTCAAGTTGATTTTGCGCTCCATAAATAACTTCACACAATCTGCTCGTATCGTGTGTCTACTCGAGATCTTGAATTGAGGGCATAAACTTTCAGTGTAGCTCTTGAAACCTTCTCGCTCTACAAATTTGAAGGGAAGCTCGTCGCGAATGATCATCTCACATAGTTTTATCCTACAAGTTTGTTGATCGAATTTCCAAGTTGTCAACGTTCATTCCCCACTTCCATCGGCATTAGGTTGAAGGTTTAACACCGATTGACTTTTTGTTGCTTCTTGCTTTCTCATACACGAAACACTATGTTTCTTCATAGCTGTTGTACCATTTTTCTTCGGTCGGTGCAAGGAGTGATCCACACGTTTGCATCTTGCTTTCTTGAATTGTTGTGGAGGATCTCCGTCTCAATTATGGCGGGTGGTGTTCCCAAACAGTAGATCGTGTTGATGGACTCTTCCTTGTCTTCCCACTTATGGATTCTTTTTCAGTTTGAGTCTATGTTTCTAGTTCTTCTATCTCGATATCTTCTAATATCCCAAAATCTTCGCCTACAAGCCTGTTACTAGCTTGTTGTGTATGTGAATGAGACTGCTCTGAAGAATCCATCTAAACAATAAAACAAACAAAGAATTTCAGTTGTGGTTTATCGAAATATCTGCATATATGTGAAGTAAAGTTGTGATCCTAATTCACAAATAATATACAAACTTTGATAATATTGAGAGTGAGTGTAGGGTAATGCAAATATCTATAATTACATGTTATGATAACCATATTCTCTCCTATACGAATATCTTGCTCATTTAATTGAAGTTTCTCTAAAGTTAAATAATTTAGTCTCTTGTAGGGAATCCTTTTTCCGAAATCAAATTGCAGCTCTAAATGTACAAATTAAAACAAATGCAAGTTGCAATTAATATTGTCTAATTGGAAAACACATCCACAAGCATATATACCGCTTTAAAGCGCATAACAATCGAAATCAAAACACGGTGCTTTAATGAGAATACACACAAAGCAAGTCTTTCTGAAATCACATCATCCAACAAGCTTAGAGTTGTCCATCCACAAAGTATATATAGCATGAAATCAACTATATTTTACATCTCTAATTTCTTAAAACAGATCCTTAAGATAGATACTTGTGATGTTTTCTTCACCTCGTATGATCGCAATTTTCTTACATAAAAGTATATATAGCATGAACTTAGATAAAGCGTTCGAACTTAGAAATGAGACCAACACCTCTCGATTTCGAATCTTGAAAAATAAAAAGAAATGAGAGATACCTCTCGATTCGAGAATTGGAGAAGGTGAGGTCGTGCGACACGAGCTCGACCACGAAAAGAAACGAAGATGCGGTGCGGCGGTGCACTGCTCCCAAAGCTCGTGCGACCGAAAAATTGACAAAAAGAGATGGCGGGAGCTCGAGCGAGGGAAGGCGTCCGAGCAGAAAAGGAGAGTCGAGAGATATTAGAAGCTTACCTTGGATTCGGCCGGCCGCTCACTTTGCTCGTGACGGGACTCACGGTCACGGCCACGGGGCGAGACGGTGTTCCTCGCCGCCGCTCGCCACGCCGCCGCGACTGAACAAATCGGCGAGAGAGAGGCGGCGGGGAGCTCTCTCAAGCACGGCGGCGATCGCGAGAGGGAGAGTCGAGCAAGAGAGTGAGAGAGAGAAGAGAAGAAAAGGAATGGGCGCTTCACGCTTCACGCTTCGCCCAATTGGAAATCAAAAGAATTGAGCCTAATTTTAATATAATTAAAATAAAATAAAATATTATATTAAATAATTATATTAATTCGGTTATACGGGTATACCCGTCGGTTATTCAGGTATACCCGATAACCGATTGCACACTAGGATAAGAACCGAGAACCGAACCGTACCCGTTCTTTGCGGTTATCGGTTAACCTTAACCGACGGTTAGTGTGTCGGTTACGGTTATAACCGATAACCGAGGACCCGATAAGCACCCCTACTCTCTGAAGTCTTTGTCTTCTTAAAAGGATAATTAGTTATATTGATAGGACCCAATTTTTCACAAATTTGGACGATCTCCTATATATGGTACTTGAATTATTTTCCTTTTGATTGTTGCGCCACAAGAAAAGTGCGCTTCTTTCATGTCTTCATCGCTTTGCCCACTTGTCCGATTGGTGTTCAAATTTCTATACCAACTAGAAAAGAATGGCTTTGGGAGTTATTTTATAAGGGTGATTTTTACATTACGACGTTCGATTTGGACAACCCTTCGATTTTGCAAAGACCTTGTAGTGGACAACAACATTTCGCCAAAAACTTTATTTTTTATCCGTTGCCAACTTTAGGGTATGTGGAAATAGTGGTATATGATTTATAAGACACACATCCTCATCATATGTCCATCTCGACGATTTATTATTTGTTCATGGATTGGCAACAACTTTCTCTACATTATCTTCATCAACAAGGCTAATATGTTATAGCCCATGTTGTGGTAAAGAGTACTTCGGTGGAAATTGAGAGTTATTAAATATAAATGGTGATGATTGAGCAATATCGAAAATTAATCCTCCGAAGCTCAACTCGTTTTGTTGCGGTGGTTGCGGAGTAAAATTACTGATAGTTGGACTGCGACACGAAATATCCAAGAAGAGGTGTGACATTCGAACTAGTAGAAAAGTTGGGATGATATTGTGGAGGTACATTAGAACTAGTGGGGAAAATTGGTAAAAATTGTTGATTATAAGGAGAATATTGAAAGTATAATGGATTTTGAAAATAAGAAGGTTGGAAATTTTGAGAGCTTGAATTAGAAGGTTTGAATTCTGAGACCCGACCATATTTGATCGAGAGAATAAATTTAAAGAAGAAATTAGAAGCGAAAAAAATTAGAAGGTTGAGAACGATATATTTTTTGGATGAATGATATATATGTATATATAGAAAATTTATAATGATTATTTTTAAAATAAAAATATTGGTTCATTATGTCTGCAACGGTACATAATATTATAGACACACACACACATATATATATATATATATATATATAATTTTAAACATCTAAACTATTTTAAATTTATTTTTACTATTTTTATGTCAAATAAAATGTCTCATTGTGAAATGAAAATAAAAATTGAAAAGAAAAAAATTAGAGCGTGTCAGCAAAAAATTAGAAAGAAAAAAATTAGAACTTATCTTGTAAAAAATTGGAAAAAATTGAAATCTAAAACAATTTGTAAAATGAAATAAAAAATATATATGTATTACGTCAGCACATCCGCGTGGCACGCACGCATGCACCATCACGCGCGTGTAGTTCATCCGCCGTGACTGATGCACGCAGGTCCCACATATGTCAGCAAAAGTTGACTTTATTATTAAAAGCTGAATTCAATTTTTAAAAGCTGTTCTTACCGTCATAGCACTTCCCAACTTTTCGAAATTACAAAAAAGCCACCATCGTCGATACCTAAAGAAATTTTTAAAGCCAGCCCGAAACGTCGCCGATTTCACACTTTTTAAAAGTGTATGTATGTATTGGCGTGCTGTTCAACACCGTTACACCGCTCAGACATCTGAAGAGTAGAAACGCTTTAGCTTCTGTTGGCATAGATCAAGAATGGAATCAATGGAAATTGATTGAGGAAAAACCCCGCCTGAAGGTATAGATAGGTATATAATATATATATATGTGTGTGTGCATGTGTGTTCATGTCGACGGTGTCCTTCGATGAATCAAAATATTGCGACTGTTGATATATTTCATTTTATTATTTTGGTTGCTTGAAGGAAAAAAGAGGATAGAATTCAAGCAAATCATAGTAGTATTAGTGGGTCTTCCGGGAAGTGGAAAATCCACCTTTTGCGAGGAAGTGGCGAGAAATTCTTGCCTCCCATGGACCCGAGTTTGCCAGGTGGGCCTACATTGCACATTACACCATAGTTTTCTGTGAAAGAAGGATTTTTTTTTTGAAGTTTTTCTCGTAAAAGTGGCGCCGCAAATGACCGATGAAATGCCTCACTATATTTTGAGCGTTAGCATATGTTGTTTACTGATTTTGCACTACTCTCTCATCTTATGTTTTTCCTGTAAATTTAAAATGCAAACAAAAACAAAAAAGTTGCTTCTTCTTTTTGTACTTTTGAGCAGGGGCGGATCTGGGGGAGCTAGGGTAGGCCCAAGCACCCAGCCAAAAAAAAAAATATATTTTAAAACCTTATGAGTTTGTTTATTTATAGAAATATTTTGATATTTGATATTAGCACCCTTGTAATTGAAAATTTTCGACTTTATCTCCCTCTGAGCTATATTTTTTGCTCCTGAGTTGTAGAAATTGGCACTTGTTATATGTTCATGGGTTGTTTTTTGTGAGCCTCTTTCTGTTGTTTCGTTTGATGTAGGATGCAATCAATAATGGCAAGGCTGGGAAGAAAATCCAGTGTTTATCTGTTGCAACTGCGGCTCTGAAGGGTGGTAAGAGCGTATTGATAGATAGGTGTAACATTGACAGGGAGCAGAGGGCGGACTTTCTGAAAGTCGGTGGTTCAGAAACGGAGAAACACGTGGTGGTGCTTGATCTTCCGGCCACGCTTTGTATCTCTCGTTCTGTGAAGCGTAGTGGTCACCAGGGCAAATTACAATGTGGGAGAGCTGCTCAGTTGTGAATCACATGGTGCCGAAGAAAGAGCTCCTCTAAACTGAGTGACGGATTTAACCGGATTATGTTAATGATAAAGATGTGAAAGAAGCTTTCAAGATGTATGGTTCTCTCGGCCTGTACGAATCTCTTCCTTCTGGTTGTTTTGGACAGAAGAGTTCGGATGCCATGACTCAGGTTGGGATCGTTAACTTTTTCGAAAAAGGAGATAGTTCCGGAAATGCTAAATCTGTGTCGAAAGATTACGTAATCGAGGGCAGCAGGTTCGCATCTGACGGTGTGAATTGGATAGTACCTCTACTTGGGTTCCATCTTACGGCGATACCAACTTTGGCATTTCCATCCATTTCTACTACTGATTTTCATTTCAATCTTGAAAAGGCATCTGATATTATTGTTGAGAAAGTTGAGGAATATGTTGGTAGGATTGGAAAGGCTAAATTTGTTTTGGTAGATTAGTCTCGTGAATCAAAAATATTGTCCTGGTTGAGACCAAGGCTGCAAAGAAGAACCTCGATTCCAACAAGTTTTCTCGTTTGTTGGTGATATAACTCTACTCCGATCTCGGGGAGGCTTACGGTTGCAACGTAATTGCTAATGCTACTGAACGGTGAGTCTGCTAAACCATTTTCTTGATTGAGGAAAACCTTAAAATTCATTTGTATTTCAAGCCAATTGCAAATGAGCATAATTTATTTCAATCATCTATGTTGTTACCTTTAGGTTCGAATTATCAATTGTTATCCATGTTTGTATATTAGGAAGATTGTCGAACTCTAATTTTGTGCAGGCGTCTAAAACCGGGAGGCGAGAGGAGTAAATCTTTATATATATAAAGTCTGCAGGGGCCGAGCTAGTAATCTATGACCAAGGAAAGAGTGAAACCACTTTCACCGGGAATGTGTGGTCATGCCGCTTCGCTTTTCTCCTTTGTTTGTTGGAGAAGGAGTGACCCATGTCATCCATGTTCTCGGACCAAATATGAACCCATGAGACCCGACTTTCTCAAAGACGACTATACTGAGGGATGCAAGCTTCTTTGTGAAGCTTACTCGTCGCTGTTTGAAGGCTTTGTTTCTATAGTGAAGTCCAATGGTAACAAAGATCAAATTTGCAAAAGAGCAGCAGTTTATAATTATATACCTGAGGACAACAATGGTAACATTCCTACCTGATTGAATATAATTTAATGTGCATCAGAAACAACCACGTCAGACAAAATCTATGCTCAGTAATCTAACGTTGTATACTATTCTAGTATCATGTGGTCGCTAGACATTCCTACCTACCTATAACACATTATATAATGCTAGTATAATATATTTATAACCAACCGACATCTTGAATATTCAAGATATTCACTATTAGGGGCCGTTTGGTTCACTAGATAAATACAAGATAGCGTACGTATCTTGGTATTACCGCCTGTTTGGTATCCTATTTCCATATCTTGCGAGTCCGCGTTCTTGCAGCAGGCCCGGGCTAAATTACTGTTGAAAGTAGCTTACCCATCCCACAGACGAGCCAAGTTTGGGTATCTTGACATTTATCTCATCTGAAAAATGACTATTGTACCCCTTCTTTTTCAACGGGTATCTAGGACAGTCCCCATCTTCAAAGAGATTTGAGAGCACCATCTCTCTATCTCCATTTCTTATTCCCAATGAAGTCTCCCTCGACCATCGTCTCTGCACCGCCACTATCGTCGCCAACCACGTCCTCTGCGCACCGCCAGCGTCTCCTCTGCGCTCGTCGGCGCCCATCAGCGCGCGCTTTGCGTCTCCCCTCACGCCCGCCAACTCCTCCTCTGCGCGCCTTTGCGTCGCTCCCTGCGCACCGCCGACGCCTCCTCTGCGCACTGCCGTCTCCTTGGCGCGCCGCCGTCTTCTCTGCGCACCACCCTCTCCTCTGCGCACCGCCTCCGCCTTCTCGCCTTCTCCTTCACCAGAAGCTTGTGTATTGTTAATTTTGGGTTGAATTGAATTGAAATTTTTTGGGTTGAATTGAATTGAAATTTTGGGTTGAATTGAATTGAAATTTTCCGTAGCTTGTGTATTGTTAATTTTGGGTTGAATTGAATTGAAATTTTTTGTTGTAATTTTATTGAAATGATATGATTGAGTAATTTGATCATCGTTTGGTGAATTTTCAATGAATTTTTTATATTGTTGTATTGTTGGCTAATTTGGATGGTATGATTTTTTTTTTTCTTGATTGTTCGGTTTTTTGGCTAATTAGGGAAGGATTAGTGAGAGGGCAGACCAACGGAATTGGTTTCAGGAAACGGTGGATGGGAGCCGTTTGGATCGGTATTATTGGGTGCTGGCGGTTTTGACGTGTGTAGTTTGGTTGGATTTTTTGTGATGGCTCCATTTTGCATATGCAAGGACGTGAAGCCGCCCACCGCGGGTGGTGATGGTGATGGTGAGGGTGAGGGTGAGGGTGAACGAGCAAAATGGCGGCTTGCCGCACCAGGGAAGAAGATTAGTTGGGATATTTTTAGTTGTCATAAGGTTATTTTTGTCTTTTTGTTCTTTATCTATGTTTTTAGCTGAGGTACCAAACAACAAGATTTGTTATCTATATTTTTATATCATATCTACCAAACACTAAAATACGATACCAATCTAACATTATCTACGATACATATCTTATTTTTATCTATCTTGACATATCTAAACATATCTACCAAACGAGCCCTCAGTATTATGACTTTTTGGCGCAAAAGTCGTGAAACCTATAATCAACCATAAGGCTGCAACCAGGGGCGGATCCAGGATTTATAATTGGGGTGGGCTGAAAAATAAAAATTTCAAAGCACTATATTTTATACATGCTAAAAAATTTCGGTATTTACATAAATTGTGCCCTACGAGACCTTAATACATAAAATTCATCAATAACATAATCTATATCTATATCCTTAACAAAATCTCTCTCAATATAGAGCATTAGCGAGTCTTCAAGTAAATCATCTCTCATCTTGTTACGAAATACTATCTTCACATGCTTCATTGTAGAAAATGCTCGTTCAGTTGTAGCTTGAAGAAGGCTGAGATAAGTCATTTTCCTTTTTTTTACATAATGCTGATGTTTCATTTAGTAATCGAAGTACTGCAAGACATTAAAGAATAAGAGTATAAACATATAAAACAAACAAAAATCTCAAATCCATTTAATCTCATCATTGGTTAAGTGGAAAAGTAATTCCTAACTTCCATAGAATACAAAGAATATGCCCAAAGCCCAATGAATTTCCCATTTTTATAGACTACAGTAAATTCTCCACAAAGACTCAACTTACAAAATATTGGTAGTAAAATTCTTTTTGGGTAATGGCAATTGGCAATGATGATTCATTGATAAAATTTTCCATATACTTTGCAAATTGCCATACCGTAGCTCAAATATTCTTAAACTTCTTTTCAATTTTAATTAATTAATTGTTATTAGAATTCATAGCTCACGCCTACTCTCAAATCTAGTAATGAAGAACTAGAAAACACAATTATCATTAAGTGTTGTGGCCTTGTGGAATTTTGTAGTTTTAAATTAAAATTTAGGGCCACTCCATACCTTAAACTTCAATATACAAGATGAGAAGATGTGATGGAGCAACCAAGCAGTGAAGAGGCGGACCATGAGCTGATTCCGGTGTGAAAGGTTCGCGGTGGTGATCGGAAGAGAAAGAAACGATTTATAGATTGCTCTTCTTTTTCATGCCTGCGTCTACGTCTTCTTCTGCGTTTTCTATTATGTACAGTTTTTTTTTGGAGGGGGTGGGCTAATAATGATTTGGGCCTTAAAAATATATATAGATATAAATAAAAATTTTGGGCTTGCACTGGGCTGAAGCCCAGTGCAGCCATAGTGTAGATCCGCCCATGGCTGCAACTGCAAGCACCTTTTTTAAAGCAAGGAAGATAGAAGCGCCTACATTTTAATGGCTTAATTAGTTCAATTAAATTTGATTAAAAATAATTTAATTACTTAATATATTAATCCTTTTGGTAAAGCCCCTTCTTCGTCTACTAAATGAAATATGCCGCGAACCAAAGCGCCCAACAATGAAACACAAGATATTTCCAGACGCGATAACGACCCATCACATAAATATGACGTGCCCACATTAAAACCAAGTCAATTTAAATTAAGATTAATTAAAGTTTATGACATCAACTTTAAAATTTTTGATATATAATCTCAATTTTCAAATTTTTCGAAAATGTTTTGAATTTTAATAAATACTCTAATTTAGATCCGGATTTTTCCGATATCGAAGTGCTGGGTGGGCCAGCGTCTTATTCGAGGTGGCTTTTTTCCATATCGGATGAGAAAACGTCGTTTCTTTCATATCATTAAAAAAAGAAAATAAAAAAGAAATGAGTTGTTATTTTTCTCCCGTGTCCCCTTCCAATAAAATTAGGTTACGATTTTGTAAAATCACATAATTTTGCAGTTCAATTGTATCTTTTTTACAAAGTTTTTGACGATTTTTTTAGAGGGAAAGCGATGTTATGTAGCCAAGAGTGCATATAAGAGCAGATTGAGATGGATGAGGCGATAGAGAAAAAATGGAAACTATCTTCTTCTTCTTCTTTCTCGTCGAAGAGATCGAGCGTTGTGAGAAAGAGCTCGGACTCCACTAAAGAATCCGACACCAATAAGTTTGTACGGACTAGATTGGTGGTCTTTGCTTGAGATGGAGTTAGTTACAAATAAGTACATGTTCCTCTATATATTGTATTCGAGAAGAAATTATTGATAGCTTCCTCGATGAATTTGCAAGACTGGAGTTTGATATGTACAAGAGAGAAATGCGTGCAGAAGGCTGTAAAGACAATTTTGATTTTTTTTTTAATTTAAATTTTACATCCTGCTTTTTCTTGGAAAATGACATGTGATTTGTTTATGTGGTGGGGAGGATTGAAAATCCTTTATTTGGATGTCATGAAATATAAATTTTGGTCAACTTTCTTTTTTTTTATTGTTGATTTTTTATTGTGCTAATGTATGTAAGTAACCAAAAACAATAGGAATGAGAGTTTTATAACCGATATGATAAAAACATGAGTTTATAGCATTTTGGGCAAAAAGACAAAATTATCCTTGGAAAAAAAGAAAAAGCGTTGAATATTCTCTCTCTCTCGCGCCCTACTCTCTCACACCAAACCCATTTCTCTCTCACTCACTCACTCACGCCCCTCCATAAAGAAAATCGTGTCTTGACATTCAAGAACAACGACTGTGTGCCTACTACTCTTGGCCGTGTGCCCTACTCTCACCGCACTACTCTTTTTCACTCACTCACCACTCACTCACTCACTCACTCGCGCCCCCAAAGAAGAAACCGTGCACTCTTTCTTCATCACTCACGCGCCTACGCCCGTCAAAATCGTGCACTCTTTCAATCCCACATTAGCACAACATGGTGATACGGATCTGGATCCACAGTGCTCGGATGCGACCAAGCAAGCGGCGGCCGAAGAGAGCTCCTCCACGGCGGAAGAAGCTTCTGTGGGCGATCGCCACCGCCACAAGCACTCGTCGACCTTCCGCTTGGTCGACGAACTTCCGCACCGATTTAGGAGCACCATGACCTCCGGTGAGTAATCGTGCATTTAAAATAGAATTTTAGTATGTACGATAATTTTCATGTAAGACACGATAGTTTTCAAGTATGACACGATAATGATGAAATTTCGATGGTTTGTGTGTTTAGAAACTTATAAATTGAAATCAGTTGCAATATTGTTGAAATTACGTGAAAATAATGATATTTGGTGTACGGTCCTAACTGTGTACTGATATTGAGTACAGTTGGGGCCGTGTACTACGTTAATTTGAGCGTGTATTATCTTTGTTAGAACTTCGTTTAGTGTATACTAATTAATCTTGTGCATTCTGGTCTCGTTATAGGTGGTTACGACCGCATATGCGAAACTACGCGGACGCGTCAACAATACATCCGAATTGATGTATTAGCGAGGTGAGGACATGTCTGAGCGGTAGCGGATGTATCGGCGTATTTAGGCAGGCTGCTTTGGGCATCTTCTTCATCTCGGAGAGGAAAGCGCTAATAATGCTGCTTGCACTCTCTGATGGCCCGACAGTTGTGGATCTAGTTTTGCGGAGTTCGAGATTTGGTTTCACGTTTGTGGAACCGATATCTGATTGGGATGATTGAGTTTGCCACGGTCTCGGATTGCGCTTTAGGCCGTCTTCGCTTTGATCCGAACTTGAGGCACGAGATTCCCAGACCGGCATGTTCTATAGGTTGTTTGAGTCGGAGGACTAATATTTGAGCTCTGCGGCCGATTCATCAAACAACGGTGGGTGATGATGCCATGAGACTACTTGAAGGCGGCTTTCATATTAGTAGCTTACCTCGTCGTCCTTTGCCGCGATAGAAGTCATCGAGCCATGGGTTTGGGCGTTGGTGAGGATTTTAATATGTGGCGAGTTTTCCTTGGGGCTCCTATCCATTCCGGTCCTCTGTCACGGGATTGATGTGCTCGAGAGCACCCGGCGAGTGGCGACTTGAGGAAGGCGTACCATTTCTATGGTCTGTTTGAGCCTTACTGATTTGGTCGTATGAGGCCATCTCCGACTTAGGGCGTATGTGTGGGTCTTGAGGCAGTGAGATCTGATTCGAGATGCTTGATGTGGACTACATGGAAGTCCCCGACCCAGTATACTGGATTTTTTGACGGTAATTTTAATCTCATGTTTAGTATTTGCTATATATTTATTAAATACATTATAATCAATAATGTGTATGTGTTTTTTGTAGCGTTTATGTCATCGTGTGCTGGAGCCGCTCGAGACCGAGTTGTCAGAGGCATACTACTTGAGCTATACGAGGGCGATCCGATGGCTATTCGGTTTTACTGCGGGCGGCATGCGAGGCGCATGGCGAGCTGCGCAGCACAGTGTGCTGTGCGCCCGCGGCGGGGTGGCGGCGAGCATGTCCCGATCATGCAGCAAGTGGCGAAGGCGGCTGGGAAGGCTGAAGTGCCGAGATACATCTCGGGTTTTTGAGCCGAGTCGACCTGGCGCATCTCGATCGCAGTCGAAGCATCGTAGACATGAGGAGGCGCCAGAGCCAGACCACGTGTGCTGCGAACACGCCAGGAGTGTTCGACTAGACGAGGCCTCCATTCTTCTTGTGATGAGGCGTCCGTCGTGCCATTGTGGGCGGCGATTCGGAGAAGGGCCTCGTGGCTCGAGTGGCTCGGCGTGTGTTCGGCGGTTGGCGGTTTCTTGGCGCGAGATCTTGAGGCGTAGATCTCGTACCCTATATCTGCGTGGGAGCTCGCCGGCTATTGAGCATATCGATCGAGGCGCTCGGTCTCCCGGCATGAGGAGGGGCCCGCACTGCCACCGCGATCCGCTACCTGGCGGTCGATCCGGAGGAGGTGCCCGCATTAGCCACCGACGATGCGCTTCCGGCGGTCGATCGGAGGAGGGCCCGGCAATAGCCACCGACGATCGGGTCGTCGAGAGTCTAATCACGCCCGACCGGTGAGATCGGCGGCTCGAGCCGATTGATGCACCCAAGTTTTGTGAATTTAATTATTATGTGGCATATGGGCCCGCGTTTTTGTATCAAGATTTTCGTAGTATTATTAGGCTTGATTATCTAGAGTCTAGTCTATTAAAACTTCTTTTGTAAATTAGAGTTCCACTTTGATTAGGAGTCCTTCTTTGATAAGGATTAGACTTCATTTTTCAGGCTATATAAAGGCATGGCATACGAAAATATTGACTTTTGATTTATGAATATATGTGAGTTTTATTCTCCTTCATTAGCTCTTGAATTTTCTTGCATTTGCGAAATTCATTATCGACATGTCGATGAGACATCCATCCTCGTTAGTGTGTCATTCATCGTCCCAGAGTTCTGCGTCGACTATCTAGTTGGGGTATGATGAAATCTTGACCTATATCACTTTGAGGTTAGATTCGAGAGGTTTTGGGATATTCCATCTTGTTCGTTCTTCCGTTCACGTCTTGATAGATCCTTCGTACTAGCGAGGATCGTATCATTTAATATCGAGCTGACCTTCCACTGGGTCGGTGTCCCATAGGGTTCGCGGATCGCCGGCCGAGGCGATCGGGTCTTATGGGGTGGGGATGATCGTCCCGCATTGCCGCGGAGGCTTATCACAGGGCTGGATATAAATTTGGATTCCCACATTTGGTATCTTCGAGGGCTAGTGAATTGAAGTGGGTGAGTCCGTTTGATATAGGTGACGACTTGGATTTGAGGACAAATCATTTTCAAGAGAGGGAATGATGCAGCCCAAGTTTTGTGAATTTAATTATTATGTGGCATATGGGCCACGTTTTGTATCAAGATTTTAGTAGTATTATTAGGCTTGATTATCTAGAGTCCTAGTCTATTAAAACTTCTTTTGTAAATTAGAGTTCCACTTTGATTAGGAGTCCTTATTTGATAAGGATTGGACTTCATTTTTCACCTATATAAAGGCATGTAAGCATCAAAATATTGACTTTTGATTTACGAATATATGTGAGTTTTATTCTCTCTTCATTAGCTCTTGAATTTTCTTGCATTTGCGAAGAAATTCAATTATCGACATATCAGCGAGACATCCATCCCTCGTTAGTGTGTCATTCATCGTCCCCGAGTTCTTTGCGTCGACTATCTAGTTGGGGTATAAGCGAAATACTTACCTATATCACTTGAGGTTAGATTCGAGAGGTTTTGGGATATTCCATCTTGTTCGTTCTTCCGTTCACGTCTTGATAGATCCTTACCGCAGTGAGGATCGTATCACCGATCGTGCACGAGGGTAATGGATCGTCGATGGTGGGGATCTTTGCATCGGAGACCCCACATGCAGCTCCGTAGAGTATGGTACCCACAGTAGCGACCAAGGGCCTTCGAGGTCTTTAGGCGAGCGGACCCGGATGTTTTTGCTTCGTGGCTCATTTGAATCGAGATGTCATGACTCAAGCAATTGTTCGATCATATCACCGACCCGAACTTACGAGTTCACGGGCAAGGTACTTTATTACAACATTTATTCAATTTTGTTTATATATTTATAATTCAATTAATGGTGTTCTTTTTTATGTGTGTTAGATTATGGGTTGTTCACTTTGTACATACATTGGAAAATAATCAACCCACATCGTCACGACAATGTATTATTGCCCACGATCGATGAAGCTCGATGCGTTGTAGCACCGATTGGATTTTATGTAAGTTTGAAATGTCCTTAAATTATTCCAACATAGATAGCTTTAGCTTTATATGGGTATAAATTATTCGACTAAATTTATTCATTTATGCGACAAGCGCTTTTGCGTGAGTTCACCGGCTTCATCCCGATGATCCTATGAGCTATAATGTGGTATCAAAGACCACATATCCACGATGGAAAGTACCCGATGACTTGTTAGCGATGGTACAAGGAGCGATCGAGCATAGCGGACCGTGGTTGTCTTGTTGTCTGATAAATTTATTACCTCACTTCTATTTTTTATCGATTGAATGTAAACTTTAAAATTATCAATGTTGCGGATACTAGCCATACATAACGCCGGGGCAATCAACTGGGTCACAGTTCGCATATCTCTTGTTGCGTGGACTCTTGAGGTGTCGACTCATTGTCGTACAACCACGACTCTCGAGCGTTGAGGCGTTACGGATGTTACCCATTATTCGGCTTTTCCCTCGGTGATGAGGGTAGGCGGATTTTGGAACAACAATCCATTGAGGGCGCCACACAATGAGCATCGACATTGGCGGAGGTGCCCGTGATCAGCGATGCAGCGAAAAGACTCGGTGAGTTGCGGTGTCTTTGCATGCCTCTATATGTATCGTCTCATCACGGTATACCTCGGAGGTTACATAACGATCGGTGTTACATCTGATTCAACGTCTGACGATAGCTCGTAGGATATGGACATTGTCTCGTTTTGATTAGTTTATCGACTTTTTGTATTTATAACGGATATTGTAGAATTTTATACGTGTTAGTGATATTTTGTTTGTATTGGAGGTGTGACCTCTATGTATATGTTGTGGAGGTGTGACCTCTTTGGCTATTGTTTGTTGTTGGCTATTTCTTTGAGTGCGGTTGACTTATCCATATTTTAGAGGTTATGTTGCCGTTTTTTACATGTATATATAGTTTGTAAGTTTAATAGTTTTGTCGAATTTGCAATTAACCGAATAGGGATTCAATTGGATTGATTAACCGAATATGGGGATTGATTGGATTCAATTAACCGAATTGCAATTAACCGAATAGGGGATTGAATTGGATTGATTAACCAATTTGCATTAACGAATTTGTTGGATTAGGGGGATTGCGGGCGTGTCTGGGCGTGCACGGGCATTGTTGGCTATTTGTTGAGTGCATGTCGTGCACGCATCAGTGTCTTGTGCTGCGGCCGTGTCTTGCACGATCGATCGCACGGCACACGATCGTCTGCAGGCGTGTACCGCTTGTGCGCGGACGTGCGTCGTGCACGATCGTGTCTTGCGCACGACCGTGTACCGTGCGATCGTGCGCCCGTGTACCCTCGTGCGCGCCCGTACGCGCTTGTGTGCCCCGTGCGCGCCGTACACGCCCGTGTACCCTCGTGAATCCAATTGAATCCCCCTAATTCAACAAAAAACCAACATAATCCAACAAAACCAACATAATCCAACAAAACTAACATTATCCAACAAAACCAACAATAATCCAACCGAATCCCCTAATTCAACAAAAACCAACATAATCCAACAAAACCAACAATATTCAACAAAATCCAACATAATCCAACA
Source organism: Salvia rosmarinus (assembly GCA_036937905.1). Classification (NCBI taxonomy): domain Eukaryota; kingdom Viridiplantae; phylum Streptophyta; class Magnoliopsida; order Lamiales; family Lamiaceae; genus Salvia; species Salvia rosmarinus. Next base: position 62,079,925 of record CM072818.1, on the reverse strand, counting down.
AAAACCAACAATATTCAACCAAATCAACATAATTGACAAAATCCAAAACAACGAATATCATTGCATATAACAAATATCCTTACTCACGAGGCCGTTGAGGACACAAATTCCTTGTATGCTCTTCACTTACGACAAATACTACATTTTTCCTCGTGTGTCCTTTCCACATGTTTCATCACTAATGGCAATAAATGTTGTGCATGAGCGTTTGTTGTGGCCTTGACCACTTGCAGCGTGTGCATATTTGACGACGCGATCTTGGCGAACCCTCGACAACCGATTGCATCCTACTCAATCTAGGGCCTTGACTGACGTGTGATGATTGGAGGTCGAATAATGTAGGCGATCTGATGCAGTACAATCCATGCACGGGATGTGATACGGATGCAATTCGATAAGAATAAGTCGCCGCAAAAATAGGCCATCGATATCTTGAGCCACAAAGTCGGTGACTTGTAAACCCGCACGCCTAAAAAAGAAATTAATCACAAAATAAATTAACCACAACATATGAGTTGGACTTGGCGTTTAGATAAATACCGTACCTAATAGCGGCCTGGCGTGACAACAAGGATCTCGTCGAATCGAACTCACGACATTCACATGTCCCGTTACGCAAATCGACCACGTATGATGTGTTTTCCTCTTCGACTTTAAACATGTGTGTCGTCGTTGAGCGAACAACCAGCGGCGCCTTTTCGGCGGGCATGTAGCTTCGGCGGCTACTTGATCAACTCGTCGGACCTTGTCACTACACTGGCTCGTCGTCGTCGAAACCATTTCTCCGTAATAGATCGAAAAGTCTCAAGCAACGAGCAAGCGGTGGGCGTCGAGCCCACAACAACCGACTATTGAAATTCTGCGCGTTGAAGTCATGAAACTATATCGTCGTGCAGGACACTTCAACCTAGACCACCTATGCTCGCCAATGGAAAGTAGATGATGGTGGGTGTCGGTTTAGAACATCCACGTGAGAAAAAATCTCTGAAATCCTCGATCGATAGGCATATGCAGTGACTTGATAACTATACAAACATGCGATCTAAATCGTGCCATATTCTTACGCAAATGGTAAAAGCACAACACATGCGCGACGTTCGGATACACGGACTCCACGAACTTTTTCGATGCCCTTATGTTGATCGACACAACTAAGAGATCATCGGGATGACCAATGCGAAACGCAGCCGAGATAAAAACCAAGTCCATGACTCTTCATCCTCAATCGGACCTAACCCAATAGCAATCGGGAAGATTCCTTCATTTCCATCCTTCGTAATAAATGACAAAACAAATTCCTTTGTTCTTTCCCTTAAGATGAGTCCGTCTACAATGACGATCGGCCGTAGGTAATGCTTGAAAGCATACAAACAACATCGAGAGCAAGAAACAAATATCGAAATTCGCCATCATGATCCGTCTCAATATCATATAGTGTCCGGGGTTTGATTCTCTCAACGGATGCAAATATGATGGAAGCAATTGATAGGACCGTTCGAAATCGCCATATGTCATCTCTATAGCGGCGTTTCTTGCTTGGAGAGCAAAGGCGTAATCCATCTCGATGCCAAATTGTCGATGCATCTCTCAATCATCTCTTTTCGACGATACCACACCTTCATCGACCAATTTCCGTGCAAAATACTTACCAACAATCTTAGCGAGGCACATCGTGGGCGGTGCGATTGAATCAAGTGACAAGTATGACATTGTTCAACTTAATTACTCTCCATATCGTTGCCCTCTGAACGACTCGTAGCTTAAAGGACAACCGTTTCCATGCTTGCAAACATACCCCAAGCGTGTTTTACTTGACCTATCGACCACGTACTCTACATGATTATCCAAGTGGTACAATCCATGGCTATCGCCAAGTCGTCTTCGTCTTAAATATTGAATCAACGCATAATTGGTGGTATGGGGTCCACAAGGTTCGACCCAATCTAATGGCAATGCCTTTGTCACAATCAAGTAATGGAATAACCCGATGGCGTAACTCATGCGTTGTATCATCATCTACGGTTCGTGAAGTTGTAGCATGAGCCTCGCCATCATCTTCTTTGTTCGGAAGTGAAGTTGCGTTGTCCGATAACCTTATCAAGATGTCACGGTTGTCGAATCCAAGCACCAAATTGATGCCAATGAATCAAATATATCTCTACGATGGTTCGTGTCTTCCTCTTCATCCGAATACACCAGCTCGTCTTCCTCCTCATTCGAAGACAACGGCTCGTCTTAGTGTATAGTTGAACCGATACATCTTGCATTAGACTCGGGTAAGGCGTAGATCGTTGTGAACTATATAATACCGGTGTCTCTGTGTGTCTGGTGGCTGCAGGCCGCTTGCCCTTTTCAATCACATACACAATGGATCATCCTTTTGTTCCACAATCAATCGGAACAAATCGGTGTCGATTTTCAACGATACTTTTATTCTTCTTCCATCACTAGCGCTCTTACGTATAGAAAAGCATACAATCCGATCCACCATTGTTTCCTACTTGCTCATGAATCTCTCTTAGCAAATTAGCACGTGAAATCGTTCTCTGACCATGTATCGAGAACCTCGTCGCGCCTATATACTCTACTATGTCCCAACTACCACCATGACGTATAATAAGGCGTTGCAAGACATCTGTTGCAAAATAAGACATAAAGATAACGATCATATACATAGGATGCACGAGATACATAGGATGCACGGCCATGCGGTGATGCAGGTGCTGACCGTGCACCATGCGACCGATGCACGGATGAGTAAGGTGCACGGTTTATGCGTTCATAAGTACGGTATAGCCGTGTATGCATACCTGTGATTCGGTGTTAGCATCTCATATTTTTAAATTTAACTTGTTAAATGATCATAAATATTAAATTAATCACTTTATTAACATAAAATCAACACAAATAACATATGTGACGCATAATAATTCTCACCGTGTACTCAAGAGCGCATTTTTTTCTTGAAACATGAAATTTATCATTCGAAAACATAAAAAGTATTAAAAAACATATTTAGGCAGTAAATCATCAACCGTGTACAACCGTGTACTCAAGAACATGTAAAAAATTCTATCTGGATTTAATTTACCTTAATCCATTAGCAATGCTCGATTTCCTTGTTTGATTGAAAAAAAGCGCAGTAACAACTTCTTCTATTAATTATTTTCGACTCCTTCCTCTATTTGAAATTGTAATGTTACAAATGAATTGTTTGTGATTTGAATTCAATATCTACCGATTTTTCAAATTAAATGTTTACCAACCTCTTTTACAATTAATGTTTACCAACTTTAATTTAACATTCAATTTTCGATGTAATTCATTTATTTTTAGAGAGAGAGAGAATTCTGGCGAGAGAGAGAGAGAGAGGGAGAGAGAACTTGTGATTTTCGTGAGAGGAGAGAGAGAGAGAGAGTGGACCCAGGATATTTATGTCTTTTAAAGCGAAATGGCTATAAAACTCATGTTTTATGAGTGTGGATATAAAACTTATCCAACTATTTTTTTGGTTATATATAAAGTTCTCCTTTTTTATTCGAATCGGTGCCCTTCCATCGTTGTTGTTGCCTCTTCTTCTTCCCTCGCCCGTCTCCGATGCCCGACCTCTTCGCTTATTTTATTTTATTGAAAGGGGAGGAAAGACGACGTCAAAGTGTAATACCGATTCATTTGTATTTTTATCAAAAGTGTAAAACGGTTCATTTGCTTTTTTTAATGACAATGAGAACATTAAGCGGCGTCGCTTACGTCCGAGGTTGAAAAAAATATCACTTCAAATAAAATGTTGTCTCACTTAACATCCGATGCAGGAAAAAAAAATTGAAAGCCGTAAGTTAAAGAGTATTTTATCAAAGTTCAAGACATTTACGAACAAATTGAAAGTTGAGACCATAAATTATAATTAACCCTCTAAAATTATTCATTACATACAAAAGTTTAAAGCATGATCGGTGCATTTGATATTACACTCTCATTCATTGCATACCTCATCATGATGTTAACAAATGATAGTCCATAGATTTGTACCGATGGGATCAAGCTTAATTAGAATTTCTATTGTGGGTGTAATCAAATCAAATGATTACTTCTAATATTGATTTTAATTAATTTGATCTCCATCAATAAGTATATATAATACTGTCTGAGGTATGTAATGGTGAGGATGTAGCATCACATCTAGATCACGGGCCTAACTTTTAGCATGCTCGATTTCACATAATACTTGATAGGATACGGCCCAACTACCGGGCCCAAGCATCGGGCCCAATACAAGTAACCACGACATCAAGCTCGGCACGGACAAGTTCGCCCATGAAGACTCACAAGTCGGTGGGAGCCTTGAAGCTCGGCCGTATCTAAAGAATCTAATTGAAGGGATAGGATCTCGAATCCTAGTTAGAGAAGACTTCGGATTCGAGATCTAGGTCAATACATTGTGTATAAATAGAGGCTAGATTAGACGACATAGATCATTCACTCTCTTTGTAATCGTTTCTTACACTCTCAATACACATACTCTCTCTCTCTTGCCCCGTGGACGTAGATCTTATTCACAGATCGAACCACGTAAATCTTTGGTGTTCTTGCGCATTTATTTCCCTTACGAAATTAAGATCGATCACTGGCGCCGTCTGTGGGAAACGAAATATTGTGTTTTCGATCAACCACCGTTTGGGAAATAATCATGATCGGTACACGAAGCCGTCATCGGGACCGTCGCCGGCAACAACAACGCCGACGGCGAAGGAACGCCGAGCTCGGCTGGGAATAGCCCAATCGAGAAGAAACCCCCGAGGGGCATATCCAAAGTCTCGACGAGCACGGACACCCCGCCCTGCAGGAGGCAGGTTACCATAGCGAAGGCAATCGTAGCAATAATCCAGGGGAACATCCGGCTCCGCAAGTAAACCTTGACGACGTCGTCAAGGGATTTCTCGAGAAAAATAAGGAGAGCTTTCTCCAGTACCTCAGCGAAGCACAGGGTCGGCCACGTCCTGAAGAACGGAACACCGAAGCCTCGTCTAGATACGAGGCATCACAACCAGAGGTCGGGGCCCAAACCGACCGCGCAAGGAACGAGCAACGCGGGAGAGGACATCGTGATCGCCGCGAAGCCGGCCTCGATCGCCAGAAATCCATCCAGCGAACTCCGCCCCGATCTCCAGGGGACGAGCAGCGCAGGAAGAGGCATCAGGGCCGCCGCGAAGTCGGTCCGAGTCACCTAAACGAGTTCGATCGTCGAACTCCGTCCCAGTCTCCAGAGGACGGCTTCGATGGATACGGGAAGATAGCCACCCCGTTCTCAAATAGAATACTCAACACTTCTCTCCCGGATAAATACCGGGTACCAAGCATCGCCCCCTATGACGGGCTGAGGGATCCACAGAACTTCCTCTCGCAGTTCCAATACAACATGATCAACCAACGTCTCATTTCGGTTCATATGTGTAAACTCTTCCGGAGTTACTAAGTCGACAACGCCCGCGGTGGTTCGACGATCTACCTCGGAAGCATCGGCCCTATCGCGACGATGACGCTTCCACCAAGGTTCTTCCAAAAGGCGGAATCAAAACGTCATCAAGACACCTCCTCACCATAAGGCAAAGCCGTAATGAGTCCATCGGCGACTTCATGACAAGGTTTAACAAGGAGTGTTTGAAGGTCGAAGACGTGAACGACCGTTAGTCATCTCGGCCTTCCAAACGGCATCTTGCCGGGGCCTTATCTGAGATATCGTCAATCACGAACCCGTCTTGCCGCAATGAAGCGGCGATAGCCAACCGGTTCGCCAAAGCGGACGAGGCGACAAAAGAAAGCGCGAAGCGAGCAAGGCAGACCTTCGGAAGAAGAAGAAGAGGCGAAGGAAGGAAGATCGGAACCAAGGCCGTGACGCCTTGGGCCAGATTACATCGCCCGATAAAGTCCGGGCTCGGTCCGCGGCGCCTCGGGCGACCTCAATACACCCGTTGACGAAGCCGAGCATAAATCTCGCACTCCATATGAACCTGTTAGAAGCCTCGACCGATGGCGGAGGGAAGAGGTGCCGACCTATGGATAAATCTTGCTCATTCCATGATGATTACAGGCACGACATCGAAGAGTGCAAAGAGCTCATGGGTGAAATAGAGATGCTAGTTCGGGACGGACCCACGAAGAAATACCAGGGCAGAGTCGCCAAGCCGACCAAAGTCAAAAGAAGAAAAAGCAGGAAGAGGGAAATTGTGCCCCTACAAAAAACAAAGCGCGACAAGCGAGGAAGGAGATGACGAGCCCCAATATGACGGGGTGGTCTCACAATTACGGGGCTCCCAGGTGAGTCACGAAGTCCTCCCCAAGGCCGATGCCGAAGTCCTAGAACCGCGAACCTACCAATAAGAGGTTCGAGAAAGGACGGGGCGATCACCTTCTCCGAGGGGCGACCCGTACTGCATGACACGATACCCGCGGGATGCGTTGGTGATCCGGTAATAGTCGCAAATAAATTGGTAAAAGCGCGTTTACATTGACAACGTCGGTAAGCATCCTCTTCAAGGAATGCTTTGACAAGCTAGGAGTAGAAGCACACCTCGCGGGCACACTGCCACTCGAGCTTCGTCCATGAAGAAAGCGCGCCCGAGGAATAATCGAGCTACCGTCACGGTGGGGACGGCACCAACGACCTCGACCAAGGTGGTGCGGTTCTTCGTAGTGAAGGCCAACTCGCCGTATAACATCATACTAGGGCGAGATTGGTGAACAGTTGTAAAGCGCGGTATGCTCAACGTACCACTGACGATAAAAATACCCACCACGAGGAACAGCCGTGATCCGAGGTGATCGAAGCAAGCGAGGAATGTATGCAAGTTGCCTTATGAGGTGCGGGACCTCGGTCCGGCACCCACGGGCATAACAATTAAAGAAACCCGAGGAGTTGGAGTCGGGAAGTACATCGCCACTCACGGCGGTCGGTGGAAGAGGTCGCATTATGCGAGGATGAGCCATTGGAGGTCGTCCGGTTGGTTTCACCACGACACACGAAGTGAAGGATCAATGAGCCATTGAAGGTCGTCCGGTTGGTTTCACCACGACACACAAGTGAAGGATCGGATCATCCAACTCCTAAGGAATTCGGGACGTGTTTGCTTGGTCTCCCCGACATGACCGGAGTCTCGCCGAGTATCATCACCACCGCTCAACATCGACCGAACATAAAGCCGGTTCGGCGAAGCAAAGAATCTTGCGGCGAACGGAACCAAGTCATTCATGGCGAGGTGAACCGGCTATTAAAAGCACGCATCTTGTTCGAGGTCAAATATCCGACTGGATAGCCAACCCGGTGATGGTGAGGAAAGGAGGAGGGATGGCGATGTGTATTGACTACACCGACCTCAACAAGCATTGCCCAAAGGATTGCTATCCCTTCCCAACATTGACAAGAAGGTCGAGCGTTGGTCGGATACGAGGTCTTGATTTCTTGGACTTATACAAAGGTATCACCAAGTCCCGATGGACGACGAAGACGCCAAGACAGCCTTCATTACCGACTTGGGTCTTCGCATATAAAAGATGCCATTCGCCTTAAAATGCGGGGCTACCTATCAAAGGATGGTGGACAAAATATTTCACCCTACATGGGTCGAATGTGGAGGTATCGTGAGCGACATCGTCGTCAGCAAGGAAGAAGCGCGTGTGTGACCGACCTCCGGATCGTCCTCGGCCTTCTTCGGAAAATCAACCTAAAGTTGAATCCCGAAATGCCGTTTGCGGTCCGGTGCGGAAAGTTCTTAGGGTGTTGGATTTCACAAGAAGGGCTAAAAGCAAACCCGTCCAAGGTCGAACCATTTTGGAAATGAAGATGCGAAGACCATCCATAGCGTACACAAGTCGACAGTCGCATAGCCGCACTAAGCCGCTTCCTTTCAAAAGCCGCGGATAAGCAGCTACCCTTCTTCAAGATACTCAAAAAGGCCCCGAAATTCTCATGGGATGAGGTGCACAGGTCCGCCGAAGACCTCAAGAGCTACCTCGCCGAGCTCCCCACTCTATCCGTCCCGAAAGAGGGAGAGGTCCTTTTCCTCTACCTCGCCGCCTCGGACGAATCCATAAGTGCAGTCCTGGTACGAGAAGAAGGACGTCAGCTCCCGGTGTATTTCATCAGCCGAGCACTAAAAGGCCCGAACCAGGTATCAGCCACTGGAGAAGCTTGCCTTAGCATTGGTAAATGCCGCGAGGAGACTACGTCCGTACTTCCATGCACATCGCATACAAGTCCTCACTGACTACCCACTTCGGCAAGTATTGACGAAGCCCGAAGCATCAGGGAGAATCGCGAAATGGGCAATCGAATCTGGCGAGCACGATATATCCTTCGCCTCGCCAGCCATCAAAGGTCAAGCCCTAGCGGATTTCCTTGCCGAGGCTAACCGTCGAAAACCAAGCCCACTAAGTCCGTGTCGACGATGCCAAAGCCGAACCCGTGGTTGAAACACCGAGAGTCTTTGGCAACTCTACGTTGACGGAGCTTACGGGAAAAGCGAGCGTGGGCGGTATCTTACTCCTAGGCTTGGACAACGAGATCTCCTACTCACTTGGTTCACATTCAAAATCTGAACAACGAAGTGGAGTGCGAGGCATCGATCGCAGGACTTCGCCTCGCTCAAAGTCTCCGGACACGAGCCGTGCAAGTTCACAATGATTCTCAAGTCGTTGTAAGCAAAATTTTGGGAAAATACGAGGCAAAAGCGACGAATGAAGAGTATCTTGAAAAGCAAAAAGCACAACGGACTTTCTCACACTTCCAGATAGTTCGCATCCCAGGGAGCAAAATAGCCGGTGACATCTTAAGTAAATTGGCCTCGTCATCAACGAACCCGCCAAGATGAGGAAGTCAGCGGGAGCATAAGCGATGCGAAGGCGGAGCCGAGGTCAACATAGTCTCGGATGAAGAACCCAATTGGATGACTCCCATTCGAGAGTACTTGGAGAAGGCGAACCGCCCACGACAAGTCTGGAGGCTAGGAGGATCTGAACAAATCTGCGATATACAATTGAGCAGGGAGTCCTATCTGAAAGTCATATCTCCAACCTCTCTTAAGGTGCTTGGGGCGAACCGAGCTAATTACGTTCTCTGAGAAATACACGAAGGTTCGTGCGGAAGCCACATCGGACCCCGAGCCTTGTCGAAAGAAAGTCATGCGATGGGGATACTATTGGCGACAATGTTCCAAGACTCAATGGACCTCGTAAAAAGTGTCCGTGTCAAATCCATGGGAATGTACCAAGGCTACCCCTGCACCGACCTCGCCTCCGTCTGAGCCCGGCCGTTTATGCAATGGGGATCGACATTGTGGGCCCTTTTGTAAAGCACCGTGACACTCCATTTTTAATTGTTGCGATCGACTACTTCACGAAGTGGGTGGAAGCTGAGCCCTTGGCGAAAATCACAAGCAAGAACGCCTCAACTTCATGGAAGAACATAGTGTGTCGCCGGCATCCCCATATCCTCCTTTCGGATAACGGAACACAATTCACGGATAAGACATTCAAAGAATTGGTGTCAAGAGCTTGGATCCACAAAAGTTCACCTCGGTGGCCCATCCTCAAGCAAATGGTCGGACCGAAGTTACCAGCAGGACCATCGTAAAGGGTCTAAAACTTCGTCTCGACCGAGCTAAAGGCCTCTGGGTGGAAAATTTACCACAGTCTTATGGTCGCATCGAACAACGCCTCGGACCTCGAGCGGAGAAACACCATACAGTTTGGTGTATGGAACCAAGCGATGATCCCTGCGAGATCGAGATGCCGAGTCCTCGTACCATTGACTTCTGCCCGAAGCAAATGGGGAAAATCTACGAGCTGATCTAGACTTACTCGAAGAAAGAGACCTCGCCACATCAAGGAAGCTCGATCAAGCAACAAGTAGCTCGGTATTACAACCAACCGCGTTAAAACCCGACAATTCCAAGTGGGCGACCTCGTACTCCGAAATAATGAAGTCAGCAAAGCCGCGCAGCTCGGCAAGCTGGAAGCCACATGGGAAGGACCTTACCGGGTCGACGAAGTCCTCGGCAAAGGGGCCTATAAGCTCGCTCAATTGTCCGTGAGCAATTACCCAACGCATGGCACATCATCCATCGAAGAAATATTATGCATAAGTGTCAAGGTCGGGTCTTGTTCGGTCATATTTTTAAAGTCCTGTTTAGAGTCTGAGTCTTATTTGGTGGTCGCGTCATCTTTTATCAATAAAATATTATTTTTACGAGTTCTACTTGTCACTAATGCATAATTAATCTTCACATTATTTACCCTCTACGGAGGACAAATTCCTCGACGGAGGTCGACACATCGTTTCATACGAATGTAAATTTAAACAGCGCATGCCTACATACGAGATCGACTACCTTCGTTTATTTCAAGCGTTCTCTGTAGATGAAGGGGACCACCCTCCCGATGACCTCGACAAAAAGCGAGAACCATTCCTACATACGAGATCGACTACCTTCGCTTATTTCGGCGTTCTCTCTGTAGATGAAGGGACCACCCTCCCGATGACCTCGGCAAAAATGTGAACCATTCCTACATACGAGATCAGACTACCTTCGTTTATTTGGAAGCGTTCTCTCTATGTAGACGAAGGGGACCACCCCTCCCGATGACCTCGGCAAAAAACAGGAACCATTCCTACATACGAGATCAGACTACCTTCGTTTATTTTCGAAGCGTTCTCTATGTAGCGAAGGGACCACCCTCCCGACGACCTCGGCAAAAACAGAACCCCTACCTTCAGTGCGAGAACGATTTCTTTCGAGCGGAATTCTCTGACGACGAACTACTTTCGCATATTACTCTTATTCAAATACAAAGACAACAAGAAACCATTCTTATTAAATAAAAGATGTACGAGTTACATTTTACGAGGACGGAGGCGGATCGGGAAAAGCGAGCCAATCCCTAGAAAAATCGGAATTGACTCGTCTATACTAATCCTACCTCTACCTCGTCCTCGGTCTATATTACGGGCCCGGCCACGACGACCTCGGTCACTTGACGATGCAGCTCTGCGAGCTCGGCCTCGGCCACTTGATGACGCCGGTCTCGGCGCATGGAGGTCCACGGCGTTCAGGCAATAGCACGCCTCTCTGCGCGCCACCGGATCGTCATAATTAGGTTCATTTATTCTAGGCGAGAAGCTCCGCGAAGAAGAGGCCTCTGCATCCCGTCAAGTATTTCGCCGAGCCGTGGTTGTCGGCGATGACGCAGATTTGTATATGCTCCCGAGCCTTTTCAATTCAGCGTCTTTTCGCCCGTGAATGCGGGGAGGTCCGACCATATTCGCGCTGCACCTCGAACAACGGGCAGCAATTTCGACAACCTTGGCTTCAACTTAGGGATCGTCATCCCACCATTTCGGTGGATAACCTCCTCGTACTCGGCATGCTCCTCGGCTATCACCTTGCCTCTCCTGGCGACCTCGAGCGCCCTCCAATTCCAAAGGCGAGCACGGAGCTCGTCACAGCTCTCCCGAAAGGCTCTATGCTTGACATCGGACTCCCGCATGCGTGGCCAAGCTGCCTTTATATGGAGGAGTTCGACCTCTTTCAACTCAAGAGCCCGCGATAGGTCTTCGATCGGTTCAACCAAGGAGAAGCATCAAGCATTCGAGAGACAAGCTGAATAAAAAGATAAGTTTCTTAACATAAACTTGTGATTTTATTAACATGCCCTTAGGTAAAAATCAATGTACATTTACATTCAAAAAAAAAAAAAAGAGGTGAAAAGATGGGGATCAATCGACCCTCCGGCAGCCTTGCCATGTCCACATTCGCCGCCTCCGAGCCTCGATAGCCGCAGCCTCTTCCGCCCCTATTTCCGCCCGTCTGACTCGGCCTCTTCGAGAACCACCGAGTCTCGGCGTCCTTTGAAGCATCACCGCACCCCCACCCTTTGCATAATCGGATAGTAAAGCTTGGTCGGGGATCCCGATCCACGGACGGTAAAGCGCAGACTCCAGCGGACAAAAGAACCGAGGAGGAGGCAAGTTACGCAGACGGGAAGCTCCTTCAGCCGCGGGGCGAGCACATCAAAATAGGCTCGTCTCAAGACATTATCCTCGGTCTCCTCGCACCCATACTTGGCTTTGTCAGTGCAGGTAGTCCTCGCGACATCTTGATTGCATCCGAGACGGCGCGCTTATTAAGCACCTCGGCCGCGTCCGAGACCATCCCGAAAAGCTCGTCGACATGAACAGCCTCTCCGCAAAGGCACGAAGCGTCTCTCCCTGCGAGCTCGCCATATCCGCCTCCCGACGGCGAACTGTTCCACCTCGCCTTCATCAAGGCAACCTCGGACTTCGCCGCCTCGGCCGCTTGCCTCCTCCGCCATACCGCTCCCACCGACCGCCCTTGCCGCCGCCTCAATGGCCGTAGCATCCGCCGCTTTTTGTTTGACGAGGTCCCGGATCTTAGCCTCGGCCTCGGATATTTCTTGAGCGAGGAGGTATTCTCCGCCTCCACCTCCCGAGCATACCGGCTACCTCACAAGCTGTAGAACGGCGCTTTTCAAGTAATCCGATATAAGATCGGATACTTTGGACACCTCGCCGCCACGTCCTCGACCCCACACAATATACACATCGTGTCGAAAACACTTTTTTATCTTGCTACAGTAGTATAAAGATGTACAAAACCTCGGGAAAGAGACGAGGCGCCGACTTGGACAGATGATCTCGCGCTCTCACCTCGGCGAATCGAGGACTCGGGGATTACATCCTTCCGTCTCTTCAAGCGCTTGAGTGGCTGCGGCGAAGGGGATCTCGAAGGCCCCACAGTCATTTCGGACATGTCCTCGAAATCCTTCAAGGTCGGAGACCTCGGCTCGGCCACAGAGATCGGTTCGGCCACAGAGATCGGCTCCTTCCTTTTCTTCTTTCTTTCCTTCAACAGGTTCACTACCAAGAGATACATAGGTCAGCATCAACACGTATAATCATGCAATAAAGAAAAAAAAAAAAAAGGGCCTCACCTTCACCGACTCCACCCCGGAGGTAGGATCATAAGGGCTAAGCCCGCCTCCGCAAGCTCGACCTCGGAAGACCTCGTCAACAAGGCCAATTTTGTCCAGGTGTCCTCCAGTCACCAAGTCCTTGTCAGCGAACACATCGGCGATCTTATCGGATCGCCATGGAAACTCCATATGTCCGAAACCGCGTAAGAAGAACTTCTTCGCGGTTGAAAATCTTCGACTTAATCTTTGCTTTGAATTTCCTACGGGGTGATAGATAATACCACCCGAGCCGCCCTTCGATTCTGCGAAGGACCAGCCCAAGGACAAAGGAAAATTATGCCTATAGGCATAGACACCTAGGGCGATCATATGCGGAATGAGTTCGGCGAGAGTTGGGCAAGAGATATGCCAAACATCTCTTGGAACTCAACGTATACGTAAGGGAAAGGAAGACGAAGACCAGCCTTGAGGCTGTCCTCGTACACGGTAATAAAACCATCCGGAGGGGCACAAGCCCTATCCTCCGGACGGGGGGCAACAAACTCAATATCAGAAGGAATACTATATTGAAAACAGATATCCCTAATATCAGAAATACCTAAGATTGAAGAAAAGAGACACTTTGCGCAATCCCCCCGAGGGAATCGCAGACTACACTCGAAAGAGGCATATGGACACGGGTAAAACAGCAGAGACACTAACGAATTGGACGGGAAGCAGACACGATTTGGCCTTCGAGCGACTCGTTATGAGAAGAAAAGCCATTACTTACTTTTGTTTATCGATGAGGAAGACAAGAAGCTTCAAGTCGTCGATGGCGAGAATAATTGTTTCTGCGAAGGCGAGAGTTTTTGAAATTGAGAGAAATGTAGAAGCGGTAATAAGAGATATTGCGTATCGAGAAGACATTCCCTAATATGCACTTTATCGGGAATCCAACCGCCGCCAATTTAATGCGCATTAAATGCGTATCCGCCCGATACTCAAGAACGGCGGAAAATCCGTCTTGACCTCGAACGCGCCCGTCGGTGAAGCGGTCGAAGACCTCGACTAACGCCTCGTCGGTGAAGCGGTCGAAGACCTCGGCTTAACGCCTCGTCGGTGAAGCGCCGGAAGGCCTCGCTTAACGCGCGCCGTCGGTGAAGCCGACGAAGACCTCGGCTTAAGGCCTCGTCAGGTTAAACCAGCAAGAAGACCTCGGCTTAACGCCTCGTCAGGTAAAGCCAGTCAGAAGACCTCGGCATAACGCCTCGACAGGTGAAGCCATTCACAAGACCTCGGTTTAACGCCTCGACAGGTCAAGCCAGCCCAAAGACATCGACTTAACGCCTCGACAAGTGAAATCAGTCAGAAGACTTCGGCTAAACGCCTCGTCAGGTGAAGCCAGTCAGGAGATCTCGGCTTAACGCCTCGTTAGGTGAAGCCAGTCATAAGACCTCGGCATAACGCCTCGTTGCGAGAAGCCAGGACACCTCGCCAGAGATACAAACAACAAACAAGACCTCGGCAGACGCCTCTGCGAGCACAGCATACGATATACGACGTCAGAAGCATTGACACACACAAAGTCGGACAATGAAAAGAATGTCAAAGATCGTCCAAACCCCGCTTCGTCACAACAACCCCCAATCCAGCATGACCTCGTTTTCTGCGTCTTTTTGGGGGGGGTTGTGATAGGATACGGCCCAACTACCAGGCCCAAGCATCAGGCCCAATACAAGTAACCCTGACATCAAGCTCGGCCTGGACAAGTTCGCCCATGAAGACTCACGAAGTCGGTGGGACGCAGAAAGCTCACCATATCTAAAAGAATCCTAATTCGAGAGGGATAGGATCTCGAATCCTAGTTAGAAGACTTGATTCGAGATCTAGGTCAATACATTGTGTATAAATAGAGGCTAGATTAGACGACATAGATCATTCACTCTCTTTGTAATCGCTTTACACTCTCAATACACATACTCTTTTCTTGCCCGTGGACGTAGATCTTATTCACGATCGAACCACGTAAATCTTTGGTGTTCTTGCGCATTTATTTCCCTTACGAAATTAAGATCGATCAATACTCATGATCAACAAAAGCTGCTGCCAATTTTAAAAATCACAAGTCAACATACACGTAGGTAACAAGATTCTCAAATATTCAAAATCATTCATTAGAACAGTCACAAAGATAATATGCAAATGATGAAGAGATAAGACTATTGAGGGTTTGGAGGGCGGCTGTTAGCTGCAGCGACCCTCGAGCCCCATTCAAGAAGCTCTTTGCTCGTATCATCCTTGTGAACAATGACTTCGATGAAGCACAAGCAGTCCTTCTTCGCTCCCGTTGCAGTGGCAATCGCTTCGACGAGCTCCTCCTCACACCATACCTGAAAGCAAAGATGGAGAATGCAAGCTAAATGTGAGCTATGATCAGATTTAGTAGCAAATACAATGTTAAAAGTGAGATTGTATTTTCACCTTTGTAGTCCAGCATCTGCCTTCACCGTTATGGATTGCATCAACCAAGGCAGTGTAGTTCCAATTTTTGATCACATTATACGGCCCGTCGTGAATCTCCACCTCAATGGTGTAGCCGCCGTTGTTGATTAAGAAAATGATCGTCCTCTGACCACATCGAAGCATTGTCGACACATCCTGTGCTGTAACCTATATATCGGGAAGAAAAGCTCGTGTCAAACTAATGAAACTACCCTAGTAAAATATGAAATGTAACCGATAAAAATAGTGAAATATTAGATGTAACACGATGGGAATGTAGGATATGAGATACCTGGAAGCTCCATCTCCGATGCAAGCGATCACTCGCTTATTGGGAACGGCTCGCATACCCCAGAGTTGCACCAACTGACCAACCAATAGAGCCATATTGCATTTGGAATTCATACCTACAAAAAAAGCAATTCCAACAGTAAAGAAGAATGAATATCGTGAAAGTCGAAATCAAGAACTGCATCACTAGCTAGTTCTAACTTCTCACCCGCATCCTTGTGGTAATTTCAGTTTCTGGCAGTTAAACCACGAGTCGCCCGTCTCAGCGATAACAGCAGTCTCTTCCGAAAGCATCTTCTGAATGTGCTGAAACATAACATTCACCCTCAGCGGCTCCTTCAGCTCGCTCTTCGGAGGTTGCCCTTCGGAGACATAAATCCTGTGGTAGTTCTCATAAGCAGTCGTGTTCTTCTTGAGGCGTTTCGAGAGGGCGATCAGGAAATCCTTCATCAGAACGCATCCAAACTCGGGGCCGTTACCAATCACAACGCGATCAGGCTGCACAATGATTGCCTTCTCCTTCTTGAGAAGGAGAGAGTACCCTACTGAGCTGTAGTCGTTGAATATAGGCCCAGCGAAGAGGTAAGCATCGGCCGATTCCACAATCTCAGCACAGAAGGCCGTGCTCACGGCCCCCCAGTAGGTGCCGATGAAATGAGGGTGGTGCTCCGGAACTAGGCCTTTGGCCGATGGCATGACTGCGAGTGCGTAGCCACTAGCATCTGCAAGTTGAACGAAAGCATTGCCTGCTTTCGCAACGCAGTTTTGGGCCTCCCACCATAACTGGTTTCACTGCCTTGTTCAAGAATACAGCTGCTGCTTCTACTGCAGCTTCGAGCCCCATTTTATTACTCAATCTACGAACAGAGAAGAAACAGAACTTTCTTATAAAGGAGATATTAATTTCCAACAACAGGCTCATCCATTACTGACTTATTTCTAGGAGCATGATTCAGTAATCTCCATTACTCATCTTAATCATTAAGCATCACAAACACATAACTCAGCACTCATCGCGTAATCTACATTGAAGCGTAAAAGAAATTTTCAGAAAATTGATTTAGATTTATTTCTAGAAGCATGATTCAGTAATCTTCATTACTCATCTCAACCATTTAAAATCACAACAGACAACTCAGCACTCATTATGTAATCTGCATTAAAGCGTAACATAAAATTTTCAGAAAATTCTACAACCAGCAATTCGCAAAGAGGGTAGCTAATTCTGAAATCAAGTTTCATAATTAAAACCCTTAACAAAATCACTCAGCTCATATATTTACCTAGGTGAGAGAGAAATGGAACAGGTTCACGGCTGAAAGTCGGATGTGGAATCGCCGGCAAGTTACAGCTCACGCTTATGTAAACCGGCTTACTCTCCTTCAACGCCGTCGATATCGCCGTATCTATCAACTCATGAGCATCTTCCAAATTATTCACCACCGCCTAAAAATAAACCAAAAAACCCGGAAAAATTAGACAAAAATTGCAACTCTGATTCAAACTTCCGATCGGCTAGCTCGATTCGACATAAAGTGAATTCGTACAACCACTACGCACCTGATAGCAGGTAACCGTCTGGAAGCATCGCATCTCCTGCGTGAAATCCGGCAAGCCAATCGTGTGATGCAGGATCCTATTAGTGCCGTAATCGTTAGAGTTCGGACCTCCGACGATACAAATCACGGGGAGATTCTCGCTGTAAGCTCCGGCGATCGCGTTTAGGACGCTCAGCCCTCCGACCGTGAACGTGACGACGCATGCGCCGACGCCGCGCGCCCTGGCGTAGCCGTCGGCAGCGTAGCCAGCGTTGAGCTCGTTGCAACAGCCAACCAGGTTGAGCCCCGGCTCCGCAATGAGGTGGTCGAGCAGCGTGAGGTTGAAGTCCCCGGGGACGGAGAAGACGTCGCTGACGCCGATCTGCACGAGGCGGCGGGCGAGGTGTCGGCCGAGCGTGGCCTCGGCGGAGTTGAACGGCACGGAGGATGACTGCATCGTCGAGACGCCGCCGTTCGAGGGGAGGCAGCCGACGTCGTTACACGTGGCGGCCCTGCAGGAGTCCAGCGAGCCTACCTTGGTTTCCATTTGTGAGAGTGATTAACAGTGGTTAATTGAGGGGGAAAAGGAGTGGAAAGTGGATTTTGATCGAGATATTTTCGTGTCATTAGAGTGAGAGAGAGAATAAAGGGGCGAAGATATTATATAGTTGGGAGAGAGAAGGAGAAACGGGGGGCGGATTCGTGTTTGTAATAGAAAGGCGGCGTGGACGGTGGACCGTTGTTTCACTGTTTGGCAAGGAAGATTTGGAACCATTGTTTCCTAATTGCAATTTGCATGATCATGTTTATTTCTGGTTTACTAAAATTTGTGTATTAGTAATTTATTCTAACCCTATAAGACTATCGTTTATTTTATATATAGTAAATTGGGTATCTTTTTTTTGTATGAGTTTGAGAAAAAGAGTAGAGATTGAATTTAAGTATATTTTCCGATTTATTGCAAATGCTGACAGTACTGAACTAATAATAGTAAACTTTGACGTATGTGTGCTGCAAATATTTATTGTTGGAGGGTTAAAGTGGACTAATCCAATTTCGTAGGGGAGATTTGTAGACTGAAGTAGTGCAAAAATCTAAATTGAAAACACTTCTGTTTTTTATTTCTCGATAAAGAATTATCTACAGGATCATTAATTGATGCTGCCATCCTTAGTTATAAACTTGTCGGCAGACGAGATGATATATATCCAAGACAAGAAACAAATTTTGCATTTCAATAGTTTATACTTTCAAATTAATAATTAGACTTTTATGAGATATAAGACGTGTGAAATTATTATTTCTTTCTTATGGCTGTATTATACTATTATAAGCATCAAAAAACAATTTCTGATTCTAAAATTTAGTAGTTAGAGCAAATCTAAAATTTAATACGTACTTCTAATACAATTTACGCCATCAAGAAGTAAAATTAGTTTTAGAGAATAGAATAGTGGAAAGTGATGTCCAACTCAGATCCCGCCTCAAATTACGCCTTCGACATGAAAATTTTAAACTTTTTATTTCTCCATGTAATAAAGTCAAATAAATATTACTTCATATATCCTATTATTATTGATCCGTTTTTCTTTTTGAGTTGTCTTGTTATTATTAGCTCTTTTTTTAAAAATGAAATTATTTTACATAAAAAAATATTTCGAATTTCGTACCACACACTACTATACATACAAAACACAATTATCCTTAAAGTTCGTATCAAAAGAAATGAACCAAGAATAGTAAAAAGATATAGTACTTTATTTGTCATCATTAATCTATCATCTCTCTTGATCATGGACACATAGTCCGTGTTGAATTTTGTATATTGAAAGAAAAATGATTGAGTTTATATACAATGTTTCCTGTTATTATTATTACAATCTCATATTTGAATTATTTACTTAATTATATATGTTGTTACATTATCTCATACAAAAAAATAGATCATATAGTGTATAGAAGATCAAAGAAGCATGTATGATTGATTAAGCTAGTTGAGATATAAAAAAGATCATGGCGAGATAAACCAGTTCCAATAATGCATTTCTCGGACCGAGAAAGTGGAACTGTCTGGCATTGCATATTAGAACTCATTAAAGTCAGCGCTCGTGCTACCCTTTGGGGCATCACTCACTTGAATTTCTTCACTCTTAGTCGGCTGATAAGACGGGTTTTCTGGCTTCTGGCGCGGGTGTACGTGATTATCATTCACTGCTAAAATCCTGCCTTTTAACGATACTTTTCTAGCCCTCTAATGATGTCTATCGTGAAGCCCCAAAGTCTCGCAGAAAAAGGACTGACTACCGCTCATGCTGCCTAGCCAATTCAAACTCGGAATTATCGGTATAGGCTGCAGTATAGATAAGAAGTAATTTGATTTGATTATTTATCTATGCTGGTACGTCTTGACGTATTGATGGATCACAATGAGATAAGTTCTTCTATTTGATCATCGTGAATAACCTAGATCTCGGTGCATTTACGTTGATATAAATCTTGATAAGGTTTCAGGTAAGTATGAGTTACTGACCATCACTTTGACTTGTTATGAGTGAGAGTTACATGAGATAACTCTAGATTCTCCGTACCTTGGGTGGTGACAGTGCTTGTATGTCATGCTGGTTATTTGTATCGAGTCACCGTATCCATTTAGGATGATGACGTCCCCATAATGAGCTAAAAATATTTATTGTACTAAATCCTGTAGGTTGAGTTAGCTCAAGTACAATAATAAGATTAAGTGATACTCCCTCCGTCCACCAAAACGCGCGTTTAATTCCTTTTCGGTCCGTCCACCAAAAATGTGCACTTTCCTTTTTTGGAAACACCAACTTTACATTTTTACCCTCAACTTATCCACTTATTTACAAAAAACACTCATGGCCCACCTTTTTACACTCACATTCCATTAATATATTCATTTATTATCCCAATGACACACCTTTTTATACACTTTACTTTACACTCATTACAGTTTACTTAAAACCCGTGCCACCAAAAACGATGCACGTTTTTGGTGGACGGAGGGAGTATTATTTAAGGAATTAAAAAGATTAATTATTTTAAGCAATCATAGTGTTATAAATAATTAATAGACGTGCGATATCTTAAATATGAAGATTCGTAAGTCTAAGTAAAGCCCGACTCAACTTCGATAATAAATGGGTAAGTCAATATTTATTCTCTAGTTGAATGAATATATGATTATGAATTAATTTATGTTATGGATTAAATATAAGATAATTAATTCATTTTAAGTCCATCTTTATTCTTTGTATTTGATCCATGGACTAGTCTATCAAGATATTTTATTGTATAATTTTTTGCCATCCCTGTAGAAATTTCACTGGGATTCTGTTCTGATTAATGTATTATTTCTTTAATACATCTCCTACATTTAAATATATATTATCTGATATTATTATATATCAAGAGATAATTATTCTAAATATGAATTATCTTCAGGGAAGAATATAATTATTTTATTTATTATATATGTGACATATATATATATCCTAATATGATTCTACATTATAAATACAGGGTAAGAGAAAATCAACACTGCGATTTTTGAAATCACTATTCACCAATACAGGGGTGAAAATTTTAAGTGTTCTCTATAGATTACTCTCACTCAGTATTGGAGATCAGACATCCAGGAAACAATCCAGAAGATCAAAAGTGGAATCTTCCATTGATCTACTCTACCAGAAATTCGCAGGTAAATACGAGAAATCATCATTTTGTGTTGTAATTAATTATATAAGAGCATGCTATGAATATAATCAATGTATGTTGAATTAAACATCCAAAATAGATCCTTGAGAACATGAATAGATCCATATTTCCCATGAATCCTATAGTCGTATATGGCTAGTTTGGTAGAATGTTTCATCATAAACTTACATATTATTAGTGGCTGTCACTTGCCACCATTCTTTTTTGTTTAGATCTCGTTTATTTCTCTTTTACGAAGGGTATTCACAAATGTTACTCTATCTCTACAAATTAAATATTATCTACATTTTTTACAATAATTTGCAAATCTTGTACATATAAAAGAAAGAAAAGAAAAACTTGATTCAATCCCATTGATCTTAAGATATACGCGGCCTAAATTAATATCTGTTTCGCATCAAAATAATTGATTTCATGTATATTATCCATTTCACAAATTTGATGTGCGTGACACATATTACTTACCAGATAATTTAAAAATACACACAAAATATAATTCCACAATTTATGAGTTATATCCACAAATCTGACCACTGTAATACCAAATGCATTTCATGTTTGCTGGTTTGCAAAACCAACGAAACAAGAGTTGGACTCCTTTCACTTTTCCACTTAACACCACCCGGTTTAAGCTTTCACATGCAGACTTCAAATGATCCATCAAGCGCGTGCCACGACACGGACGGCAGGTGACATTGTCCTAGGATTGCACGACTCCTGCCGATGATTGGAACTCGGAACTCTCTACCGAATTTCTTTTCTTTTTCCTTCGAAATTTGAAGGACATATATATATATATATATATATATATATATATATATATATATATATATATATATATAGATTGTTTATAACCTCATTGGGAATTATCTATTGATAAATATAGATTTTCAATGATTATGTTTAGTTTATTTTATTTGATGTTGGAAATTATATTTATAGAGTATTTGCTTAGTTTTGCATTATTTTGAAGAATTAATACTCTTAGTCGACTTTTGACATTTTTAAGAAAAATTAGAGAACGAATTGAAGAGTTAAAAGTGGATATTATTAAACTACATCTCGATAGAAATCTGTGAACGCAAACGATTCATAAATCGAAGTTCGAACGAGAGAGAACAAGCCAAAACAAGAAAGTCACGTAGTCTACACAGTACCGCGAACAGTGCGAGAATTTCAGATTTTTTTCCTATTTTCACGATTTTTCCTAATTTTCCATTTCTTTCCTTTTATTTTTTAGCATATCTAGGATTTATACTACTTTATGATTCAATGAGCCTTCTTCACCAATAAATATTCTCTCTTAACATTATATCGTGTCCTCATTCATCTTTTTTATATTTTTCAGAGTTAGATTTCATTTTTAGATTTCTTTGCAAGAGTAGAAATTTTATTGTTTCACAGTTCAAACTTCAAGATTATTCATTGTGAAATTCCTATACTAGTTTATTATTTATTTTAATTATGCTTTTTTTTATTCTTTATATTTAATTATTGTTATGGGTAACTAAATTTTCAATATATGGGTTGTATTATGTAGTAGGAATTTATGTAATTGATCTATGAATCCAATTTGCTTGTCAATTTATGATTTATGATTCTTGGTGTTTTTTTCATACTAGATAATATGTCATTATTGATGCATGTTAGTTGTCTGATTAAAGACTTAACGATTTTAATTAGGGATCGAATTCATGAATTCATAATACAATTAATCTAAAGACTTGACAGTTTTAGTATTAATTGTAGGAAAATAAATCTTATGTATTTTTTAGAGTTTTTATGTGTTCTTGAGACCTAACGGAGATAAAACATATATTAATCTATTATTACAGGTTGTCCGATCCAAGAGACTGTGTTAAATTGACTTAATTTTGGTTAACATGGCTATAGATTGGTTATGCGATTTTCTATTATATTATTATATTTCATATGATCAGTTTCTTTACCTGTTATTTTTTCAGATCTATTTATTTTGTTTTTATCTTTTATTTTCTCTATTCTTAGTAAAACTCTACATACCTTTATTTTTATCTGGATAATTGTGAAGAGTCTACTATCACTCGTTGTGTTTTCACGTTTTCAATCAATATGGATACGATACTCTATTTGCTAGTTGACTACAATAGACACCGTTTGGTTATAATTATTTATTGTCAGAAAATTAATGATCAATTTTTTTGCGCCATTGTCAGGGACTATATAGATTATACATTGATAATTTTCGAACGTCTAGTGATTGCTTCATGCATTTTTTTAAATTTTTTTTAGCTCAGTTCAACTGTCTTTCTCGCAGATAGTTTATGGGCACAAGGCCAGAGCTCGACGGACGAGCTCTGGCCTTCTGATTTGATATTTGATGGAACACAACGAATAGGTAGACGTGATAGAGCCGAGCCAGACCTAGTCATGGTGAACCAAGATCAGACCATGGGAACTACTCACGGTTCAGTTGCTGCTCGAATACGATAATTTGAGGAGGCAAACATGATCCAATAGAAAAATGTCCAACCAAAGCCATTAGATTTCTCAATAAACAAGGGAGTTATTACTAAGCCTAAAGAGACATCAATAGAAGGATTCATGCAAGATCTGATGCAACTTACAAATGAACTGATAGATCGACATAACTCTTTTAGCGAAAGAACATAGCAGAGGATTGTAGCTATGGAGAACTCGATTGCAGCTGTATCCAAGGAGATGAGTCAAGTTGCAACTTTTACTATAGGTCAGTAGAGTCAGTGATGAGATTCATCTGGCAAGTGCCAAAGAAGTTCAAAGTTGAACATCTTTAGATTTGGACCACAAAATACAAGCCATGCTCGAACATGTACATCACATGACGTAGTTGGGGATAAAGCTAAAGTCAAGCCAAAGTTGAAGTTTTCGAATCTACACCTAGATGAGCTCAAGCCTCTAACAGCCCACTTCCACACGCCGTATCCATACCACAACACTTTAGTTTTGACTTGACGAGTTCGACAAGCAATATCGAGCTTTGATTAGAGAATATTAGTCAAATGATAACAACCGGTTTGGGAGAGATCATACGTGTACTCTAGCATAAAGTTCTACATACGCTCACATCGGCGGATGAAATGACCTTTGGGGATGTGGCTAGAAAGTTATTATTGTTGGAAAAAAAATATGGTGTGAAAGAGAATTATTTGTGAGAGTTTATATTTATTGATAAAAGAATCTAAAGAAAAAAAATGCTACTGCCCGAATAAGCTTAAAAAATGAATGAAAAATAAAATAAAGAGCAAGTGTTATAGTAGCAAAGCTTGAGAAATTCTCATAAGTTGTGATGTTTGACGTTGAAAAATTCAAAATATTAGCATGGTTGATGGGATGAGCTTGCATTGTTGAATATTTTGGGTATCATTTACTTGTTGAAGTATTTGATAAATTATTTAGGAATAATGAGTCACTTAGCCTAAAAACATCCAACCTTACCAAAAAGTTTACATTACAACAAAAAATAAAGCCCTTTTTATCTTAATTCTAGCGCACTCATTCAAGTGATAGAGAAGTTAGACGATTTGCAAGCCTATGATAGATGCTATGTGTAATTTGAGTATGAGGGTAAACACATATTTTTCTTATACACTTGAGAGTTGAGAGCTTATTTGATATATATTTCCATGTGGTAAGGATTTGATTTGGAAGAGATTAAGAATTTATTCTTATTAATTTGTGTGACGTTGAGATATGGATATCACATGCGAGAATTCTTTGTGAAATTTTTGAAAGTTTATGAGGTCATTTATCGTCATCAATCTATTTAGTCATGCTTGTGTTCTGTCATTTGTTTTTCTTTGTTTGAGGACAAACAATCGTTTAAGTTTCAGGGAGTTGACAAACATGTATTTTCAATGATTTATTATACTTAGTTTAGTCTTATTTAATATTAAAAATCATGTTTGTAGATAGTATTTGCTTAGTTTTGTATTAATTATTTTGAAGAATTGATACTCTCATGCAACTTTTGCCATTTTTTCAGAAATATTTGAGAATGAATTGAAGAGTTAAAATGGATATTATTAAAATGCATCTCGATATAAGTCGTGGGCGGCACAAACGGTTTGTAAATCGAGTTCGGATGAGAGAAACGAGCGAAAATAAGAAAGTCGCACAAGATGTCATGCAGACAAGATCACAATCAAGAGAATTTTGAATTTTTTATGTTTTCCCGATTTTTCCAATTTTTTTTTTTTATTTTTTAACACATTTGGGATTTATACTCCTTTTAGGGTTCAAGGAGCCTTCTTCAGCTATAAATATCCCCTCTTAAAATTATATCGAGTCCTCATTCATCATTTGTCATATTTTTCAAAGTTAAATTTTATTTTTAGATTTTTCTACAAGAGTAGAGATTTTCTCATTTTATTGTTCAGACTTCAAGATTATTCATTGTGGAATTACTACATAGTTTACTATTTATTTTAATTATGTTTTTTTATTTCTTTATACTTAATTATTGTTATGGGTAACTAAATTTTCATTGATTATATTGGTTTGTATTATGTAGTAGAATTTATGTAATTGATCCGTGAAATCTATTTATCTGTCAATTTATGATTTATGATCTTGGTGCTTTTTTTATACTAGATAACTGATCATTATTGATGCATGTTAGTTGTCTGATTAAGGACTTAGCAGTTTTAATTAGGTGATCGAATTCATAAATTCATAATACAATTAATCTAAAGACTTGACAGTTTTAATATTAATTGTAGGAGAATAAATTTTATGTGCTTTTGAGAGTTTGTATGTGTTCTTGACACCTAGCGAAGATAGAACATATATTAATCTACTATTATAGGGTACCCGATTCATGAGACTATGTTATCTGTGTGACTCTTCATCTAAATTGACTTAATTTTAATTAATATGGCTATAGATTAATTGTGTGATTTTCTATTATATTATTACGTTCTTTATGATCTGTTTCTTTACCTGTTATTTTTCATATCTATTTTTTGTTTTAATCTTTTATTTTCTTTATTTTCAGTAAAATTTCCTACACCTTTATTTTTGGTTGGATAATTGTGAAGCGTTTGAGTCTATTATTTTTGTGTTTTACTTTTTCAGTCCCTATAGATACGATACTATACTTACTAACTGACTACAATAAATATCATTTAATTTCGATTATTTATTATTAGAAAATTAGGGATCAAACTAACCATCGTAATTAAAAAAAATGAACATCACAAAACGAGTTGGTAGAATGTCTTCTCAATCATGTAAATAGCAAATAAATATCCATAAATAGTTTAGTCATTCTACATGACCGAACTCTCTTATTTGGAACAAGAACTAAGATTTCGTTGACTTCAATGAATTATTGACGTTTTTCTTTTTGCAAAACACACTCTTAAAACTTTGGGTTATTGACGTCTAAATACATGAACTTTGGGCATATTTTGGTTTTTTCCACGAACTTTAAAAATTGTCAATAAATACACAAACTTAACATCATTGTGATTTTTCCCACAAATTGAAAACGGTCAAAATTGAAAGCGACGTGACGATCGACGTGGCGCTACTTCATCAAAGCAGCGTCGTTTATTTATACAATATATATTAATTGACGGTTAAATACATGAACTTTGGGTCTATTTTAGTTTTCCCACGAACTTTAAAAATTTGTCAAATAATACACATCGAACATTATTGTAATTTTTTCACAAATTAAATGACGGTCAAAATTAAAGTCGATAACAATCGATGTAATATCACGTTATTAAAACGACGTCGTTTACTTGTACAATATGTATTTAAAAGATCTTAAATCGCATTAACTTACACTCACACCGCATCCCACCCCAATTATCTCTTTCTTTAACCTTAACTACGATAAGGTTTGAGTTTATCGTTTTCTTATACAATATGTATTAAAAAAATCTTAAATCCACCTTAACTCACACTCACACCGCATCCCACCCAACCCCATCTCCAACCTCAACTTACGATAAGGTTTAGGTTGGAGAGGGTTATAAGGTGTATTTAAGATTTTTTTAAATATATATTGTATAAGTAAAACGGCGTCGTTTTAATAATGTGATATTACGTCGATTGTTATATCAGCTATAATTTTGACCGTCATTCAATTTATGAAAAAAATTACAATAATGTTAATTGTGTATTTATTGACAAATTTTTAAAGTTCATGGGGAAAACCAAAATAGACCCAAAGTTCATGTATTTAACCGTCAATTAATATATATTGGTATAAATAAAACGACGTCGTTTTGATGAAGTGGCGCCACATCGACTGCCACGTCAGTTTCAATTTTCACCGTTTTTCAATTTGTGGGAAAAATCACAATGATGTTAAGTTCGTGTATTTATTGACAATTTTTAAAGTTCGTGGGAAAAACCAAAATATGCCCAAAGTTCATGTATTTAGGCGCCAATAACCCTTAAAACTTTCTGCTTTTACATTTTATTTTATTAGACCATATAATACTATTATTTATTTTAACAGATCCTTTTACTTTTAATCTCGTACGATACATATTTAACGAGTCTAACGAAAATCATCAACTTTTATGTTTATTTAAATGACAAGCCATCCATAATCTCTTGATTAAATCCCATGCAATATCCAACTAATTTGATAAAATTGTTGTGCATTTTCTATAGATATTTTTTATTTGTAGGCAAAAACTTATGGATATCCTAATATACAGTACATCCACTTCAATTAAAATTTATCGATCTCAATTAGGGTTTATTAATCCTTAATTAGGATTTATTAATCTATAATTAAGATTTATTAATCTCCAATTAGAGTTTATTAATCCTCAATTCTGATTTATCAATCTGAGTTTATTAATCCCCAATTTTATGATTTATTAATTTCAAATTAAGATTTATTAATTATAATTAGAATTAATAAATAAAAAAAGAATTGGGACCGGCCACACCTTGCGACCAGCCACACCCAAGACCAACTCTTATTTGTATATTCTATAAATATTATTATTTCCCCTCCAACTTCTTGCAGCGGACACCTTCTTCAAGCAGCAGCGCGTTCAAACCTTTGCCACTACCATCTCTCGCTTCAATCCGCTATTAAAGCATCTTGAATAATCACTCTACAGTAGAGTCTCACTTTATTATAGAGTCTAACAATGTACTTTATTTCACTCTACGTTAAAAGAAATGAATAGTATTACTCTATATATAAAGTGATATTATTTATCCCTCTAAATTTTTTGTTACTCAATAGTAAGAGGTTAAAAATAAAATATTTCAATATAGAGTTAAATGTAGAGTTAACTATTGAATATAAATTTATAATTACTCTATATTTGACTCTATAATAATATAGAATTCATCTTACTGTGAAGTGAATCATTGGAGATGCTCTTAGCCTCCTCCATCAAACAACAACGACTCGCCGCCTCCACCGTCCGTCACTTCAATCCTTACCGTCAATTGTCCGTATCTTTGCAGCGCTGTCGTCGCCAATAGAGACAACCTCATATCCAACTCTATTTCTGCAGTTTTGATTCTGGTCTCTTTTTGTCTCTCATATCTCATCCAACTCTATAAACGCGCAAACGATTTCTATGTATCGCTCTATGAAATTGACGAGGGTTGAATCGGTCTCAAGTTTTCAAAAATAATATCTTAATTGACTGGATTGTAAAAAAAAGAAATTGAAGTGAAGTTTTTCTTTGGTTGAACAGAGAAACAAAAGGTTTATTTTGTAAAATTTGATATGCATAACCAGAAGAATCGTTGCGTTTGCCATTGATAGAGAAGAATTAAAGTCAAAAAATTCTTAATTGATTTCCACATTAAGTTATACGTGTTTTAGCCTATCAATTAATTATAATTTCCAATAAGATATTAAGTGTCATTTCTTTCCACAGTTGAAGCATTCATCGTCTTTGTATTCGGTCGATTGGGCTTCGTCGGTTGATCTTTGTTCGATCTTTTCTTGCGCATCGTTATCGTGACCATTTTTTCTTTCGGTACTTGTTGTACTTATTCATCGACTTTTCATCTTCCGAATCTTTCAATCATCAATGTATATTGAGTCGATAACTCGTCATTCTTGTACTCAGCCTTGTCTTTGGTTAATTGTCTTCTTTGGTTCCTTGTTTTTGTCAGCTTTCAAGGCAACACATTTGTCTGTGCTGACTTGAGCTTCTTCTTCAGATGCATCAGCTTTGGATGACTCTTTTGTACGTTTGATGTCATACTCATTAGCTTTCAGTGATGAGAAGAGTTTGTCGATTGACATCTCGTTGAATCCAACTTTCTTACAAACGTTATTGTGTAGATTTTCCAATCGATGGTGGGAGTGCCCATATGATTTTGAGGTTGATCTCTCTTTGCATGTATTTATCCTTGCGTTGAGATCTCATTGATGATGGTTGCGGATCTGAGTTCTATATCATCAATGGATTCTCCCTTCTTTAGTTTGAAGTTGTTGAACTTCTGACAAACTATCGTCAGCTTGTTCTCCTTGATTTTCTTAGAGTCAACACGGATGTTCTCAAGCGCGTCACATCTCATTTTTATCTTATATTTCATCAAGTTTTTCAATGTGAGAGTTAGGAACTGTTCGAATATGATGTCCTTGGCCATGTTGTCGAGCTCATCTTGTTTTCTTTCTTCTAACTTAAAGTCACTCGATGCTTTGACTGTATTCGTAGGTAGGATCATTTCACGGTTCGAGCTCACCTTAAAGCCGTTGGTGATGATCTCTTACATACGGTAATATTAGGCGGTGAGGTAGCTCTTGATTACGAACTTGGATCTCATAATCGTCTACATAAGCGTGGGGAGAGAAATTGATTTCTTGTAGTTAGTTTCCATCGAGCAAATATGCAAAATATATCGGTTGAAAGATATGTTCGGATGCAACGACCTCTATGGGAGTTAGATGTTCATGCGAACAACTTCGCTCTGATACAAATTGATGGCCCATGGGGGTATATATTGGTGTATAAAGATATGGAATACACCAGTTAGATAAATATAATTATTTTTCTTTTTTTAAGATTGACTTCCTACTATAGCGATGGTTGTCATTTAAGCGATGCGATTCAATCTTGATATCGATCTTGCGATCGATTCAAATAAGGAAAGTCTTGTTTAGAGTGATATCAGTTAACAAACATATTGACTACTAAGGCAACTGATCAGTACTGATAATTGATGTGCTTGCAGAATATTGTGGTTACGAGTTTGCCTTTTACTGAAAACTTAAACTGGCATAAAATACTTAATTGAATGTGGGATTAGTCAATTTTTAATTTGTATCTTCAGTATCAAACTGACATTAATCGAGTATTTCAAATGATATTGTGTGGTTGTGTGTTGGTGATTGCAGTTCAATAATATATGATGTAAATACGATCCTGATGAAAAGAACTAAAGTAAACAACACTTGATTTTTACGTGGTTCGGAGAGATCAACTCCTACATCCATGGACTGATTTCTCAATCAATTTACTAATTATGATTTGATCTTGTTTACGGTACACAAAATATAAACCTAGATAGAGTTAATCTTAATGCATCTCGTCTAATTTGTTGTTCCTCATACGCTACGAATGCTAGGAAACCTCATTTTACTGTGCAGTCGATCAAACTTTTTCTTCTGGTGCAAGATAACTAAGCTTTCATCAACTAACACTTCTTTGTCTATTTGCCCAAACTTCTATTTTAAACTGCAGGGTTTTTAGTAGATGGGTTTACAACTAAAATATGAGTTGTCACAGAAAACAAACTCAGAAATTCTAGATTTTAGATATACAAATTATTATCCTAGAACTTAAAGGAGTGTATACTAAAACCTTGAACTGATAAATATATTTGAGCTCTTAAGGTTTGTTGATAACTATGTAAACTCATTTATTCGAAATCATTGGGTATAAGTTCTTGAGGTTTGAATGCTTTAGATAATTCGAGTGCATAGCATTTACATTACCTTCAAAGGTTAGATTACGCGTATTTATAGAGGGCGATGAATAGTGTCATTGGTGGAAGCACTAATCACATCCATTTTATTTGTCGTTTGAATTTTTTTTTCGTTTAAATCCTTATACATCGTAGTCAAGGTCTGCATCATCGTATACTATAGATCTGCAACTCTAAACAGTTATTCTAGCATTCGAGGATCTCCTGCATATACATTACGACATGTGGCGAGTCAAACACTCAAGGTTTAAATATCTATGTGTTTTTCAATTGAGTTTACTTGTTTCTTTAGTGCGTTGACTTGAGGTTGGACCATCGAGGCTGCTCCATCTTTTATTAGCGGGTTCGACTCCGTCTTTGTTAGTAGGGTGAGTATTCGGTTATTCGATCGATTTGGACGAAAAATAACCGAACAAATTAACAATTTTTCAAAAAATAATCGAATTGAATTTTATTCGATAACGAACGAAATATATTTTGGTTAAACCGAATTTCTAGCAATTTTTTCAAATGAATAAATAAATAATATTATATATTGATATTATTTATATAAAAATGATTTACTTTTAGCAAAAAAATATTTTTTCAAATGAATATGTAAATAATAACAATATATTGATATTTACATATAAAAATATATTTTATATGTTATATATATACAAAATATTTTACAAAAAATGATAGTATTATATAATAAATAAATAATATTATATTTTACAAATATTATATATTGATATAATAGGGAGAGAGAGATGAATAAATCGGATTAATGATGTTGATATATTAAAATTATAATTCTAAATAAATAATGTTTTATATATATATATATATATATAATTAGGTTTTCGGTTATAAAAATTACGAATCGAAATAGAAAAAGCGAACTACCAATTTTAATTCGGTTTTAACCGAATAACCAAATTAACGAATCAAATTTTATTTTTGATTTGGTTCGATTCGATTTTCAAATATTTTGCTCACCCTATTTGTTAGTTTGGGAACGTGAATCGGTATGACGCTTTCGACTTTGGCGTAGAAATAGTCATCTTTGACTTGGTATCCACACTTTGACTACTTGTCACTAGCTTTGACTATTGATCACAATTTTTTACTTCCAGTGGCAGCTTTGACTATCTAGCATGTTGTCATTTCTTGGTTGATATAGTCATATTCGAACTTCTTTGCTTTCGGTAGCTAAGTCTTTAGTCTCGTATCTTTAGTCTTTAACGTCGATAAATCGATCAATAATTTTAGATCGGTAAATTTGCTCAAAGTTTTAAGTCTTGACTTTACTTTTCGATGGCTCTGTTTATCGGTATCGCTATACTTCAATTTTCGATTGGGTCGACTTGGGTCTTGATGCGCAATCTCCAATCAATCTCTCTCGGATATGCTAGTGCGCTACTCCTTTCAAACTTTCGGTATGATTGATTTCAATCTTGCTCAACTCAATCTTGGACATACTCATCTTGGAAATTCTTCTGCTGGAACACAGAACAAAAGATCAACTTCTAACATGTGAGCAACACTAATTACATCAACATGACAATCATCAATAAATTTTGAAATCTAACCAAAATACATAATTAGCACACAATATTTCCAACTTTCCCAACATAGAATATAATCGAATAATAGTGTTTTATGTGTTATTTGAATAACGAAAAATAACAGATTGGTTAGATTCCTAAATATAGACCAAATGAGATCAACTATTATAATACGAAGACCTGTTAAAATGAAGAAGAAAAATGCATAAGATCAAACAAAATCTTAGCTTCGCTAACTTTCTAAGGCAGTCGAAAGGGAGTTATTCAACGATGAATTAATTTCTCGATAGGCACGCTCATGACGAGTTATGACCCCTACCTTAAAATAAAGTATAAAAGTATATGGACGGATGGACCTAACAATGTATTTTGCACGAATAAAATATATGAACCTCATGATGTATTTTGCACGAGCAGTAGGGAAATTTATAAATAACCAAAAAGATAGTGGGATAAGTTTTATATCCACACTCGTAAAACATGAGTTTTATAACCATTTTGGTTTAAAAGATATAACTATCCTTGGGCCCACCATTTAAAATAATAACTATCATCTCTCTATATATATATATCTCTATCTATATATCTCTCTCTCTCTTGAAAAATAAGGTGCGCGAAAAAGAGCATTCAATTCATTCTCGTCTCTCTCTCTCTCTTAGAAAAATAAGGTGCCTTAAAATTAAAGAATGAATTGAATGCTCTTCTCTCTCTCTCTCTCTCTCAAATAAGCTCTTGGAAAAAAATTGAATGAAATTAAATTAAAGGTTGGTAAACATTAATTGTAAAAAAAGGTTGGTAAACATTAATTTGAAAAACTCAGGTACACATTGAATTCAAATCACAAACGAATTCATTTGTAACATTACAATTTCAAAGAGAGGAAGAAGGCGAAAATAATTAATAGAAGAAGTTGTTACTGTGTTTTCAATCAAGCGGTGGAAATCGAGCATTGCTAGCTGGATTAAGGTAAATTAAATCCGTATAAATTTTTTTTTTACGTGTTATTGAGTACACGGTTGTACACGGTTGATGATTTACAGCCTAAATATGTTTTTTTTAATACTTTAATGTTACTGGATTGATAAATTTCATGTTTTGAAGAAAAAAAATCGTTCTTGAGTACGGTTGTACACGGTAGAAGTATTATCGTCACATATGTTATTTGTGTTGATTTTATGTTAATAAAGTGATTAATTTAATATTTAGGATCATTTAATAAGTTAAATTTAAACCGTGCGGAGCAGGTATACGATGCGGCTATACCGTGTACTTATGAACTCATAAACCGTGCACGGAACTCATCAATGCGGGTTTATAAGCGTGCTGCAGTGGTGCACGTGCACTTGTGCGACCGCAGCATGATCCGTGCTGCGACCGTGCATGGCCGTGCATCCTATGTATATGATTGTTATCTTTTATATCTTATTGTGCAACGGATGTCTTGTACGTCTTATTATCGTCATGGTGGTAGTTGGGACGAGCGAGTATATAGGTGGTAACGAGGTTCTCGTATACATGGTTGTAGAAACAGTTTCACGTGCTAATTTGCTAAGAGATTCATGAGCAAGTAGGCAACAATGGTGGATCGATTATATGCTTTTCTATCTGACGCTAGTGATGGAAGAAGAATAAAAGTATCGTTAAAAGCGACGATTTGTTCAGATTGATTGTGGAACAAAGGATGATCGATTGTGTATGTGATTGAAAAGGGCAAGCGATGCTGCACCACGGTACACACAGAGACACCGGTATTATATGGTTCTAGCGATCTGATCTTGCACGAGTCGATGCAAGATGTCTTGGTTCACTATACGAAGATGAGATGTTGTCTTGAATGAGGAGGAAAAGCGAGCTCGTGTATTCGGATGAAGAGGAAGACACGAACCGGCGTGAGATATATTTGATTCATTGGCTCTTGAATTTGGTGCTTGGATTCGACAACGAGGACATCTTGATAAGGTTACTGGACGGTGAACTTCACTTCCGAACAATAGCATGATGGTGAGGCTCATGCTACAACTTCACGAACGAGAGAGGATGATACAGGCGCATGAGTTACGCAATCGGGTTATTCCACTACTTGATTGTGACGGTGCATTGCCATTAGATTGGGTCGAACCTTGTGGAGCTCATACCGACCAATTATCGTTGATTCGATATTTAAGGCGAAGATGACTTGGCGATAGCCGTGGGATTGTACCACGGAGAATCATGTAAGTGCGTGGTCGATCGGTCAAGTAAAACACGTTTGGGGTATGTTTGCAAGCATGGCAGCGGTTGTCCTTTTAAGCTACGAGCCGTCGGAGGGCGAGGATATGGAGAGTAATTAAGTTGAACAACGGTCATACTTGTCACTTGGTTTGAATCGCCTTTGCTCCACGACGGTGCTGCTAAGATTGTTGGCAAGTATTTTGCACGGAAATTGGTCGATGAAGGTGTGATGCTGAAGCGAAAGAGATGATTGGAGAGATGCATCGACAATTTGGCATTGAGATGGATTCTGACTTTGCTCTCCGAGCAAGAAACGTCGCTATAGAGATGACATATGGCGATTTCGAGCGGTCCTATCAATTGCTTCCATCATATTTGCATCTGTTGAGAGAATCAAACCCGGGACACTATATGATATTGAGGCGGCTCATGATGGCGAATTTCGATATTTGTTTCTTGCTCTTGGATAGAGTTTGCATGCTTTCAAGCATTACCTACGGTCGGTCGTCGTTGTAGAGCGGGACTCATCTTAAGCAAAGAACAAAGGAATTTGTTACATCATTATTACGAAGGATGGAAATGAAGGAATCTTCCGCTTGCTATTGGGTTAGGTCCGATTGAGGATGAAGAGTCATGGACTTGGTTTTTATCTCGGCTGCTGATCGACAGAATTTGATCGCACGTAAATTAACGCGCGATGTATAATGGTAAGTCGAGTATCGTATCCACATGGATTACAATCCGAAAACACAAAAGCTAGCTCTCTAATCCTCCATCATTATCCAAGCAACAGAATATGGTTTGAAAGATTTTAGGGCTTCGGATAATTAAATCCAAAGCAAAGGTAATAACTTGAAAATAAACACAGGCAATAAATACTCAAAGATGAATATAAGAGATAAAGACTAACCCTAGGGATGCACTAATCCTATCCACAACGATGTTTATCCTGCTTATTATTAACCGTTTTAATCCAGACAAGATGGAAGATCACATATGTAGCCAACAACTTCAGTTACGACAATTGTGACAGTTGATTACTAATTTTCCCTATTACTGTTACGTCTCTAGAGGAAAATAAGCAACTCCAAAAGGATCACAAAGAATATGCTTCCTACGAATGTTCCTATCTCGGTTACGACTCAAGGCTTATCCGTATCATGCATTCAAGATCGATTGACAATTAAAGCATTACGTAATTAGCGGCAACTATGATATGCATCAAGATTGATCAGAAATCAACACATATAATTAAGCACCAAGAATCATGAATCAATGCCTGGAAGGTAAATAACAATAGCAGGAATCACAACATATAGGATAGAATCATGCAAACCCTATGATTAGAACAGATATTTAGCTAGACATAAATAACGGAATAAAATACGAAATAATCATAAAAACAGAATTTAAATTGATAAAACCGGTAGGAAGCGTCTGAAGAATAATGGTTGGGTTCGTATCCAAACCCAACGGAAAACGGGAAAACGATGGAATTTGTTCGGACAAAACCGTTCCGAAGCGTCGACAAAGCGTAGAACTAATGTAAAACGATGGAAAACTAAAGCTAGAATGAATCTAAACCAAAACTAATGTGAAAATAAATGAAAAACTATGAAAAACTGAGGAAAAATATGTAAAATCACGGTGGGGGCGCGGTAAAGCCTATTTATAGATTTAGGGTGAAAACCCCAATTTTGGAGTCTGCCGCCATGCCTCGCGGCGGGCTCATGATCGCGAGCTTCGATCGTGAGGATCACTTCGTCTCGTTGTCCTTCAGACTCTCGGCAGGGCGTGCGCGCTCGTTGGCCTCGCGGCCACACCTCGCGGTCGCTAGGTGTGGTCGCGTCGCATGAAAAATCATCGCGGCACGTCTCGCGGCGGCTGGGACTCTCGCATGTGCTAGCGCTTCCTCGCGACCGCTGGGCGATGCGAGCATCTCTTCCAGCGCATGCGGTCGCTCTCGCTGGGTGTTGGCTCGCGGCCTGGCTAGCGGCATGCGGGCGATCGCTAGGCCCTCATTTCGCCCTCGTCTGCTCGTCCTTTGTTCCATGCTTTGGTTTTCAACTTATAAGCCTACAAAACATCAAAACGGAACCCAGGCGTTATCTTCCAAAAATATATAAAAGCATTGAGATCGAAATAAATGCACTTTATCGATCTAAAATCATCTTTAGAAATCAACAATAAGCGTGTAAAATCTTGCGTTTATCAACCCCCAAACTTAAATCATTGTTTGTCCTCAAAAAAAAAAAAAACCAAAAAGAAGGGAAGACACAACAAAAGATCAACGAGCGTCAGCAAATGTGTTTAACACAATCAAGCCTCAGAAATATCTCAAATTTCAAATTTATTAGTGCACACGACAACATTAGTCAACTCGACAATGTACAACCATTGAAAGCAAAAATCTCATTCAATTCAACCCTCACAATGGCATGTGCGTAATATATAGAGTACACTCAACTCATAAAGAAATAAGGGACGTGTATGCACTCAAAAATCAATGCAATGCAAAAATCTCGCCATAGGCTTGCCATTTCTCTAATATCTCCACCACGTCAAATGCATTCAAATTAGGATCAAAAAGGACTTTTCATAGGTTGTATTGTAGGCACATTGGTTAAGATAGGATAATATATGGCTAAGTGACTCAAGTATACTCTAAAAACTTCCATCTATACAATCAACACATATGGACTTTGTCCATTTTCCTTTCCTTTCCAACATGCTATTTCGACATTTATTCAACTCAAGGTACCATAAACTATGATAATTGACTTCCTTTATGCTCATACTATTCACAAAATGTTTCTACCAATTTTTTTTTTCTTTTCTTGATCTTGTAATGGAGCTTATAGGGTCAATTATTTTTCACACGGGTACCATACTTTATCTTTTATCCCCACTTTGCATATCAAAACAAAATTTTCTCCCATTTGATTCCCATATCCATCCTCATCTCCTATCATCGGTTAATCGAAAGAATAAGGTCTAATAAAGGCTCAAAGAAGGCGACAAACGGTGTATATCATTGGGCTAGTGTTTGGGTAAATATGTGGTTTAACAAAGATGGCCTTTTATCCTTTCCATATTCAAAATACATATTGCAGCCTCGACACAGAAAAACAACAAGTTCTAGAAGATAATTACATGCACGATATCACACAGATAAAAGAAACTGTAACAAGATGTGTATACAGTGAAGCTCAAGTCTCATGGTTTTAGCAAAATGGTTAAAAACAACAAGCTAAGCAATCTCAAGTCATCCATGCGTCATTTTCTAACATATCATGTGCACTATCATTAAATTCTATCGTCATTGGCCACATGGATTAACACACTTCACTTAACTCGTTGATCGACAGATACAACAAAAACACAAAAGACACGACAAAAGCCCCAACATATAATAACTTAACAAAACAACGCAAAACATAAAAAGGACTCTCAACCACATCACACTCGACCACTCCCCCCCAAACTTATTGTCAACAGTGTGCAATGGAGACAATAATGTTTGCAGAAGAGAGTGATTGGGAGAGATCTTACCTCAAATGTCGCGCTACTCCGGCGGTGGATAGAATCCTCGCCATTGATGATATACCTTGGGACTTAAAAACAAACAAACAAGACACGACAAAACAAAGAAAACAAGAAAAACAAAACGAAAAGCAAAAAGCATGTAAAATGTTGGGTTACCTCCCAACCAGTGCTGGATTTATCGTCGCTAGCTCGACGGTACCTCTCATCAATCGGCGATTTGACGGTGACGACTTTCGAAACTTCGATTTGCCGTGCTTAGCATTGACAACGCACCACCAATTGGCACAAAATGGCTTCCACCGAACTTGAATGAATCACTCGGTTTTTATGCGAGTCCACTTCTTCCTGCGGCATGCCCGTCGATGGTCGGTTGCCCTTCAAGTGCGAGACTTGACTAGCGATGTGATGGTGATCGAATAAGACTTTTCGGGCTCGAGCGTCGTGTTGCTTGATGGCGTCATATATTGAAATCTTGAACTCTTCATCATTGGCGCAGCGTGAGGTCACCTTCACGCACATCAATCAAAGCACGACCGGTTGCTAGAAAAGGTCTACCAAGATTAGTGGTTGATGCTTGAATTGGGTATGTCTAATATAACAAAATCGGCGGGAAAGATAAAGTCCCGAATTCTTACCAACCGTCTTCAACAATCCCCTTAGGGTATGTGGTGACACATCGACCATCATCAATGAGATCTTTGTTGGCTTCATCTTCCTAGCTCGAGACGGTTGAATACATTTAACGACATCAGTTGATGCTCGCTCCCAAATCGCACAACACATTGGGGAATGTGTGCTCGGCAATCTCGCACTCGGTGTGAAGCTCCCGGATCTTTACGCTTGGAGGCAACTTCCGTTGTAAGATGGCACCGCATTCTTGAGATAGGTTAATTTTTCAAATTTACCCAATTTCTTTTGCTTGCTAGTGCATCTTTTAGAAACTTCACATATCGGCATGTTTCGCGTCTTTCAAAGAGAGGTAGATTGATATTCACTTTTGAAATATCTCCTTGAATCGGGCGAACTCCTCATCATATTTGGACTTAGCTAGCCCACTTGGAAGCGGGCAGGGCGTATCGTCGGAATTTCGGCTCTGGGCATCCCATGGCCGTCCTCGCGATCGCGAGTGCGGTCGCTAGGGAACTCCGCTGCTTCGACCATCTTCTTAGCGGCTGGGCACGCGGTCGCGGACTCCCCTCTCGCGCTCTGTGCCTGGTCTCTCGCGGCCGGGCTCGCGATCATGACTCGATCGCGAGTGCTTTTCTTCGCGGACGCGGGCGGGATCTCGGCTGTGCGGAATACGGGATGTGTAATGTCTCGCGGCCGGGCTCGCGATCGCGCCTTGGTCGCGAGGTGCTCTTCCTTTGCTCCGTCTTCGTCCGGGTGGTTACGATCGCTTTTCACTCGCCTGCGGATGGCGAAGCATTGATTCTTTGGGTTCACTTCCGTATTACTCGGAAATTGGCCCGTCTTTGGCTGTGCATTCTGTTGTGCGGCCATCTGACTGATCTGATTATCCAGCATCTTCAAGTGTTTGCCCATGGTTGTCATGGTGGATTCGAGATGTGCAATTTTCTGAGTAGTGCTATTGATGAGCGAGTTACATTGTGTGGCCATCGAATTACGATTCGTCGTCATTTGTTGGTTGCTCACAACCAAGCTGCGCATCAACTCCTCTAAACCTTGCTTCTTGACTCTTGAATCATACCATTACGCACAGTGAAGCATCTTTGGAGGTTGTTGGAAGTTATTGGGGTTGGCATCTGACGATTCGGATGATTCATTTGTTCGGATGGTATGCCCGATTTCCCCATTGTTCCTCGATTGATATGATTGACCTCTTCCCTCGATCGACTCTTCAAAGAGTGAACTTCTTCATAAGATCGTCATATTTGAGTCACTCTCTCTGCTGTTGCTTTCGCCACGGCGTTCTTTCCAGCCATTGATAACTATTGGCGCCATCTCTTCTATGATGCGGCTGGCCTCCTCTACTCGGCGGTTCAGCGGCATCCACCGCCGACGCATCCACTATGCTCCTCGTGCAGCCGTCATTGCCTTGTAGAAGCTGCGTGATCTGTTGCTCTTTGGAGAATCCATGTTGTGGGCATCTTCTCAATAAGCCTCGAATCTCTCCATACCTCGAATAGTGACTCGTCTCCTTGTTGGCAAAGTGGGAGACCTCGGCTATGATTTTACGGGCTTTGGTGGCGGAAAATACTTAGAAAGGAACTTCTCCCAAAGTTTCCCCACTATCTATCTGGTCGGTCCGGGCTCTTGAACCAATCTTTGGCTTTGATGCAGAGAGAATCGAACATGCGCATCGGATCGTATCTTGTGGCACCCCATTTTGTGATGGTGTCACATATATCGAGAATGTCTCCGGATGAGCATTCGGTCCTCGGTGACTCCGCCTCAAAGCTGCTCCCTGAACCATCTTGATTAGGGCGGCTTCAACTCGAAGTTATTCGGCGTCCACGTGCGGGCCCCATCCTCCTCCTTGGAATTGTTCAGTGGGAGGTCGGTACATGTAGTTCAGAGGTCTCGTCTCTGGGGTAGGGACAATGAGTCCCATATTCGCCATCTGGCGTTGCATCTCTGTGAAATCGGCTAGCATGCGTGCGGCTTGCTCGGGAAAAATGCCCGTTACGTGGATTAGCCGCCATTGCAGCCCTTCTTCTCTCGTCTCCTTATCCTTTGGGAATTTTCGATCTACGGGTCGAGATTTTGCTCGGAGGTCCCGAGACCTTGTGATCATAAACTACACGGAAAAAGGAGAGCTTAACTTTGACAAGAATAAATAAATAATAATATATATAACTTGAATTAATAACTCCAAATCGTCAAATTATTCCTATGTGATCTTAACAATCCGACAGCGCCAAAATTTGATCGGCAGATTTGATCGCACGTAAATTAACGCGATGTATAATGGTAAGTCGAGTATCGTATCCACGAGGATTGCAATCCGAAAACACTGAAGCTAACTCTCTAATCCTTCATCATTATCGAAGCAACGAATATGGTTTGAAAGGTTTTAGGGCTTGGATAATTAAATCCAAAGAAAAGGTAATAACGAAAATAAACACGGCAATAAATACTCAAAGATGAATATAAGAGATAAAGACTAACCCTAGGGATGCACTAATCCTATCCACAGCGATGTTTATCACCTTATTATTAACGTTTTAATCCGGACAAGATGAAAGATCACATATGTAGCCAACAACTTCGATTCGACAATTGTGACGATTGATTACTAATTTTCCCTATTCTTCATTCGTCTCTAGAGGAAAATAAGCAACTCAAAAGGATCACAAAGAATATGCTTCCTACGAATGTTCCTATCTCGATTCGACTCGAGGCTTATCCGTATCATGCATTCAAGATCGATTGACAATTAAAGCATTACGTAATTAGCGGCAACTATGATATGCATCAAGATTGACAATTAAAGCGTTACGTAATTAGCGGCAAATATGTAAAATCACGGTGAGGCGGCGGGCGAAGCCCTATTTATAGATTTAGGGTGAAAACCCAATTTTGGAGTCTGCCGCCATGCCTCGCGGTCGCGAGCTCGGTCACGAGGGATCACTTCGTCTCAGCCGTCCTTCAGACTCTCGGCAGGGCGTGCGTGCTCGTTGGCCTCGCGGCCACACCTCGCGGTCGCTAGGTGTGGTCGCGTCGCATGAAAAATCATCGCGAGCACGTCTCGCGGCCGCTGGGACTCCTCGCATGTGCTAGCGCTTCCTCGCGGCCGACCTAGCGGTCGCTAGGCCGGTCGCGAGGCATCTCTTCCGCGCGCATGCGGTCGCGGTCGCGCTCGCTGGGTGTTGGCTCGGGGCACGGCTGGCATGGCGGTCGCTAGACCCTCATTTCGCCCTCGTCTGCTCGTCCTTCGTTCCATGCTTTGGTTTCAACTTATAAGCCTACAAAACACCAAAACGGAACCCAAGCGCAGATCTTCCAAAAATATATAAAGCATTGAGATCCAAGACATAAACGCACTTTATCGATCTAAAATCATCTTTAAAATCAACAATAAGCGTGTAAAATGCGCGTTTATCGGTGCGTTCGTGCATTGGTCATCCCGATGATCTCTTAGTTGTGTCGATCAACATAAGGGCATCGAAAAAATCAGAAGTCCGTGTATCGAGCGTCGCGCATGTGTTGTGCTTTTACCATTTGCGAAGAATATGGCGCGATTTGGGTCGCATGTTTATCTGATTATCAAGTCATTGCATATACTGTCGATCGAGGATTTCGAGATTTTTTCTGCGTGGATGTTCTAAAACCGCAGCCCACCATCATCTACTCTCCATTGGGGAGCATAGGTGGTCTAGGTTGAAGTGTCTGTCTGACGCTATAGTTTCATGACTTGAATCGCGCAGAGTTTCAATAGTCGGTTGTTGTGG
The DNA here is from genome assembly GCA_036937905.1 of Salvia rosmarinus. Taxonomy (NCBI): domain Eukaryota; kingdom Viridiplantae; phylum Streptophyta; class Magnoliopsida; order Lamiales; family Lamiaceae; genus Salvia; species Salvia rosmarinus. Next base: position 62,037,223 of record CM072818.1, on the reverse strand, counting down.
GCTCGGCGTCTACTGTTTGCTCGTTGCTTGAGACTTTTGATCTATTACGGAGAAATGGTTTGACGTATAACGAGCTAGTGCAGCACAAGGTCCGATGAGTTGGTGAAGTAGCAGCGTCGAGCTACATGCCTCTGTCAAAAGGCGTCGCTTGGTTGTTCGTTCAGCGACGACATACATGTTTAAAGTCGAAGAGGAAAACACATCATCGTGGTTGATTTGCGAGAATGGGACATGTGAATGTCGTGAGTTCGATTTAGACGAGATCCCTTGTTGTCACGCTTGTCTTTGCTATTAGATGCGGTATTTATCTAAGCGTCAAGTCCAACTCATATGTTGTGGTTAATTTATTTTGTGATTAATTTCTTTTTTAGGCGTCTTTGGTTTACAAGTCACCGACTTTGTGGCTCGATATTATAGGCGATCTGTTTTGCGGTGACTTATTCTTATCGAATTGCATCATATCACATCCGGTGCATGGATTGTACCGGACTACAGATCGACTTACATTATTCGACCTCCAATCATCACATCGTCGGTGGGCATCTAGATTGAGTAGGATGCAATCGGTTGTTGAGGGTTCGTCAAGATCGCGTCGTCAAATATGCACACGTTGCAAGGGTCAAGGCCACAACAAACGCTCATGCACAACATTTATTGCCATTAGTGATGAAACATGTGTGGAAAGGACACGACGTAGGAAAAAATGTAGTATTTGTCGAAGTGAAGAGCATACAAGGAATTTGTGTCCTCAACGGCCTCGTGAGTAAGGATATTTGTTATATGAAGTGATATTCGTTGTTTTTGGATTTTGTTGAATTATGTTGGATTTTGTTGAATGTTGTTGGATTATGTTGGTTTTTGTTGAATTAGGGGGAATTCAGTTGGATTGTTGTTGGATTTTGTTGAATTATGTTGGTTTTTGTTGAATTATGTTGGTTTTTGTTGAATTAGGGAGATTCAGTTGGATTGTTGTTGGATTATGTTGGTTTTTGTTGAATTATGTTGGTTTTTGTTGAATTATGTTGGATTATGTTGAATTATGTTGAATTATATTGGATTATGTTGGATTGTTGTTGGATTTTGTTGAATTATATTGGATTATGTTGGATTGTTGTTGGATTTTGTTGAATTATGTTGGATTTTGTTGAATTATATTGGATTATGTTGGATTGTTGTTGGATTAGGGGGATTGATTGGATTCACGGGTACACGCCCGCAGCGGTGCAGGCGCAGCTTGAGGGTACATGCCGCATGCTGCGCCGTGTGCCCTGCGTGCCACGCCTGCGCCCGTGTACCCTCGTGAATCCAATTGAATCCCCCTAATCCAACAAAAACCAACATAATCCAACAATTCAACACAATCCAACAAGCCAACAACAATCCAACAAAAAACGGGCAGCATAACCTCTAAAATATGGATAAGCCAACCTGCACTCAGCAAATAGCCAACAACAAGCAACAATTTCAAAAGAGGTCACAGCCTCCACAACATATACATAGAGGTCACAGCCTCCAATAAAAATACTACAATATCCGCCATAAATACAAAAAGTCGAAACTAAACAAAAGCGAGGCGATCGCCATATCCTACGAGCTATCGATGTCTGCGAGTCAGTATGTAACGTTGTTGTTATGTAACCTCGAGGCATACACGATGAGGCGATACATATAGAGGCATGCAAAGACACCGCAACTCACTGAGTCAGTCTGCATGTACTGCTCATCATCGGGCACCTCCGCCAATGTCAGATACTCATAATGTGGCGTCCTCAATGGATTGTTGTTCCAAAATCGATTACCTTCATCGATCGAGGAAAAGTGAATAATGGGCAACATCGGTAACGTCTCACCGCTGAGTCGGGGTTGTCTGACGGTGAGTCGTGCACCTCAAGAGTCCATGCAACAATAGATATGTGAATTGTGACCCAGTGATTGCCCCGACGTTCTGGATGGCTAGTATCTGCAACATTGATAATTTTAAAGTTTACATTCAATTGGATAGAAAAATAATAGAAATGAGGTAATAAATTTACCATATCAGCGCACAACCACGGTCTGGTATGCTCTGCAGCATCTCTCCCTTGTAACATCGCTATCAAATCATCGGGTACTTACCATCGTGGATATGTGGTCTTTGATACCACATTATAGCCCATAGGATCACCTGGATGAAGCCGGGCGAACTCACGTATAAGCGTTTGCTGCATAAATGAATAAATTTAGTCAGGAATAATTTATACCCATATAAAGCTAAAGCTATCTATGTTGGAATAATTTAAGGACATTTCAAACTTACATAAAATCCAATCGGTTGCTACAACGCATCGGCGTCGTTGATCGTGGGCAATAATACATTGCCGAGGATGATGTGGGTTGATTATTTTCAATGTATATACAAAGTGTACAACTCCATAATCTAACACACATAAAAAGAACACCATTAATTGAATTATAAATATATAAACAAAATTTGAATAAATGTTGTAATAAAGTACGTCGCCTGTGAACTCGAAATGCGGGTCGGTGATATGATCGAGCGATGCTTGAGTCATAACATCTTGATTCAAATTAGCCACGATAAAAACATCTAGGCACCTTAAAGATCTCGAAGGCCGCTTGGTGGCGCCCGTGGGTACTATACTCTGGGGCTGCATGTGGGGTCTCCGATGCAGCATCCCCACCATCGACGATCCATCACCCTCGAGCACGGCGGCTCTCGCCGCCGATCTCCGATTGGTGGCGTGACTAGACTCTCGACGACCGATCGTCGGTGGCTAATCTTGGGCCCTCCTCCGGATCGACACAGTGAAGCGAGATCGTCGGTGGCTAGTGCGGGCCCCCTCTGGATCGACCGCTGTGTAGCGGATCGTCGGTGGCTAGTCGCGGGCTCCTCCTTATCTTTGGGAGGCGGCGCCTCGGCCGACATGCTCGAATAGTCGGCGTGGCTCCCGTGCGAGATATAAAGTGCGAGATCTCGTCTCGAAGATCTGCGCTCAAGAAATCCGTCAACTGCTCGAACACCGTCGAGCCACTCGAGCTCTGAGGCCCTCTCAGAATCGTCGTCCACAATGGCACGACGGACGGTCTCGATCACGGCGGCAATGGAGGCCTCGTCTGGTCGAACACTCTGGCGTGTTCGCGGCACACGTGGTGCAGCTCGCGCCTCATGTCTCGACGCTCGATTGCGATCGAGGCAGCGTCGGTCGGCGGGCTCAACAACCCAGATGTATCTCGGCACTTGACTTCCCACCGTCTTCGCCACTCGCATTGCATGATCGGGACATGCTCTGCCGCCACCTGCTGCGGGCACTCTCTCACGCACTGCACACGCGCGTGGCTCGGTAGCGAGCTCGTCATGTGCGCCTCGGCATCCGCCCGCAGTACAAACCGAATAGCCATCGGATCGCCCTCGTATAGGCTCAAGTAGTATGCCTCTGACAACTCGGTTTCGAGCGGCTCCAACATAGGATGACATAAACGCTACAAAAAAATACATACACATTATTGATTATAATGTATTTAATAAATATATAACAAATACTAAACATGAGATTAAAATTACATGCTCGTCAACAAATCCAATATACTGGGTCAGGGACTTCCATGTAGTCCACATCAAGCATCTTAGCAACACTATCTCGCTGTCTCGGCACCCACACATACGTCCTAAGTTGGGGATGGCCTCATCGACCAAATCTGTAAGGCCCAAACAGGACCATAGAAATGGTGCGTCTTCCTCGGTGACACCTCGCTCGGGTGCCTCTTGAGCACATCAATCCCGTGACGGAGGACACGGAATGAATAGGAGCCCCAAGGAAAACTCGCCACATATCCAAATCCTCGACCAACGCCCAAACCCATGGCTTGATGGCTTCCTATCGCGCAAAGGACGATGAGGTAGCTACTAATATGAAAGCCGCCTTCAAGTAGTCTGCGGCATCATCACACGGCCGTTGTTTGATGAATCGGTGCGGAGCTGAAATAGTAGTCCTCCGACCCAAACAACCTATAGAACATCTTTGATGCAGGGAATCTTGTGCCTCAAGTTCGGATCAAAGGAAGGCGGCCCAATGCGCAATCCGGAGACCGAGGCAAACTTAACCATCCCAAATCGTATATCGGTTCCACAAACGTGAAACTAAATCTCGAACTCCGTAAAACTAGGATCCACAACTGTCGGGCCATCGATTGTGCGGCGCATTATTTGCGCTTTCCTCTCTTGAGACGAGCGGATGCCCAAAGCGGCTCTCTCGAATCGTCGAGACATCCATGCTGCTATAGACATGTCCTCGCCTCGGCTAACACATCAATTCGGATGTATTGGTTGATCGTCGATATAGCCTTGCATATGCGGTCGTAAGCACCTATAACGAGGTCGTAAATGCACAAAATTAATCGAGATACAATAAGCGAAGTTCTAACGGTAATACGATTCAAACCAACCGTGTACACGGTGCTAACCGATGTCTGAGATATTGAGTACGGTCTAACGTGTACGGATCTTGAGTACGGTTAGAACGGTGTCTTGAAGAACCATACGGTTCTTGATGCAGTGCTAACTGTACTCAAGATCTCAGACACTGCTAGATCGTACACGAACCGATCATTATTTTCACGAATTTCAACAACATTGCAATCGATTTCAATTTATAAGTTTCTAAACACACAAACTATCGAAATTTCATCACTATCGTGTCATACATGAAAACTATCGTGTCTTACATGAAAATTATCGTGTACATACTAAAATTCTATTTTAAATGCGATTACTCACCGGAGGTTGTGGTGCTCTAAATCGGTGCGGGAAGTTCGTCGGGCGAGCGGAAGGTCGACGGCGTGCTTGTGTCTTGGCGGTGGTGCTGCCTGCATAGAAGCTTCTTCCGCCGTGGAGGAGCTCTCTCCTTCGACCGTCGCTTGCTCGGCCGCATCCGGAATCTGTGGATCCATATCCGTATCACTCATGTTGTGGATTTTGCGTGAGTCGTGAGTCGTGAGTCGAGATTTTTACGGTGAATTGGGTTTTGCTTGCGTGCTCACGTCTGTGTGTTTTTTTTTACAATGAGTGTGAGTCGTGAGAGTGCGTGAGAGAGAGAGAGAGAGTGAGAGAGAGGCAGAGATATCCGTTTGAGAGAGAGAGAGTTGCGTTGAGAGAGAGAGAGTTGCGTTTGAGAGAGAGAGTTTTTACCTTTCTTTTGAATTTTTCGAGGACATTTGGTCTTTTTAAATACGCTATATAAACTCATGTTTACATGAATTGGTATTAAACTCATATTCCTATTTTCTTTTGGCTACTTACATATATTAACACATAGAAGTATATGGACCTAACAAAGTATTTTGCCTTTTTATATGTAGCTAGCAATCACACGATTCAATTAAATCAATAAATTACTTGGCTCCTAAGTTCACCAAATTTAACGCCACTCACCAAAATAGTGCACCAAATCTAATACAAAACTCACCTATGTGATAATTATGTGTGAATAAAATATTTTGAAGATTTTTTTTTTCCAGAACGCACACAAGTGGTGCTATGAATTGGAGATCCTCTAAGAACCTTAAGCCAACTAGTCACAAATTGCCTTTACCATCAAGAATTTATATAAGTAGAGCTTTATTACCAAAAATTTACATAATTTTAGCATAAGTTCTTAAAAGGCCTAAAGTGCATAAATAGTTTCACTTAGAAAATAAAGGATAGGAGGAGAAAGGGAATGAACACGAAGTTGTATTGACCTCCAAAGAGATTAGCTCAAGTCTATATTATATACCAATGCACCCCATACGGAAGTAATGTTTTCCCGCTTCTATCTAAGCCTCAGCAAAAGTTCTACTAAAACTTTCGCATACCAAACTTTTAAACAGAATTTGGCCATAATTCACTATTCTATCAATGAAGGCTAATGTATAATATACATGGTTTGGGTACTCTACCAATTACGTTCGAGGTCGAGACCAATTTTGTAGGCACTTCAGATATCATTTTAGAGAAGGCTTCTGTCTTGCCTTGGAGAATTGTACGTCTCCATTCAGTACTGAGCTTACGAAATCCTCAATTGCTTCTTCGGTTATTTCACCCTGATACGCGGCATAGGTTCCTCTCTTCGGTTTGTAGGCCAACAAGAGCTTATCCGATGACTTGAAACCTGACTTGTCGAGGGCAGTTAGGAAAGATTGCTGCTTTGATGCATCCAAGAGAGCGTATGAGACCGAGTCCCTAGGGCCAGATGTTGATCTTTGTCGTCTAAGAAATGATTTTTGAGAAACCTATACAAGAAATCAAATGTTCAGTCGGATCCCAAGATAGAATTCAGAAACGTTGAAGTTCTATATTTGCATCAAGGACGTGTAGAAAAAGAAATCAGCATAAAAGACAACAAAAATCAAATCTATGATATAGATGTATTGGCCTAATGGTAGAGTGGTTAATGCTCGATGCTCAAGGTCTCGGATTCAAATCCACCATGATGCAGCCTTTAAATTTTTGTATTTAATTGACAAAAAAAAATGTATGAATAAATATAACAGGAAACTGAGGAACTTACAGATTGCAAAAAAAATTGTAACTTGTCCCGAATTGCTGATGACTTGAAAACACCGATCAAGCAGACAGGAACTTTCTCGCCACAGATGTTACCAAAATTTGAAGCTGTAAGTAAAGGTATCCCTGATTCGCTAGGATCCTTTCCGACAGAAGCCTTCCTATTCTTTTTCTCGAAATTTTCAAGCAAGACGCTTAGCTCTTGAATTGCAGATTTAAGGTCTTTCACGGATATACCAGACTTGAGAATTTCTTTCTCGCCATTAGACAGCCAGCCAACAATGGCTGGAAGTGAATCAATGCCCAATTTTCTCACAGATGGGTCTGAGGCATCACGAACCTATGATTTGCAAAACCAACATCATTAATCCATTTTGAGAAATAATGCGAGCATCTCAGTAACAGAGGGTAACAAATCTTCATGTGTCTTGGTATAATGTAAGTACCTCAGCATCGTAGAATGTGAAATGCTTGTGATATAAGCCACTAACTGCTCGCCATATAATGGGAGTGCTCTTCTTCGTAGACAGAAGCAACACTTTGGGTAATCTTCCGCCTTCAGATGCAGCGTCAAATCTGTCCAAGTTGATCCGCTTTGAGAATCTGGGTAAATGGTCTTGACAAAAGCTTTTCAGGGACCTTACGTCCAAGTCACCACCATACTCCACTAAAGAAGCTTTTTCACCGGAAGCATACGAGTAGACAATAATTTTAGGTTCTCTACGATGGTATAAACCAAGCTCCTTGCACAAGGATCTCTCTGACCCACAGTTTATGCTTCCAACCTGCATAAGTGAACGCATAAACCTGAGCACACTTTTAAGTATCTAACTACAAGACTTACTGCAGTAGAAAAATGACCAAATACCTTCAATGCTCCCTGAAATGAGGAGACAGCTTCCTCTATAACAGATTCATAAATTTGGATCTCCTGCATATTGGATGAGAAAACTAATAAGAGCCATGTCATCCCCTTATCAACAATCTCTTTCCTGTAGAACTGGGAGTTCACAGATGGTATGCTCTTAGAGGATTGTCTGTTCCCCTGCTTTGACCTGCCCGAGCCACCGAAACCATCAAACTGACTGCCTCCACCCATACCACCACCAAAAAAGTTAGAAAATATATCACCCATGTCAAAACCACCGCCGGAACCAGGACCTCCAAATGAGAATGAGAATGATTTTGAGCCTTCTTGGCCCCCCATATTCTGCCATTCACCTGGTCTAAAACTGAATCCACTTTGTCCTGGTCCACCACTAGTGAAATAGGAATACCCCCCTTGCTGTCCAGGGTTTCCAGCATCAAACCCCGGAGTACCTTTCTCGTCGCCATAGAGATCATAATTCTTTCTCTTCTGTTCGTCAGATAAGATTTCATATGCTGAAACCAGGTGAAGAAGCCTCAGGATGTAAACATTCGGAAAAAATTTAAGGCCATATGACTTAAATCCAAGAGAAATAAAGCATCTAAATAAAGCGGGAAATAAAAGGTCAGACTTTCCACTGGCACTCCTACTTAAGGAGATAAATGAATTGATAAACGAGTGTCTTGGGAATCTGGCTGTTCCATGCCACACATACGACTAAAGCAGCTCAAGTCAAAATGAAGATTTAAAAAAACACAAACGAGACGAAAAAAGTGGAATTTTATTGGTTATTCTGCTACAAGGATAAAGGAATTCAGAAGCCAGAATTTGCTTTTCTAATTATTTCAGTCCCAAACAACTTTCACAAAAGCCTAAAATAAAAAGGATGTGAATTGCACCATTATTGATCTCTGCAAATTTTTCTTGGGCACCCTTATTCTTGTTTTTGTCAGGATGATATTGCAGAGATAACCTGCAAAACACATCATAAACGATTTGTCAAGAAATAATAATCAATACACAACCTAAATCCATCTGAATCTTGCAAAGTATACGTACTTGTGAAAGGCTTTTTGAATTTCACGGTTACTTGCATTTCGATCAACCCCAAGCACCTGGCAAAAGAATTATTCGTAAGAAGCTAAACAAAAAGAATATAATAATAAATTTGTAGACAATGCCTGTTCAGAAGCAGAACATAAATTCGACAAGCGCTAAAGCAAAATAAGAGCCCCTGTTGCACCATTCTTATATTCCTGCATCTAAGCAGGAGTTGCTAGCCATCAAAACATAGTCAGGCCTCCTTTTCTTTCTTCGCAATATTAAACTGTCACCTTAGATAGAAAGGGAAACCTTGATGGTTCTCTAATTCAGGGTGGACCTAATATCAACCGTGTGCAACGACTTATTTTTGCAGCACAAAAGAGGGAAATTTCCTCTACATTCTCATTTTGCTATACAAACATAATCTTTCCTCACAAATGTCAAGGTTTTACACTGTTAAACCGTGGCACCTTCTTTCCCATTCTTTCCTCAATTCTATTACAACGTCAAACAACTATTAGCACCGAATGCATTATTCAAACAACAAAATTTCCTCACCAACGCAGCAAACATTTCACGTTACAATGCAAATTTCTAGCCAGCTAACTAAACCTCGTCCTAAAAAGTTCTCCCTCCGTCAATTTAGCCCTAAATTACCTAAGAGACGTGCCGTTGGTGGAGTAGTAGCATGCGTTACCTTGTAGGGGTCGTTTTTCTTGGATTCTACGCAGAGAAGAAATACAATTCCAACAGCAATCAGCGGTAATGCGAATCGGTTCTTCATGTTTTGTTCCTCAAATTCTTGCAACAATGAAAGTTTTCACTTCGTCAAAGAATTTCAAAATTTAGGAGCTTTATTAACGGCGAGGGGTTGGAATTAAAAGGTTGCGGGAGGGGTGGGGAAAAATCCAGATTATTCGGCTTCTGCGCCGACGTGGCACTTGCAAAAGACCTCCACGAGCTCTCAACCAATAGGATACGAGAACTGCTTATAAAATTGGGAAGAATGACGTAAGAGGATAGATGCCCACGAATACGGATGGCAATCGGGTCGGGCGGGTACGGATAATGTCGAACCACTTTCGTACCCGTGAAAATGATCCCTGTCTGCGACCGCGATGGGTAGGAGATTCCCACCATATCCGCGACCGCGGTTGGCGGATCTGCATGAATCCCACCCGACGACAGTATCCGCCACCGCCACCATGAACTACCATGAAACCTTCATCCCGGACCACCCGCGACCATGAACCAAGCATTTCAAAAACACGAAAATATCACTAACAAATTCATAAATCTTTAAGTTCAAATCCACAATTCCACATTCAAATCCATAAAGTTCAAATCCACAAATCAATAACACAATGAAAATTCAAATCCACAAATTAACAACACTAAATGAAAGTTCAAATCCAAGGTAGGGTTCGTGGGTAATTCGCGGATGTTTTCACGGGTAAAATTCGCGGGTACACGGATTTTGCGGGTACGAGTATTATCAAACCATTTCCGTACCCTCGAAGTAAACGGGTCCTAGTTTTCAACCACGAACGTACCCGCGGATACGAAATGCACACCAAACCCACGAATAATCGGACGGATACCCGCGGGTATTAGGTACCCGCGGGTCGATTGCCATCCCTACCCACGAAGCTTGTCGCCGTTGTAATTAGGGATGTCCAAATCATGTTCGATTTTTTATTAAAATTGGAATCGAATCGAAACTAACCTATTTCGATTAATCAAAAATTGATAATTCAATTATCGGTTCAATTTTTGTTTCAGAATCAAAAAAAAAAAATTAATTATTGGTCAAACGATAACCAAAAGATTCGGAATCGAAAATCGTTTTTTATTTTTAATTATTATTTTTATTATTAATTAATTAAAAATTCTAAAAATCAGTTTTTAATTATTACTTTATTAATTATTTCGATAAGTTATTAAATATGTTTTATCCGTAATAATTTTATTTTTTATTTTAATTATTATTTCATTTATTTTAATTAGTAATTAATTGTAATTCGATTTTTCGGTTAATCAAAATTTAAAATCATTCGATTTCAATTCCATTTTTTGGATAAATTCGATTCGGTTAATCGAAATTGAACCATTTATCGACCCTAGTTGTAATTAGTGACGTGTCGATAATGATAAATACACAAAAAAACCTTGCATGGCATGAACAAATTTCCTAATAATACTATTATTCGTTAAATCGACATGTGATATGAATCTTGATATGTCTTTTGAGACGCTTCAATGATAAGGTAGGTTCTTGTAGCCAAAAAGTTATAGGTTCGAATTTCACTAATATTTTTATTACTGTGCATGTCACATTTAGTTTAGTCGTCTTGTATGAACTTCTGATTGTCATCACGATTCTCGTCTATATGATTGCGGATGAGCAGGGGTGGGAACTGTAGATTCCCATTTATATATATATATATATATATATATATATATATATATATATATATATTGTCACATTGTTCCTAGATCTTATGTGATATCTAAATATATTTTTATCGTTATTTATCTAGATTCTCTATTTATTATCTTACTTTACATTTTTATCCCTTTTCAATTCAAATAATAATGATAATATATTCATGCTCATTTCACATCGATTTTTTATGAGATTTTAAATTCAAGCATATTCAAATAATTAGCGAATATTATTATACGGATTACATACGATAATAGTAAATTCCTTTTAATTAGATTTGAAACGACTACGAGTGTACACTCTTTAGGGATCCAGATGGCTAAATCCTATGACATTTCGATTCATCTTAGTGTATCGAAATTCTATAAAATATTACTTATATATGTTAGACGCATATGCATCATACAAATGTAAAATTATTTTGTTTATTACAATCATAAATACGACATAAAGTTATTCTCCATATAAATTCGACTGTTATACTCTAACAAAATTATATGGCATAAAGTTATTCTCATTAGAAATTGTTGTTAACTTGTACTTCTTCTGTCTCAATATTCATGACACGTTTTTCTTTTTGGGCTTCCCATTAAGTTGGCTCGTTTTCCAAAAAAAAGAAACACTTTTTACACCAAAAAGTACATCGAATTTCATGTCATTCATTATTTTACATACAAAACACAATTCTCCTTAATCTACGTACAAAAAGAAACGTACCATACATATTGGGACGAAGGGAGTATATGTTAGACGCAGATGCATCGTCCAAATATAAAATTATTTTGTTTATTACGATCATAAATACGATATAAAGTTATTCTCCTTAGAAATTCGATTGTTATACTCTAATAAAATTATTAATGACACTGCAAATTAGCCGATTTGCATTTTCTTCTTACGTGCGTCAAACTATTTTTTTGTCCCACAAACAAATTACATTTTTTTCTGTGCCAACTCCATCTATCTTTTCTTATGACTTTTTTTTATTTAACTTTTACCGCTTGAGTCAAAATCTATTTTTTGAATAAGGTAAAGTATCAACAAATAACACTTTGTAAGTTTTCACTTTAATTTAATTCTCAATATTTACAATCAAATTTTGTGTTCTTGCACTCGAGTATCTACTGTTTATGATTGAGTATTTTTATCTACATTATTAAGTTGTTTCAATACTAATCAAATTAAATTAACTCAAATGATAAAAATCATCAAGAACTCTAGGAAATCTCAAAATTCCAACTCTTTTAGTGATTATTATTGCATGGGAGATTCTATACATAACCCCCTTTTTACATACTCTCTTTCAGTGAAAATTATATTAATAAACTTTAAATTTTGAAAATAAGAATGTATAGCCCCTTTCGTAAACAATAAACTTATAGCCTCAAATTTGTAGTGAAAAAAAGAAAAGAAAATTATATGTTTCTTGGCATTTCACACCTCATTCATCATCATTTTTTTTTTAATTTCACTCCTTGCAACATAAATGAGCAAACAATCTTTTTTACACCGGTTCCATTATGAGACATTGTGTCAGTGTTGGTAACATTCTTAAAAAGCTTACATGCTCCGCTGCGCTCACAACCAAGTCGTAGTCTAGCTTTCTTCCTCCCATTTGAGGTTGAGAAGATAAAATTATGATAATATATCATAATCTCTTTCCGGTTTCTCTTGCCCATGCAACTAACTCTTCTTTCTTGCTATAAACCTGCATATTTAATATAAGTATATTGTATTATACTTGTACTTATAAATATGATTTATTTATTTTTAACTAAATTTAAACTTACAATGTCAGTAGAAAAAAGCACTAGTTGAATCCAAAGGTTTTGCTTGATTTTCAGAAACAACAGACTGGAACTCATAATATTAGTAACAAGACTAAGACATGTTTTATACACATGGAAAAGCGAAGTACTATAACACTTTTAAATAAAATAAAAATAGAAATAACTTGAAATAGATTCGTTGGGATCTCTTCTTACTTATATATTTCACAACTTCTTACATGCATTCTTATACAGGTGAAAATACGCTTGGTGCTGTATGTGCAATTTTGATATAAGTATTTTTTTTATCAATAAGAATATGCATAGTCAAAGAGTTGCTATTAGGAGTTGTATTGATTTAAAATCCTTCAAACAAAATCTAAGAAATGAATTAATTTCTTAACTTGTCTTACTTCTTAATGTCTTGTATTGTTTATATTCTTGCTATGTCCATTATTTGCTTTAGTTTTTTTTATTGATAGAACAATACCTAAATAGGTTTGGTTATAACTGTAGCACCTAGATACAAACTATGTGTATTTTCTATAAGATACTCATTTTAAATGTCGCACTTAGATACAAACTATGTTTATTTTCTATAAGATACTCATAGATTGTTTTCATTACTTAATTCCACTCAAAGCTCCTACTTATACAGTTATTCAAAGTCGATAATTTATTTAATTCCATTAACGAATTTGAGCATTATTTCTACATTTATAATGCAGGTTGCAAAGAGATGTTTTGCCTCTTTTTTATATGTTGTAAGAACTTTACTAGACCAAGTATGAGTAGGGAACATCTCTTTAATAGGTTGTAATTTTCAGTTTTGAGCTAGCAGTTATATGTTTTTTTCTTTGTGTTAAATTGAGTTATTATCTTTCATTGCAGTATTGCAGTATATATATTCTTTAAGATCTCATCCTTTCTTTTCTTTTTCTTTTTTTTTTTCAAAATTTGATTTCCCTATTTTTGAATGAATGTCAGTCATTTTAACTCTCATATACTTATTCTTGCATAATTATTTAATAATTGTTCTCTTCGATGGGAGGAATTTAGTAGCAACAAATTCATAAAAATATATGCTTGGGGGATCACATACCTACAACTTATTATCTTCATTTCAAAACTTCCATTCATTTTTGCATCGAGAAAACTCATAAAGGATCTTCAAACTACAAAAATAATGAGGAAATAGTTATTGGAATATGATGTTGGACTATGTTATTTCTTGTGTTGATTTGATTTTGTTCTTATTGTGCTTCTCATATTTTTATTGGTGGCTATGTAGATGCGGTTATCATTATTAGTACGGATTATTTATGCGCATAATTTATTACGGTTATCATTATTTGTAGGGATTATTTATGCGCATAATTTGTTATTTATGCATAATTTGTTAAGTGCTTCCATAGACACCAAGTGTATTTTTCAAAATAACAATTTTGTGACATAATTTTTTTTATCTTTTATGTGTGTTGACTTAGTAGTAGAATGATTAATATTTAAGATCAAAAGTTTCAATTTGAGTTTACCGTAATATGACCTTTGAATTTCTTTATTATAATTGACCCCAAAAAAGAGCTATCTTTTTATTAAAATGCTATAATTTTCCTAAAAAATGTGACAACATATATATTGATATCATAAAAACTCTTGGTAGAAGGACAAAAGTATAATTTATTATTAAGAAAAGTATTATTTACATTGAAGAAAAATATAATTTATTTGATGTGGTCTCGTATGCGGACGATACGTATGTGCGATAATAATACATTTCTTCATTATAAATGATACTTTTCTAATTACTGATGTACAAAATAAATGATATTTTTTCAATATAAATGATACTTTTGTTAAGAATAAATTGTATTTTTGTCCGTCCATGCAAATGTGACGGATGTACAAGAGTTTTAATGAATTTATTTTTACCTATATTTAGCAAATATAATTTGTATTGAATAAAATATCGATTTTCATGCATACGGATGTTTGTACTTGATAGGATATGTGACCTCTCGGGCCCAGCAGAGTGGATCTAACCTCATTTGCCCAAAACAGTTACGCCTAAATGACGATCCATAAACCCAATTATGGGTAGCGGTAATGTGGTAACGGCGGTAATCATGGGTAATAATGGTGGAGATCATGGTCGATTATGGGAGAGTTATGGCCCGCTATCGAGGATTAAATGGGATATAATTGACGATTGTGTATAAATAGGAGGAGATTGAAGGTAAAGGGGTTAGCAAATTCTCAATACTAGAGCCCTAGAGATACTTCGTAAACAAATTATAGTAAACATCTTGAGGATCATCTCCTCCGTGGGCGTAGATCTTATTCTCGATCGAACCACGTAAAAGTCTCTTGTGTTCTTTACTGCTTTTATAAATCTCGTATACTAGATTTATCATTGGCGCCGTCTGTGGGAACTCTTGAACAAAAAGTTGTGTTTTCTACAATCTAATGGCGAGGACACGTGCAAATGCTAGTACCGTTGGCGATGTCGGTAATAATCGTGCGGAGGATGATCAAGTAGTCACGCAACGCCGGGGAAAGGGAATTGCGGACGCCACCAGCGGTCACACACCTGATGGTCACATGGAAAATGTTTCCATACACCCTCAGGATCGCCGCCCTCACGAAGAGGAGGACACCGACCTCAGTACCGGTGAACAGGAGGTTCACCGCTCCCACGAGGTCCTTGGTCGAGCAGTGTCCGAATTCCTCAACGTTAACCTCGATCAATTCCAGAGTTTCCTCAACCAGAGGACAAATGGAGCGGGCCCTTCAAGAGTGCCCGAAGTGGTGGTAACAGGCAATCGAGGTCGCTTACCTCTCCGAAACAATCAACGTTCATCACGACATAATGATCGCCCCGATACTAGGGTTCATTCGTCCTCATATCCTCCGCGGAGTCGTTCTCCACCCCGACGTGATACCTATGAAGGGCGGGAAAGAAGGGAGGAAGGCAGTCGAACTCCCCTCGAAGAGATGACGACGTCGTTATCGATCTCCACTCCCGGAGAGGGATGGTAACGAACTCCCGGATTCGGCCGACACGGACGAATTATCTCTCTTTTCAAGGAGATTTTGGATACACCCTGCCACAGCGATATCGGGCTCCGAATATTCTTTGCATCGATAACTTGGAGATCGCTTCCGACTTCCTATTTGCTATACCACCAATATGGCAAACCAAGGGATGGAAGATTTCCATATGTGCAAGGTCTTTCCGAGGTGCTAGTCTCCAACGCCGGCGTTGGTTCACCTCAACCATGAAACAGCATCCATTGCTTCAAAGACCTCATGGATCGGTTCAAATGGCGTTTTACCGTAAGATGCCACCTCGACAACCTTCGTCCGACCCGCACAATCCGCCAAGGGCGGGACGAAACAATGTCAATTTAGTCTCGATTCATCATGGAATCTCTTAAAATAGATGAGAGTAACGATCTCTACATCATCAACGCATTCAAGAATGGGATCCGACACGGAGCTACGAATAAGGAGATCACCGTGAGCGACCAAAGACGACTAGTCGTCTTTGGACCCTAGTTGACAACTTTGTCGAAGGGATGAGTCGGATCGGAAGAAAAGAGATCGGGATGAGCGGTGATTTGAAAGAAGAAAGCGGGAGGATAGGGGCCGAGTCTTTGAGCAGCGAAGTGCGTTCGAAAGAATAAAGAAGGGCCGATGGAATCAAGGTGGGACCTCGACCAAACCACAGTAATAACGATCGCCTTTATTTAAATCCGGTGGAAATATTTGAGCTTCACATCGAGCTCTTCCCAAAACCTCCTCCTATGAAAGGAGGATCGAAAAAAGTTAACGGAAAGTATTGTGACTACCACCAAGTGCGGTCACGATCGAAGATTACAAGTCCTTGGGCTCCTGATTGACGAGCTTGTGAAGGAAGGGCCGAAGAAATACACGGCCGACTGCGCAGGAAATAAAAAGCGAGAGGGAAAATGGAGGTGGTAATAGCGTGGCCCGACCTCGACAACAACCCGACACGAAGATGGCGAGGGCGAAGGTCCCAATGCAATTGAGCGGTTCTGCTATAACCGGGCTGCCGGTTGGTGCGACGAGGTCGTCGCTTAGAAATGAAGCTCGGAGGCCGACCCACGAAGAGCGAAAAATAAGCGGCTCGAGATGGAGAAAATATCGTATTCTCAAAGGCGATCCGATACCTAAGATCATGCCCCACGGGATGCCATTACCATACTGGCTGTTACACCGCGAAGGCCCTTTGAGACATGCCGGGACCGTGCGGCATGGCTCGGGTGAGCGGCGCTGGGGCCGAGAAATGGCACCACGCCGGGTGTCGGGCGGAGCGACACGAGACACGGGGGACTTTGCCGATGGGAGTTGGCATTGGGCGAGACATGCCGGGACCGTGCGGCATGGTTGGTGGCGGTGCTGGGGCGAAATGGCACCACGCCGAGTGTCGGCGGGCGACACGAGACACGGGGACTTGGCGATGAGTGTTGGCATTGGACGAGGGCGTGCGGGCACGTGAAATGAAGCGGCGCGGATTGGCGGGATCGGACGGTAGCGGCGATGGGCGTCTTGGGCGAGGGTCGAGCATGTTGGCGCCGCAGGGCGCGCGGTATTGTCGGGTGCGGCAGTTACTCCACGCGGGCGGCGTGGGGCCTTAATCGGGCGGCGTGGGGCGTGGATTGCGGGCGGCGTGGGCGACGTCTGGCGGTGCTACGCGTTGGGCGAGATCGACCCACAGCCGGGCTCTTGTCGCGATCTGAGGCGGTTGCGGGCGGTTTATCGAAACCGCCCACTACTTGGCGGTTGAGCCAAGTTAGAGCCAGCGCATAATCGGCCAGTTTGGCGGTTATGGACGATTTTGGGCTAGTGGTGGGGCCTTGTCCACCACATATAAGCGAGTTAGAGCCTATGAGCTTCACGAGTTGATGTGTGCAAGCCAGGCATTCCTTTGTATTAAGTGTTGAATAATATAAGGGTTGGGCGTGAGTTGGCAGTAAATGTGTGTGTGCTTTCGTTATCTATCCGCCGCGTAGTAAAGCTTGCTTGTGCGTGAACATAACTCGGGAACCTCGAACTTGGGAGAGTGTGGGAAACACGAGAGTTCGGTGAGGGAAAGGGCTGGTCGATTGTGGGCGACAATCGGGCGCCATTACGAGGAAAAATTTCTACGTGACGAAAACCCGTAACAATTTGGTATCGAGCGAGTTCGAAAGACTTGGTGCTTGCGGGCCTTGCTGCGAAGGAAAATCGAGTTACTGTTGTGTGGGATGAGTTACGTGTTGGATTCGTCTTGCGGAAAGGTAAAGCGACCTTGATCGTGGCGAAGGAAGTCATTGGGAAGATGGTGACTAATCAAGACGCAGCTCTTGTGGAGCGTGTCGGACGGTTGGAGAAAATGCTAGGCGAGCCACGGAGGCGTCGGTGCAAGTGTCGGTTTTCAGCGCATCGAGATGCGGAAGGCGTTGGAA
Organism: Salvia rosmarinus; assembly: GCA_036937905.1. Lineage (NCBI taxonomy): Eukaryota > Viridiplantae > Streptophyta > Magnoliopsida > Lamiales > Lamiaceae > Salvia > Salvia rosmarinus. The sequence continues at coordinate 62,019,084 of CM072818.1, read as the reverse complement.
AAACTCGGGAAGGCGACGGGTGAATGGCCTTCGTTGCTTGATGCTCGGATTGGTTTGTGCGATGAAGAGTTGGCCACTTGACACAAGCAATCGACATCAAGGTTGAAGAATTCTCGACGACTTGCAAATGATAAGCGGGCGCTACGTGGTATGGACGGCGGCTGCGTCAAAGGTGAAAGTCTTGGAGCCAAAGCCGTTTGAGGGCTCGAAGTTGAAAAGAGCTTGAAAACTTCTTGTGGGATATGGAAAATTATTTCAGGCATCTCATATCCGGAGAGCGAGAAGGTTTCGATCACAAGTATGTATCTCGTTGGGGGCGCCAGTGTGGTGGCGGTCTAGGGTGTCGGCGGATGGCGCGGGGCGAGATGGGATCGGGCGTGGGAGACCTTGAAGAAAGAATTGAAGGATCGGTTCTTGCCGTGCAACTCCTCGTGGTTGGCGGGCGGGCGTTGCGTGAGTTGAAACACCTTGGTCGGTTCACGATGCGTGAAGGAATTGAGTTCCTTCTTGCAGCGTGAGGATATGTCAGGAGGACAAATTATTCAATTTCTGGCGGGGTTGCGGGCGTGGGCACATGCCGAGTTGAATCGGCAGGCGTTAGAGATTTGCAATCTGCCATAGCGGTGCGGATGGTGCGATTGACTTTCGAGTCGTGGGAAGGGTCGAGTCGGTGGACTCGGGCAAAGCTAAGGACAATGGGAAGAAGGCAAAGGGCGGATGGAAGGGAAGAATTCCAGTTCGACCATGCCGTGAAAGTGATTCGGAGGAATCGAGTCGTGAGCCCACCGAAAGGCAACGAGCGAGGATGCTTTCATTGCAACGTGACCATCTAAAGAAATTGTCCGAAGTTAAAGGGAAATTGAATGCGATTGTGTCGACGGACGAAGATGAGTCCGTGATGCCTCGGATGGAAGCAGCTGCGATTAGTCGATTCGCTTATTGTTATTAAGGAGAAGCGGCGAGGTTGATGCGATGGAGACCGAAAGTGTGGAAGATGACTTTGACCGTGAGTTGTCGGAGTGCATGGGCGAGTTTATGCTGTCGGCGAGCCGTGGATGCGAGATGGTGTGATCTTGATGTTGAAGGGCCTAAGGCGGCGAGGCGTCGTCTAACTTAGGTCCGGCGGGTTTGTTACACCCTTGAAAGGCCCTTGCCGAGACATGCGGGACCGTGCGGCATGGCTCGGGTGGCGCTGGGGCAGAAATGGCACCACGCGGGTGTCGGGCGGGCGACACGAGACAGGGGACTTTGCGATGGGAGTTGGCATTGGGCGAGACATGCCGGGACCGTGCGGCATGGTTGGTGGCGGTGCTTGGGGCGAAAATGGCACCACGCGGGTGTCGGCGGGCGACACGAGACACGGGACTTGGCGATGAGTGTTGGCATTGGACGAGGGCGTGCGGGCACGTGAAATGAAGTGGCCTTGATTGGCGCGGATCGGACGAGGCCGGCGATGGGCGTCGCGAGGCCGGGCAGGCAAGCATGTTGGCGCCGCAGGGCATGCGGTATTGTCGGGTGCGGCAGTTACTCCAGCGCGGCGTGGGGCCGCGAAATGCGGGCGGCGTGGGCGTGGATTGCGGGCGGCGTGGGCGTCTGGCGGTGCTACGCGTTGGGCGAGGATCGACCCACAGCGCCGCGGGCTCTTGTCGCGATGCGGCGGTTGCGGGCGGTTTATCGCGAAACCGCCCACTACTGGCGGTTGAGCCAAGTTAGAGCAAGCGCATATGTCGGCGGTTTGGCGGTTATGGACATTTTGGGCTAGTGGTGGGGCCTTGTCCACCACATATAAGCGAGTTAGAGCCTATGAGCTTCACGAGTTGATGTGTGCAAGCCAGGCATTCCTTTGTATTAAGTGTTGAATAATATAAGGGTTGGGCGTGAGTTGGCAGTAAATGTGTGTGCTTTCGTTATCTATCCGCTGCGTAGTAAAGCTTGCTTGTGCGTGAACATAACTCGGGAACCTCGAACTTGGGAGAGTGTGGGAAACACGAGAGTTCGGTGAGGGAAAGGGCTGGTCGATTGTGGGCGACAATCGGCGCCATTCTGAGGAAAAATTTCTCGTGACGAAAAACCCGTAACCTGGTGTGGTGGGAAACAAGAATGTGCATCGGTCTATATTGACATCGGGCGTCGTTAGCATCCTATTCGAGTTGCACGGATAAACTTGATGTTGGAGGAATTGGTACACCACCTTCCAGTTGCGGAGCTTTACACAAGCGGTTCGGCCGAAGGTATCATTACTCTTCCGGTCACCGTAAGTAGCTCCCGGTCGGTCACCAAAGCCATTCAATTTTTCTTGGTCGAGCTCCCTCTCCATATAACATTATCACGGGGAGAGATTGTTGTATGCAACGAGGCGATGCTGCTCCGTGTATCACCTCACCATTAAGATACCCACCCCGTGGGAGTGTTAAGCATTCGGGGTGACCAAGCGGCTAAAGAATGCTACGAGTCTCAACCAGGATGTAGCCTTGCCTCAAGCCTAGCAATTCTGAGAACCCTCCGGTTGCCACCTCGGGATGACTGTGAGAATCTTGACTATCTGACGACCCTTCCAAAGTTGTCGAGGTTGGTACCAGGTTCGATCGATATTAGTCGGCGTCATCTGACTTCTAAGGAATATAGGGATGTATTTGCGTGGTCTCCGTGGATATGGTGGGGTCTCCCCGAGCTCATAACTCATCGTCTTAACATTGATCCGGCTACTAAACCGGTTCGTGAGAAGAAAAGAAGTTTTCTTGGCGAATGAAGCGGTCATAAGAGATGAAGTAACCCAACTCGGAGGCTAAAATCATGCGAGGTTAAATACCCAACTTGGATGGCTAATCCGTTGTGGTTCGAAAGCCGGGGCGGATGGATGCGCGTGTGTCGACTATACCGACCTCGATAAACAACGCCCAAAGGATTTATCCCTCCCGATATTGACAAGAAGGTGGAAGCATTGGTCGGGCATGAGGTATTCGGTTTCTGGATTTATACTGAGGATACCACCAAGTCTTGATGAGTCGGGAAGGCGCCCAAAAGCGACATTCATTCTTGACTTGGTGTTTTGCCTATCGAAGATGCCTTCGGTTACAAACGCTGGAGCTACCTACCAAGAATGGTGGATCGATCTTGAAAGGTCACATAGGAGAAATTGTTGAGGTCTATGTCGATGATATAGTGGTCAAAAGCAAAAAGCCGAGAGGCTGCGCCATTGACCTCGAAACTATTCTTCACTCCTCGGTCGGCCAACCTTAAGCTCAATCCCAGTGCACATTTGTGGTGAGGACGGGTAAATTTAAGGGTCTTTGGGTTTCTCGAAGGATGAAAGCCAATCCACCAAGGTAAAGGCGGTGCTCGACATGCAAGTGCCAAAACCATTCATGAAGTCCACAAACTTCACGGTGCTGGCGCCGCCTAGTAGGTTCCTCTCGGCCGCAGAGCGACTCCCTTCTTTAAAATCTTGAGGGCCCGGACTTGGCGTGGCGGGAAGAGCACCACCTCGCCTTCCTGGTGAAGGAGTACCTTGCCGACCGCCTACCTTGACCGCCCCAAAAAGGCGAACTCTCTCCTTGCTTGGCCGCCTCGGGCGAGGCAATCGGTCTGATCTTGAGTGCGAGGCGAGTCGGACGGCTTCCTATCTACTTCATCACCGAGCACTCGAGGACCGGAGACAAAGTACGCCCGCCTTGAAAAGGTAACAGCCTTTGGTGAATGCTAGCGGCAGCTCAGACCCTACTTTCAAGCTCACTCCATCAGTCTTGTTGACTACCCACAGAGGCAAGTTTTGTCAAAACACAATCATCAGGACGAATAGCCAAGTGGGCCTGGGCTTGGCGAGCACGATATCTCGTACTCACGGACCGGCCATAAAAGGGCAAGCTACCGGCGATTTCTGGTAGAAGTCGAGTTCTTGAGCTCGGTCGACCGATAAGATTAGCTCCTCCAACGCCTCCCTCGGTCGTCCCGGCCCTGCGGAGAATCGGACCTCACGCCCGGATGGTTCTTGGCGGATGTCGTGGGCGGAGCCTCATGCAAAAGCAGGCGTGAGCGGGCATTCTTCTTCTCGGCCCGAGATAGCGGGGAAGTCACCTCGCACTCGGTTTACTTTCCGACCACCAACAACGGTGGAGTCGAAGCCCTAATCTCGGGACTCCGCCTCGCTAAGCGGGTGGATGAGATCCAAATCTTGGCGATTCCGGGTTGTCGTGAACGGTGCTAGGCAAATACGAGGCCAGGAGGACCGAATGAAACAATACCTCGAAAAGCGAGGAGATGTTGACCTCGTTCGGTACTTGACATCCATCGAATTCCCGAGGAAAAGCAGTAGGTGGCGTCCTCGACAAGCTAGCTGCGTCGTCCACAAATCCACGATGGAGAGATCCGTTCGAAGCATAGCGAGTCACGTCGGTATCATCACGAGATAGAGCCAAATTGGATGTCTCCACGAGCTACACGGAATACGGTAGCTACCTTCGGATCGGCTCGAAGCGAAAGATGATGGCAAAATCCGAGTATCTCATGTATGAGGCGCTCTCTACCGAAGTCTTACCTTCACCCCTCCCGAGATGCCTCGGGCGGAAGAAGCCGACTATGTGCTCAGCGAAATTCAGGGGTCTTGTGGAAGTCACGTCGGTCGCGAGCACTTTCAAAGAAGGCGAGGTCGGGATACTCTTGGCCCACCTAGTGCAAGATCGGCCGAGCTCGTCAAAAGTGCCCGGTGCGATTCACTCCACGGTCAGGCGCCTCGGGCCCGATCTAAGCGGCTGCGAGTCCATGGCCTTTCATGCGATGGGATCGACATTGTTGGTCCGTTTGACCGAGCACCGGTCGAACCGATGCTTAGTCGTGGCCGTAGACTACTTCACAAAATGGGTCGAAGCCGAGCCACTGTCAAGCCTCACGAGCAAGAGGATTCAGACTTTCGTGTGGAAGAATATAGTCTGCCGCTTCGGCATACCGCACATTCTGGTCTCGGACAGCGGCCCAATTTGTTGACAAAAACTTCAGGAGTGGTGCGAAGAGCTTCGGATCGATCAACGTTTCACCTCGGTTGCACACCAAGCGAATGGCGGAACCGGGTGACGAACCGCGATCGTACAAGGATTGAAGAAAAGATTGGACCGAGCTAAAGCGTGGGCTGAAAATCTCCCTCAAGTCCTTTGGTCTCTGGGACCACACCTCGGACGTCGCGGAAACCCTTTCAGCCTAGTCTACGGAACCGAGGTCATCATCTGGGCGAGATCGGCGGCGCAGTCCACGCCTCTTCACTTGATCGGGGCCGGCAGCAGGAAAACTTGAGCAAACCTTGGCCCTCGAGAGAAACGCGAGCTAGCTTTCATAAGCGAGCCAAATATAAAGCCCGTGTCGCGGTGCTACAACAAAGGGTCAAAACTTCCGCATTCAGTGGCGACCTCGTTCTCACGCAATAATGAAGCCGATGGGGTGAGGGTCTTAACAAATTTGGATCCGACATGGGAGGCCCATACAGTGTTCACGAGAACCTGAGTAAGGGGCTTACAAGCTATCTCACTTATCCGTCGCTTATCCCCGAACACAGCATATTTCTCATTTAAGGAGGTACTTTACATAGTTTTGATTTCGGACCGACTTTATGTTAGTCTCCTTACTTGCCTTGCCAAGTCGTTTGTTGAAAAAATAAAATATTTATTTTCCAATGAATGTTTCATTTCACTTCGTTTTATTCATATCACGAACATCTATTTGGATATACCGCATTTAACCTTCATGAGGGGCCCTCACAAAGATAAAAATCCACTAAGTAGGGTGCTCACTAAGCGCGCGCGCACTCGTAGATTACTCATTGAATTGAGCGTCTCGGTGCAACGTCTGGACTACTCACTAGTTTGAAAGTCTACATGCGTGCATACAGATTACTCATTAAGTTGAAAAAATCTACATGTATAAGACATCCAAAATTGGATCTCGCCAAATTATGGCAAAGTATCTGATATAAATACATTTACGACCAAGCGAAGTCCTAAGCTATGTTTATACCTCTCGAGAGGAAAACGTACACTTGAAACAGTCTAAATACATTTATACCTACATACAACGTCCTACACTATTCGCTCATCGGGTTCCCGAGCTCCACCTCGCCGAGACTCACTTAAGGCGAGATAATTTTGAGCAGAAGTCCCAGTCGGCGATGGATGCCGGAATAAACTCGTGCCCTCCACCCAATCTCGAGGGTGCTCCCACCTCGGCTTGTTCCTAAGAAGTAGTTTGACTCGGCATAGGCGGATTCTGGCTTGGAGAATTCAATCCTACATCCGAGGCCACATCTTGACCTCTTGAACCTGAGGTCGGACCAGGACTATGCCCTTCTCCCCGAGCTCTAGCCCTTCCACGTCGATTTGTAGTCCGCGTCCTCCTCTGAGCCGCCTTGCTGCCTCTTCTATACGCTCCGCTGTCAGATGGACCCATTTGGCGGAGCACTTCGGCGTGGTCAGCGTAGCCGCCCTCCTCTTCAAGCTCTTCGATTATGGGATCAGCGTTGCCCATGGTAGATCTTGTGGCGGGGGCGGAGGCATGCGTCGCTTCCGAACGATCTCATACATCTGCATGTATTTTGTGAGGGAGTCGAGGCAGTCTTTAAAATTCTTGCTATTGGGACCTTCCTCATCCCTCAATACCATGCCCTCCGCCAACAAGCTCTGGACTCGATCGTCGGCTTCAGATATCGTCGTCCCCCCAGTCCGGCGGATGACCTTTTCGTACTCTTCATGCTCTTCCGAGATCGAGCCGACTTCTGCATTGTCAGCTCAAGCTGTTCCTCACAGTGCATCAGTCGTCCGTGGATCACATCCGCAGATACATCAGCTCCCTGGACTTCGAGATGTGTAATCCTTGACTTTAGCGCTTCATTTTCAGCAAGGAGGCGAGCCACCTCGCGGTCCGCTTCATGTAATTTTTGTTTCAGTTCGGTTGATGATGCCGAACTGACATCCATGCTAGCCAATACAGAGTCGGCTCGGACCGACTTCTCGATGTATCACCTCTTCATCCTTCCGGCGAGCACCTCGGACTTCTTTCGGCTTTGTTAGCGATTCATGATCAAGTCCGGCTTGAAGTGAAGAATGCGAGAATAAGACAACAGACAAGACATTTTAACAAAATATGTCTATTATTATTCAAAATGGAAGTTTTGTACAACACCGGATCCTATTGATCCCGGCAAATCATCATATTACATTGGTCCACTGACCTCAGGCTCATTAGGCTGATTGCCGACCCTCAGACCTCTGTTTGGCCGCTGCTTCTCTTCATGGGTTGTCGATCTGTGGAAGGGACGTCCGAGCTTGGACCTGCCGCCCTGGTTTCGGCCCTCAACTCAGCAAGGAAGGCTTGGCTCCACGTCTTCATCTTCCTTGCCCGAAAGTTCTGACCTCCGCCGTCGAGGAGTAGCCTTGACGCCAAGGCATCCACCACGGAAAGGAGGTCGCCCAGCCGATTATCTGGCGTAATTCTTGCATACCTCGGTGATCGACCTCAACCCAACCGTGTTGGGCCTTGTCAAAATCTGGTCTCTCGCCGCCAACTTCTCGGTGGGCACGGATCACTGCGCCTCATCACCGCAGCCAGTCGGAGAGGAGCGAGGAAAACTCTCCGACTCGATCGGCCGGGCGGCGAGGCCCTTAGCATAGGTCCTTGCCCGCCAAAGAGGCACTTGACTGTGACCCGACTTCCTCTCGGCCTCGGCAGCCTCCTCTTGGGCGCTCTCGCCTCTGCAGGCCACTCGCAAGATCAGGTCCTTCTTCTTGAGGGCGCTCGGTGACCATCTTTGCCATCCGTTGCTTGACTTTCGCCTTGGCAAGTTCAAGGCCCCACAGGGCGTCTAGCGCAGATTCGGCGCGATCCTCGATCTGTCTGCGGTGGCTAGCCTTCTCCCATGGCCTCATATTGCGGGCGCCCTCAACGATAAGTCGGCCATCGAGGCGCGTCACGAATCACGGAACAATAAGCAACAAGTAACAACAAGCTTACAAGGAGAGGGTAGTGACTTATACGAGGGAAGGACGAGGAAACCTGAAGCCGGCACCTCGGTATTCTTGACCATGGACCTCAATTTCAAAGTCGGGCCGAGGTTGTCCGAGGTCGGTCACGGGTCTTTAGGCGTCCACCACCACGGGTCTGCGGGGTAGGCTCGCTCCGTCTCGCCTTCTTCCTGAGCAGCTCCCCCGATCGGAGGAAGGGCGCGGCGAGGTCGGCACATTGACTTCTACGGTGGGTCAACCTTCTTGCATTCAAAATGAAATTTCATTAGCACAAACAAAATCAAGCGAGGAAATAGAGATAAGAAGGTTGCCTCGCCCAATTCGAGACCACGACACTTTGGAGCTTGACCTATAGACACTCATTGACATCGCTCGGTCGTCCTCGAGATAGTTGATCGATGGATCTCACCCATATCGTTCAAAAGCTTCTCCATAGGGCCCGGGGATTAATTTTCACGTCCTTTATCGACCCGGGCCCCACTCAGTTACCTCGGATACCCCTCGGCCGCAAAAGAAGTATCTATTTTGCGATGGGATACCTTCGAGGGAAGCAATTTTAAACTTTAGGCGAGGTGACGGTGTATACTCCACTTATATACTTGATGCTAAAAAGCATCAAGACTTGAAAAAACTCCTCACCTATGCCATAACAGCCAACCCTAGCCCCACGTCGACCTAATAGAATTGGAAGTCGGTTGGCATATAGGGATCTGAAAATACTCACAGCTAAGGAAAATGGGGCAAAAAATCTAAGCCCGCTTATTAAGCTATCTACAAAGATGGTGATAAATCCCTCCGGAGGGGCCATCGCCTTATCATTGGGTTTTGGCAAACACCACCATGCATCCTCTGGGATGTGGTATTTATCAACAACCACCAGAAGCTCCTCCATCGTCAAGGTTGATTTCGCCCCACCAATCCTGAGGCCATCCCATACCGAAGACACTGGGGTAACCCTAGAACTAAGTCCTATGGATTTACCTAGGCGGTTATGGCATACATAATCCCTTATATTGGGGTCTTGGCGACCGAACCCGGCCAGAACGGAGTTATCGAGGCGAGAGAGGTGAGAAGGTGAAGAATGCATACTTACTTTTTACGGGCGGGATTCCGATTTCTTCAACAAAGTGTGAAAGAGAATTGGGGATTTCTAAGGTTATATTCTCTGGATTCAAGCGTCGAAGGAGAAAATGAGCAGATTGCCTCTTTTAGACCTATTTATAGGACGAATGGTGCTAAAATCTGCCGTTCATTTTTACGTGCTATTCTGATTGGATGTGTGAAGGGCCTTGCGCTTTTGAAGTGCCCAACTACCGTCCCGCGTATGGCGTACCTCAGGAAAGAGACCGCCCGATCGACCATGTGATGATTACTACGAGTTCGGACATGGATTGCGTTCATGTCCTAATACCAAAAGTAACTCGGTGGGACTTGATCTTCTCTAACGTTAGATCTCGTCTTGGTGATGATTTGAGTTCGAGCATCGGGCTATGCCCTATGACCACCTCGGATCGGCGAAATATTCAGTCGGATATGACCACCTCGGATCGTGATATTCCAAGTCGGATATGACCTGGAATAAACAACAAAAGCATTTTAGGTGATACAGCGAATGACAAACCTTCAACGAAACTTGACCAACAATACTCCGCCTCGGCAAAGCCCGTTCTCCGCTTCACCTCGACAAAGCTATTCCTTGACTTTTCGGGGGCTATGATAGGATATGTTAACCTCTCGGCCCAACAGTGGATCTAACCTCTTGTTGCCCAGCAGTTACGCCTAAATGACGATCCATAAACCTAATTATGGGTAGCGGTAATGTAGTAGCAGCGGTAATCATGGGTAATAATGGTGGAGATCATGGTCGGTTATGGGAGAGTTATGGCCCGCCTGTCGAGGGATTCGTGGGATATAATTGGCGATTGTGTATAAATAGGAGGAGATTGAAGGTAAAGGGTTTAGCAATTCTCAATACTAGAGCCTTAGAGATACTTGCTGTAAACAAATTATAGTAAACATCTTGAGGATCATCTCCTCCGTGGGACGTAGATCTTATTCTCGATCGAACCACGTAAAGTCTCTTGTGTTCTTTCTTTTTTTATAAATCTCGTATACTAGATTTATCGATCTTGAGACCATTCATTCAATATAATGTGATTATGCAACTAATATGTTCACCTTAGTTAATAATCTCGACTAGTCCTTAAAATGACAGACTTTTCTAACCTATTATGCGATATTATCGGGTTTTGTAGTATTTTGCAGGCCAATACAAAGGCCGCTTTTATTCAACAAGAACTAGAGCTTATAAAGAACTCATTAACGACCTCAATTTCCATCAATTTATTTTCATACAGAAAATTCACATTGCTCAACCCCTAAGTTTTATTAGAAGAAAATGAAAAAGATTTGCAGTGTTGGCTTATGATTAATATCTAAGATTAAATGTCCGAGTTCGAGTTCATCGTGACGATCTTTAAATTTATTTATTGATTGACCAAAAGCGAAAATAAAAAGAACACATTATACCTGTTAGTTAACTTAATCATTGCGATTTTGCTCGTTCTTAAAAATAAAAATAAAAGTAATAATAATAATAATAATAATAATAATAATAATAATAATAATAATAATAATAATAATAATAATAATTCACATTGCTCAACCCCTACGTTTTATTAGAAGAAGAAAAAGAACACATTATGCATGTAAGTTAACTTAATTCGTGTGGTTTTTCTGGTTCCTAAATAGTACTAATAATAATAATAATAATAATAATAATAATTCAATCGATTGTAGTATGTAAATTCATGACTATAATTAATTAAATTTCAACAATATATTTTAAAATTGAATATATACATATGCCACTTACATCAAGATATGGTCTCATGTTTGAGCCCAGTATAATATAATATTTAATTTTTTTTATTTAAGTGATCCTAAAAAACAACAACCTTCAAGATGTTTAACTTCACTCTCTCCAAATTGACTGGTGGACTTAATAATCAGTTACAATAAAATCTTTCTCCAAAAATGGTAATAATAAACATTAATAAAATCAATTAATTTGGACAAAACATATATTTAGCAAAGCATACAACTTGAAACTTGAATTTCATTTTTGTAATTTCTTGTGGATTGATAGCCTTCAATTTTTGTTTTGTTGTTAATAGTCTTGGAAGGAGTAGAGGCCTTTGTTTCCTAGCTCGGGACGTGAATATGTGCAAGCATTCAAGTTTTACTAATTACCACATCAATATAGAGATGATAGATGGGGACAAAGTGTAGAGGATTGTAGGGAAATATGAATTTTTTTATGTTTATGAGGATCTATCTTGGATATTTAATTCATCATATATTGGTTATATTTATAGCATGTTCTTTTATAATTAATTGCAACACATAGGGTTTTTTCGTGTTTATATGCGAATTTCTGATAAAGATGATCAAAGACTGACTCCTGCTTTGATCCTCTGAACTTCGTCCTGATTGCATGATCTCTAATGCTGAGTGAGAGCAATCTATGGATAATACCAATTTTTTTCTCCAAGTGTAAAATTCAAAATTTGTAGTATGTCAGATGTTACTAGATTTCTCATACCATGTACTTATGGTGCTCTCCTTATAATCCTAAATTGATAAGAATTATGGCACATCTAATAAATAAAAATTATCTTCTATCCCGAAGAAAATTTCTTTATAGAAATAGTTGTCTTCTTGATATCTTTATATATCCGATGCTTCTATCTAGACTATGAGATGCATTAAATTAATAATCCAATTAACAAAGTACAGTCCTGGTGAGATTGTACATATGAGTGAAAATTCCATGGTAATAAGGCTTTGATGGATGGATCAAATATAAGAAATAAAGATTGATCTAAAATGAATTAATTATCTTATGTTCAGCCCAAAACATAAATTAATTCATAAACATTTATTCATTCCACTAGAGAATAAATGATGACGTACCCCTTTATTACTGAAGTTGAGTCGGACTTGTACTTAGACTTACGAATCCTCGTATTTAAAATATCGCATGTCCATTAATTATTTATAGCACTCTGACTACTTAAAATCATTAATCTCTTAATTAATTTCTTAAGTAGTACCACTCAACCTTATTATCATACATGAGTTAATTCAACTGCGGGGTTTAGTATGATAAACCTTTTGAGCTCCTTAACGAGGCGTCGTCGTCCTAAACGGATCGATTACTCGACATGGATAATCGGCATGATATATAAGTTTTGTCATCACCCAAGATGCGTAGAGTATTGAGTTATCCCATGTAACCCTCACACATAACGAGTAAAAGTGATAATCAACAATTCATACTCATCTGAAATATTATCGACGCTTAGATCAACGTAAAATCATCGAGAACTAGGTTCTTCACGACGTCGGATAGAAGAACTGATCCCACTATGATCCATCAATATGTCAAGATGTACCAGCATATACTAACAACTAATTCAAGTTACTTCTTATCTATACTGTAACTTATACCAACAACACGTCCTTAAGTTGTCTTAGTTGTGATTCAATTTTATATCTCAAATAGCTCAACCAATCATACAGACTTATGTGATACACACTATATGATCTAACTTTTGTATGAGATAATGAGACAATATACGCAATCATGTAAACAATTCGGATAAGAGATCGAAATAGTGATAATATCAAACATTGTATACATATTCAATCAATATGCTTTCAATATACAAATCCAAAAAGGATGATGTTATAGTTTTTCGAAAGGTCATAGGAAAAAAGAATCATGAGGTCTGTTAGATTGAGTTCGACAAGCCACTATCCTTCAGTGATCATTGGAGATTTTAATGATGTTTTTTTGGTTGGTGATAAAAGAGAGTTGAACATCTGAATTGGTTACTTAATGGATTTTTTGTGTGGTCATGGACAATAATCTCTGGGATATTCCTATTGATGGCTATCAATTCATATAGTCTTGACTCGGTGATCATTGGAGATTTCAATGACATGTTTTTGGTTGGTGATAAAAGATAGAGAGTTGAACATCCGAATTGGTTACTTAATGGGTTTTTTTTGTGTGATCATGGACAATAATCTCTGTGATATTCCTATTGAGGACTATCAATTTATATGGTCTCGACATTGGGGTACTAGATTAGGTTGATAAGAGGTTGGGCATGGTGCTTGCTACTCCGGGATAGCTAGAGATGTTTCATTGTGTGATGTTGTCTAATGTGGTAGCACCAATGCCCAATCACAATTCAAATTTTTTAAACATGTTAAAATGAGTCATAGTTTAAAGTGAGAAGATTCTGGTTTGAGACTCGTGGTTGCGTGAACCAGAACTATAACATATCATCGTTGAGTGTTGGAATAAGGAGCAAAAAGACTTCATGTGGGAGATAAACTAGCCATTACGCCTTGGATGCCCTTGTCATGTGCGCAAAAGGGGTTAGGGCCAGACTTAACTATGAAAACAAAATATGTGAACAAGACATATGATCTCTGCTGGAACAAACCGGCTAGGTTTCTATGAGATGTTCTTGGAGAGAAATTATAAGTTATGAGAGATTCTACTAGGAGAAGAGATTCATTGGAAGCAGCGTGTCAAGCTCTTTTGGCTAAAAGAAGATGATATAAACTCCAATTTTTTTTATAATATGGCTTCCACAAGAAAGAAGAATAATAAGATTGGGAAGCTTAGAAAATTTGATGGTAGTTGGGCGACAGAAAAACACTGAGATTAATAAAGCAAATTTTATCTCTCTGTTTGTGGCTAGCGGGAATGAAAGCTGGGTATTGACTATTACACAACATATTGCCTGTTGATTTGAGATGTCATGGATAAAGAGTTGATTAGGCAATTCAAAATAGAGAAATTCATCATAGCAGATAAACAAATGCATCCGGATAAGTCTTCAGGCCCCGATGCTTTTAATCCAGCATGTAACAGCCCAACTTCTGGATTGATGGATAATCCCTCTGACCAAAATGAGTCTTTTCCGTGTGTGTTTGTTCACACTCACACACTAGAAACTTTCCCGGGGGTCACCCATACCATAATTACTCCAAGTCAAGCATGCTTAACTTTTGAGTTTTTATGAGATTGACTCCCGAAAAGAAGATGCACCTTGTTGATATGAGTAGTACAAATCAAATCCTTTAAGCTCTCCTCAAATATGTAATCACATGCCTGTATATTCTCGAAATTCCCTCTCATTTCGGTGCATTTCAGTTCATTCATGTACCCCTCCGCTTTGAAGCTTAATCGGAGCCGCTCATTGTCCATGCCTTCCTGACCGATTTCTCCATACTTTTACCCCGGTCGTCACACAACGTTCTTCCAAAAATTATGGAGCACGGTAGGGGTTGAGATTTTTAATTCGTGTAGAAGATGTTAGTATTCGTTCTTGACAACATCTAATGCGCAGCGGAATAATACAATCAAGAACAGATCTTAGATCTATAATTAAAGCATGCGATGAGCCTAGAACACGAAGATCGAAGACTTACGTGTTTATTACGCTTCCGTGTAGTAGTAAAGCTTCGAGGAATCCTTCAAGAGCGTTTCCACTACTATGGTATCCACGTGTAATTAATCGGCCGCAGAACAATTCCTCGGTGGCAAAATTCAACGAGAGAAGCCAAGAATCTCCTATCAATTTTGCGATGCGTGTTCAAGTGTGTGTTATCGATTTACGGTTTTACGTTAATCTCAAAGATTAACATTCCATTATAAAGATAACCACCCACTACTATTGAATGGGCTTTAGTTTAATTAACAATGTCTAACATTTAATTAATCAGGCCCAACTTAATAACTAGTCCATTAAGCTTTCAATCTCCCACTTGGACTAGCATTAAACAACATACCGTGCACTATGCATATACCCTTGAACTGATTAACAATACACTTGATAGTGTGACCCAATAGGCCCCCATTACCGACGATGATCTAATCAAAGTCTGCACAAAACTCTTGGGCTGCGTTGCAGCAAATAACTCGATATATGACGGACGCTTACGTGGAAAACGATAAACAAACCTTTACATGAAGTTTATGTAATATCCTTTCATTCATGACACACTCGATTGAGCTAGATTTTGCTATGTGTCATCCCAATAGCTCGACCATTTTCTCATCTTTATTATAAGACCCGTATGATCATATTGATTACTTTAATTGAATATATCTCTTGCATCGCCAATGACTTATGATCGAATAATATAGAAAATGAGTGCTCACTCGAAAATCTAATCGAGGAATGAATCCCATTCTTGGCTCAACTACCATTTCATTTGTCTCATGATGCACCCAATCCAAGCCGTGTCTTGCCACTCATAGCGTTGCCTTGGTCAAAGTCTGACACTCAACAAACAAAATGTATAATGACCTCAAGTCTAAGGACTATTACATACTCCACACACTAAGAAATCGTAGACATCAAACAAACGATTTAATAGTTGGGTATACCAATACTCTCCAAAGTATTCATGTGTCCATCACGGATATCAAATATCTCGTAGTTGTGAGAACCACTACATTCTCTAAGAATGTGATGTCGACCACATGCTAACCTATAACATATCATCAATATCCCATTCTTGATGATCATTGGTTAGGGCTATTTTAGAATTATACTATATCATTGATGTCTCACAAAGAAAATAGCGGTGATAATTCAAGGAACAAATAAAGAGAATAACGACAAACATCAAAATAATTATTCCATTAAATGTACAAAACCCATAGATAAACACCATTATCTTCGATTGTGATCAAAAGAAAGTATGTCTCAACAAGGAGTTTCTAAAACATACAAACTATAAACTCCCACCTAATCAAAGCCAATTTCCACATGTCTAACACCCAAGCCCTCAAAATGTTTGTTGTGTTTTCTATACACAACGGCTTGGTGAAAGGATCAACTAAGTTATAAATCGGTGGGTACTCTTTCTAATTTTACATGTCCCATTTCTATTATTTCTCTAATCGATGATATCGTCTTGGAACATGCTTGTTTCGTTTGTGGCTCTTGGTTCCTTTGCTTGCGCGACCGCATCAAGATTGTCACGATCTGATGGTATCGGACCAACTTGCACTTGGAACAACATCAATTCTTTCACAAACTCCAACAGGCAACCGCCTCTTTAGCAGCTTCAGGATGCGACAATATACTCGGCCCGGTGGTGGGTGGCGGTAGTTTCTGTTTGGGCTGCTCCAACTCAACGCTCCACCATTGAGGATGAAAACATATCCAGATCGACTTATAGTCGTCATGGTGCATTTGGAAGCTAACATCGGTGTACCCAGTCAGCGATAGCTCGGCCGCCCACCATAGACTAAGTATTCTTTAGTCCTTCTAAGGTACTTAAGAATAGTCTTAACAGTTTTCAATGTTCCTCACCGGATTTTCTTTGAATCACTGTCATGCTAAGCGCATAGGCCACATCTGGCCTAGTGCATATCATGGCATACATGATTGATCCTATAGCAGAAGCATATGAGATCCTTTTCATGCAAGCAACTTCTTTGTCATTAGAAGGACAATCCTTCTTAGACAACATGATGCCATGTCCCATAGGAAGAAATCATTTCTTAGAATTTTCATTGAGAAACGCCGTAGCAATTTGTCTATGTAAGTGGATTGTGACAGCCCCAACAATCTATTAGGTCTATCCCGATAGATCTTGATCCCAAGGATGTAGGAGGCCTCACCAAGATCCTTCATCATAAAGGATTTAGACAGCCAGTCTTTCACGGATTGCATCATGGATCGGTCGCTCCCATAATCGAATGTCATCGACATATATTACAAGTGAACAACGTTTCCATTCTCGCTTACTATAAACGCAGGGTCCTCTTTGCTTCGACAAAATCAAACAATTTGATAGCTCTGTCAAAACAAATATTCCAACTCCTTGATGCTTGCTAAGCCCATAAATGGACTTCTTTAGCTTACACATCGCATTCGGCCTCTCTTTGGACACAAAACCTTCAGTGAGTCATGTAGACATCACCTTCTAGTTCTCCATTGAGAAACGCGGTTTGACATCCATTTGCCAAATATCAAAATTGTAGTATGCAGCTATTGCAAGTAAGATCCTAATGGACTTGATTTTGTGGCCGTGAAAGGTCTCATCATAGTCGATGCCTTCACGTTGACTATAACCCTTCGCCACCAACCTAGCCTTGGTTTTTGATCTTACCATCTGCATCTCTCTCTTTTGAAGATCCATTTGCAGCTATGGGTAAACCCCATCTGGTAAGTCATCAACTAGTTCCCAGACTAGATTGAAATACATCGAGTCCATTTCAGATGTTAAGGCTTCTAGCCACATCTTTGAATCGGTGCCTGACACCGCTTCATTATAGGTCTTAGGTTCATCATCATCCGATTCGATTTCATCATCTTGGTTCTCAACCATTAGATTCAATCTTTCGGGTGCACGACGAGTCCTCCGTGGCCTATCGAGTTGGGTTGTTCTTGAGTTCAAGCCGCTCATTACGAGCGTGAGTAGGAGGCTCTCCGTGTTGACTTCATCAACATTTTGGAGATTCTCAAGAACTTCCTCATGAATTTCTTGAGGTGGAGTGGCACAACTATTGTGTCATTTTGTATTTGATGAGTCTCATTGTCGTGAGGTGGCCCTCTAAGAGTCATTTCCTCCCAATAGATCACAAATACTCCCACTGAATTCTTGTTCACCCATTGAACAATCTTTAGTCCTCTGTGTTGTTTTGTGGTTCTCGAATTTCTTGAAGATCTACCTCGTTGTGACCTTGTTCCTTGAAACATAGGAGTCTTCAAGAAACGTCACATTCCTAGAAATGATCACCTTGTGATCTCGGTGTGAGTAGAATTCATATCCTCTAGTTTCCTTGGATATCCCACAAGATAACACTTCTCACTTTTAGATTCCAACTTATCACCAAGATTTTCTTAACAAAAGCAGACAACCCCCAGGTCCGCAAATAGTTAAGATTTGCTCTTTCCCATACCATATCTCATATGGTGTTTTCTCGATGATTTAGAAGGAACCTATTCAAAATATGAGCGTGTAAGTAAGGCGTGGCCCCAAAGGAATAAAGGGAGACTAGCGAAACTCATCATGGATCGAACCATGTCTAATAAGGTTCGATTTCTTCTCTCGGATACACCATTCAATTGTGGTGTTCCTGAGGAGTCCATCGACCGATTCCATGTGATTTCAAGTAATCAAGAAATTCTCGGCAAGTATTCCCGCCTCGATCCGATCGAAGATCGCGATACTTACCAAGTTGTTTCTCGACTTCTAACTTAAACTCTTTGAACTTATCAAGAGCTTCGATTTGTGTTTCATCGATACACATACCCAAACCTTGAATAATCATCGATAAAAGTAATGAAATACGAATATCCACCTTTGCTTGAGTTGGAAGCGGTCCACACATCCGAGTGGATCAACTCTAGCAATTCTTTGCACGTAACCCTTTCCCGAAAGTGGTTTCTTAGTCATCTTTCCTTTGAGACAAGATTCACAAGTACCATATGATTGAAATCAAATGGTGTGAGATAATCTAATTTTCTCAACCTTGATATCCTTTTCTCATTAATATGACCAAGTCTACAATGCCAAGATAAGTAGCATTATTCGTATTACTTAGCTTAGGTCGTTTGTTTTGTACATTGAGAATATCTCGTTCACATTCAAGCATATATAAACCATTCGAAAGAAGGCTTTCCATAAGACACTTCGTTAAGAGAAAGCGAGCATCTAGTTTCCAAAATGGAAGGAAAACCTTCAATGTCCAACATAGGAATGGAAATAATATTCTTTGAAATCGTTGGACGAAATAACAATCATGTAAATCTAGTCTATAACCCAAGGAAGATCGATCTATAAGTCCCCACGCTGTTCGACAACTCTTGCTCCATTTCTCTGCGTAGATCAACCTCCCAGATTCACCTTCCTGCGTCACAAAGCCCTCCACATTATTACAAATGTGTGAGCCACAACCGGTATCTAATACCCAAGAATGTGAATTATTTATAGACATATTTATCTCAACGACAAATATACCCGAGCTATCACCCATTGCACCTTGTGCCTTAAAATTGGGCGATCTCTCTTCCATTGTCCCTTCTCATGATCGTGCACTTGGAGAAATCTCGAGTATCTCATACTCGAGGTTTGTGCCTCGAGGCAAACAAACTCTTCAAGGTTGAATCATTTCATAGGTAAGATGCATTCATGTATTTGCCTTTGGGTTCCAAACTCATAAAAGTCGACATAATGTCACGAGCCGACATAGCATCCTCAACATGCTTCTCATGAGCAACCCTATCAAACAAGGCATATTCGGGAGAACGCACATCGGGATGATCTTGATTGGTTTGTCCAAGACATACTCAATCTTATTCATCATTAATACCAAGCGAAACAACGTAGCTAATCCGTATAGTTTGACCCGGTCAACATATTTGTTTCCATCAAACAATTATACAACTTAGGCGACATCGTGGCGAGCGAAAAATTTACGAAATTAGAACAAAATTAGAACAAAGTAAACACAGATCACAATCGTATCACTAATCAAACAAGGGTTTATTGTATTGATTAGCTCCGCTAATTTTAACATATATTGCACCCCAAATGCAAAATACGGATTTATAACAAATATATAAATCTTAGCGGTCAAGATCCAAGTCGATATTATCGTAGCCTCTGCGGGTCGATGACTACAAATAATATCACTCAAGAGCCTCAAAGCCAATTGCGTGACAGTTTTGCATCGATTAAGTACGCATCATTGCAGTCTCTGCGGTGATGACCACAATAATGACACTTGGTGGGTTTTGAATCCGAATGCAACAACAATCCTCAATTCTTGGTTTATTAATCCAATTAATATGTGTCCACTAATTATCTTGATCACGAGGGCAATACAAAATAATTAAGCAAGTCAACCCCATCACACGATGCTAACCATACATCTATGAGTGAGCCTCGCCTTGTAGATTTGGGAGTAAACACGGTGTAAAACTCTTGGTCGAAAAGGTTATCGACTCAAACAATTATGATGGACGACACGCTTTGTTTCAAAGAAACAAGACTTATATTTTATGGGATTAAACATGTGATACTAATTGTATATTTAATATCCAATATTAAATTCAAAACAATTCTTGGGTCAGCCTACCCAGCATAGAAATCTGGACCACATATATTGGGCGCCTACCCAAACATAGTAACACGGACTACAAGTATTGGGCCGCCTACCCAATTATAAAAGCGGTCTCTAACTACTATAGTTAAAATAAGCATAAAATCAAATAGCATGCTTATCACGTAAAAGCGACAATAGGGCTCAACGAATAAATTCATTAATCTAATTAATAATTTAATTCTCTAATTAAAAGTGGATTTAAGCATTTATATTAATTCTAAACTAATATAAATATTCATGTAGTATTATTATTTCTAAAATAATAATCAAATAAGATTTATTAATCTAATTAATAAATCAATTTTCTAATTTATGAACATTAGTAAATCATATTAATTCTAAATTAATATAAAATCAAACTTTATACTATTATTTCAAAAATAATAATAAAGTTAAAATTTATTAATCTAATTAATAAATTAATGTCCAAAATCGTGATTAGATTTATTAATTCTAAATTAATAAAAGTAATCCATGTACATTAGCAAATTATATTAATTATAAATTAATATAAAATCAAACCTTATATTATTATTTCAAAATAATAATAAATTTTAAATTTATTAATCTAATTAACAAATTAATTTCGAAAATTATGATTAAATTTATTAATTCTAAATTAATAAATTAAATCTATGTACATTAGTATATTGTATTAATTCTAAATTAATACAAAATCGAAATTAATATTATTATTTCAAAATAATAATATTAAACAAAACTTATTAATCCAATTAATAAATTATTTTGTGTAATTGAAATCAAATCTTATTAATTCTAAATTAATAAAGAAAACGTTTTTTTTTTTTTTTAAAACAGTGCTGTAACAGCCCATTTGGGCTGCCACACTTAAAATAAGGAACGGCCCAAAAAAACGAGCAGCAGCCGCGCCCAGAATACTCGGCCCGTACGCACGCGGCCCAGCGCGCGGATTGCCCAAGCCCAGAAACATTTGAAGCCCGCTAGGGTTTCAGGGAAAAGGTGCGCGTCGCGCCGCCTCTCCGTTGCTCCGCCATCGCCGGCGATGCGACCCAGCCGCGAGGAAACCCAGCGCGCGACGCACGCCAAGCGTGCGCGCGATTACGCCGCCGCCCCTCTCCGGCGCTCGTCCTATGTGTGCACCGCCGAGCGGTGCACGTTCGTGCCTTGCTCGCATCGAGCCACGGCGGAGACGACGCAGCCGGAGCTCGCGCACGCCCAGCGCGACACAAGTTCAGCGTCCGCGCAAGCCAGCGCGCGACGTACCGCCGGCGACTCCGAGTCGACGGTGGAAGAACGGTGAACGATTTCCGGCGAAATAATTTCCAAAAGCACAATTTCAGATTTCGATTTTCATTTTCGTTTCTCCAGAAAATTCATATTTTCGATTTCAATTCGCAATTGAAGTGTTCGACGGCGGTGACGAGCGCGAGCGGTCCGTGAGACGCAACCCGGCGCCGGCGAGGAAGGAATCCCAGCGACTGCACGGCGGTGAAAAAGGGGGGTGTCCGGCGAAAATGATTTCCAAAATCAATTTCAGTTTTTCAGAAAAAAAATTCAATTACACAAAATTGTTTTGATTTCCAAAATCAGTTTCAAAATTCAAAATTTCGAAAACCACAATTAAATTAGTACGAATTAATTATAGATCAAGCCCCGGCCTCGATACCACCGTTAGTATTCGCTCGACAACATCTAACGCGCAACGGAATAATACAATCGAAATGGATCTTGGATCATAATTAAAGCGTCGCGATGAGCCCTGTAACACGAAGATCGAAGACTTACGTGTTTATTACGCCTCAGGGTAGTAGTAAAGCTTCAAGGAATCCTTCAAGCGTTTTCACTACTACAGTATCCACGTGTAATTAATCACCGCAGAACAATTCTCGGTGGCAAAATTCAACGAGAGAGTTTTAATCTCCTATCAATTTTGCGATGACGTATTCAAGTGTGTGTTCTCTGATTTCTAGTTTTACGTTAATCTCAAAGATTAACATTCCATTATAAAGATAACCACCCACTACTATTGAATGGGCTTTAGTTTAATTAACAATGTCTAACATTTAATTAATCAGGCCCAACTTAATAACTAGTCCATTAAGCTTTCAGAAGATGTTAGAGAACGACAGTTTCCTGAAAGATATTAATAACACTCATATTGTATTGATTCCTAAGGTGCAATATGCAACTAATATAAAGGACTTACGACTCATCTCTTTGTGTAATGTGATCTATAAGATTCTTTCTAGAGTTTTGTGTAATCGGCTTCAAAGATCTCTTTCGAACCTTGTAAGTAAAGCTCAATCAGCTTTCGTGAAAGGACATAACATTCAAGATAATTTTTAATTGTCTTTGAAGTGCAATTCATTATATAAGAAAGAATAACCGATGGAATGCTGGTGATGTAGCGCTATAAGCAAAGCATATGATCGAGTGGACTGGTCGTATTTGGAGGCTCTACTAATACGATTTGGCTGCTGGTAACCACGGATTCGTTGCATAATATTGTGAGTGAGGTCGGTGGACTACAAAGTCGTTATTAGTGGAGACCTTGTTGGACAAATCTATTAGGAAGAGGCCTCCGTCAAGGTGATCCGTTTTTCCCTTATCTCTTTACTTTATTCACTGAGGGCTTGTTTGCAGTATTGGCCGAAGCTTTGCATAGACGTTTGCACGGAATAAGGATTAGCAGAAGGGCTCCTGTGATATCTCATTTGTGTTTTGCGTATGATTGCATTTTATTTTGTAAAGCTGATGAGACCAAGAATGGAAGATTGAATAAGGTTCTTGAATGCTATGATATTGCCTCAGACCAATCAATTTATTTTAAAAATTCATGAGCTTTCTATAGTAAAAATGTGGATGAACAATCACATCACGTCCTCTTCGACATTCTGGATGCATGTGCAGTAACAACTTAACATTGGCATATATTCAGTGTTGTCTTCTCCCATTGTACATAATAAACGACTGGTTTTTGCATTCCTTATGGATAAGATGTGGAAGGGATTGAAAGGAGATCAGATAATATGTTATTGAAGGCAAGGAAGAAGTATTATTAAAACAACCACTCAAGCAATCCCAAAGTATTGTATTAGTACCTTCTTATTACCTTTATGACTTACTGACAGGGCCGTCCCTGAGGGTGGCGATGTGGGATCGCCGTGCGCCATCATTTAGGGGCCAAAATTTATATATCCTCTTATATTAATATAAATATTCCTTCAAAAATAAAATATTCATATAAAAATTTGTTATAAACTTTGGGCCCAAATTTTGTAAAAATAATTCTTTTATAAATAATATATTGTTTCATCTTTTAGATATATTCAATTAGATTCCATAGTGGAAAACGATCAATTTTGTTGTTTCGCCCAGCCCCATTATTTGTCGGGATCGGTAATTAAAGTGCATGATGAATTCGTTTTGGTAGGGAAACAAGAATGATGCAAGTCATGGAATCAATTGGATGTGTTGGAAATGCCTATGTGTTCAAAAGAATAATAGCGGTTTGGGCTTTCAAAAACTTTATCTTTTCAATTTGGCGATGCTTGAAAAAACTTGGTTAGAGGTTCATCTCTAACTCAGATGCTCTAGTTTGTACATTTCTTAAAGCAAAATACTTTTCTATTGTGGATTCCTTGAATGTCGATGTCGGGCACAATCTAAGTTTTACTTTGATGAATATCTGGGCATCTCAGGATGTCATTAAGAATGGAATTAGAGGGAGGGTTGGCAACGGTGATGAGTTTCAAGTATGGTATGATCTATGATTACGACGGGCTAACGTTTTTTTTTTGTTCGGTTTACTCCCAATCCCGACCTTGTTCAATTAGGGGTTTCAGACCTCTTCATTCCAATGGGAGAGATGTTGGGATTCCGAGTTGATTGGTGAGATTTTTGAAGAATAAGAAGCAGATGAGGTTTTTTCGATACCGATTGTCCCATTGTGGTTGAGATTGTGCTGAATTGGCATGAGACTCGTAATGGTTTGTACTTTGTTAAGTCGGCATATCGATTAACGTGCTCTCTAACTATTTAGGAAATCAACGTGATAGAGGGTAACTCGAAGGCTATTTGGGAGTTGAGGGTAGCACCGCATATCAAAATTATTAGGTGGCGTGTGACGAGGGATTGTCTACCCTGGAAGGATAAGCTGATGAATCAGGAAATCCAAGTTAATGAAAGTTCTGTTATTTGTAGCGCATGTATGAACCTATGACATGTGTTCGTGGGTTGTCATTTTGCATGAGATTGTTGGTAGGCAACCGATTTATGTTTTGGAGCTTGATGGCTGCTGATGAGAGATGGATAGCAATGATGGCCATGATAATGTGGCGATTATAGTAATAGGGCAACTCTATGGTCAGAACACAGGGGCACAAGCCCCCAGATCTGGCGACTACCAGTGTATAAATCTGATAGGAAGATTGGGTTGCAGCAAAAAATTTATGCAAGGATGGACGTCTCTCATCAGCCAACAGATCTCGTTGTAAAGGATAGCACAACCTTCCATCGGGGTGGATCTTCTGTGATTTGGACACAAATATTACAGATTTGAAATTGGTAGTTCGTGATTCTGGGGAAAAGCTCATCATGGCTCGATCACACTATATTCCCGGTAGCATGCGAGTTGAGGAAATAGAAGCTATGGAGATGCACAAGGCTCTCGTGGATCAAAATTCAGGCTACTTGCAAATGATTTTCAGAGCAGACAACAACTTAGTCGTGGATGCCATGAGTAGGAATGAGAGAGACAGATCAGAGTTTGGTCAGTATATGAAGGACTGCGAGAACCTATTCAGATCGATTAGTTTGTTTAGAATCAAATATATTAAAAGAGACATCAATGTTGTGGCACATGTGATTACTCATAAGGCTATGGGCTTTCTTATCCTTTATGTGTAGACTGAATCACCTCTAATTGTGGTTGGTGTTCCTATGAGTATTCTTACGAAGTTTCATAATTATATTTCCTTTCACCTCAAAAAATAATAAAAAAATAAACATAAAAAGTAAATCAATTTGGACAAAACATATATTTAGTAAAACATAAAAACTTTGGAACTTGAATTTCTTTTTATAATTTTCGGAAGGTCATAAAAGTTGCCGATATAGTGATATACCTCTCAAACTAGGTGAAATGATTAAATTGAATACGAGAATGAAATACCATAAATATAAAAATCAGATGTGAAATTTAACCGACACTTAATATAAAAACCAGATACAAAGTAAACAAAAATTAAAAACCAGTAATACTGTTCAAATCGTGGCTATACAAAATGCCGAAGAGAAAGCAGTGACTGTTGAATAAACATAAATGTAATTTTTTAGTGGATCTTAAATTTAGAAGTTAGTGGGAAAATAAAAGGTCAAGAGTTTTTTGTAGTTGAAAGGCCAAAGGGTGATATAGGAGATAGTGGTCTTTTATGGCTTTTAATTGAGTTTAATTGTTGGTATAGTCATGTTAAGTGCCTATATAAAGGTCTTGTTGTTTTCATTTGAGGATAGAATACAAAAGTTGTTATATTTTTCTCTCCACAATCCATTTAGTTTTACAAATTGGTATCAGAGCCAATGGCGAATGTGACGGGTCAAATGTCGCTACCACGACTAACAAAGGCGAACTACGAGAATGGAGCATTCAAATGAAAGCTCTTCTCGGATCTCAAGATGCGTGGGAGGTGGTCGAAGATGGTGCGAAGAACCAATAGATACCACGGATATATCTGGCCGAAAACAAGGCGTTGAAAGAGGCGCGATCAAAGGATAAGGCGGCACTATACATGTTGTTCCGAGCCGTTGACGAGTCGAGCTTTGAGAAGATTGCTAGCGCAACTACTTGAAAAGAGCGTGGGACACTTTAGAAAAGTGTTCAAAGGAGCCGACCGAATCAGCAAGTCGTCTCCAAACTCTTCGTGGCGAGTTGGAGAGCATGAAGATGAAAGAGCGTAGTGTATCCGATTACATCACGCGTGTACAAGCCGTGGTGAACCAACTCAATCGTAATGGAGAAGCGTTAAGCGATGCACGAGTTGTGAAGAAGATTTTGAGATCATTAATCGACAATTTTGAGAATGTTGTGCGCGATAGAAGAGTCAAAGGACCTTGCGATGCTCACGGTTGGCGAGCTTGCGGATCTCTCGAGCACACGAACAACGAAGAAGAAAAGGAGGAAATACTCGAGCAAGCACTTCAAACAAAGGCGTCGATCAAAGACGAAAAGGCACTCTATTCTCAAAATTTTCGAGGTAGAGGGCGTGACCGTGGAAGTCGTGGAAATGGTCGCGGTGGTCAAGCGGCGGTCATGAAGGATACTATAAGGAGATGAGACAACAATCCAACCAAATTGGCGTGGAAGAGGACGCAATGAGGAAGAGGAGACCGGTCGATCTATTCCAATATCGAGTGCTAAAGTGTAACAAATATGGTCACTACGCAAGGGATTGCAACTCGACAAATGTTATAATTGTGGTAAATTGGGGCATTTTGCAAAAGATTGTCGAGTCAATCAAAGGTGGAAGAAACAACCAACCTAACCTTGGAAGGCGAAGCAAATGAAGGCATTCTCTTGATGGCTCAAAATGAAGTCAACATCAACAATGACACTCTGTGGTACCTCGACTCGGGGCAAGTAACCATATGTGCGGTCAAGAGCAACTATTCAAAGAGATGCAAAAGATTGAAGATGGTCATGTGTCCTTTGGAGATCGTCAAAGTGGAGGTCAAAGGCCGAGTACGGTTTGTTATTTACAAAGGATGGCTTGATAGGGTCAATCCAAGATGTTTATTACGTGCTGACCTCAAGACCAACATTTTGAGTATGGGGCAACTCACGGAGAAAGGTTACTCGATACTTTTAAAGATCGGGTACTACACTTGAAGGACAAGCAAGGCGTTTGGTTGCTCGAGTCGAGATGGCAAGAAATCGGATGTACAAACCGAATTTGAGAAGCGTTAGAGAAAAATGTTTGCAGTCAACATAGAAGACAAGGCGTCGTTGTGGCATCTCCGCTTTGGTCATCTACATCATGGTGGTCTAAAAGAGTTAGCAAAGAAGAACATGGTGCACGGCTGCGGACATGGACTACGAGGGCAAATTTTGTGAAGAATGCATTCTTGCAAGCAAGCGAGAACCTCGTTTCAAACAAAGGCTGTATATCGAGCTAAACATCCTCTCGAGTTGATCCATACCGACATATGTGGACCAATCACTCCGAATCTTTCACCGTAAAAGGTACTTCATTTCCTTTATCGATGATTTCTCACGAAAACTTGGGTTTATTTTACGCAAGAAAAATCCGAGGCATTCGAGGTTTTCAAAAGTTCAAAGTGATGGTGGAGAAGGCAACTAGTAGACACATCAAAGCCGTGCGGTCCGATAGAGGTGGCGAGTATACTTCAACGGCTTTCACGGTATTGTGAAGAGCGAGGCATAAGGAGATTTCTAACCGCACCATACTCTCTCAACAAAACGGTGTGGCGAGAGGAAGAATCGAACTATTCTTGACATGGTTCGATCAATGCTCAAGAGCAAGAAGATGAAAGGAATTCAGGCGAAGGCGTGCAATGTGCCATCTATGTACAAAATCGATGTCTACATGCGAAGTTAGATGATCAAACACCACAAGAGGCGTGGAGCGGACAAAAGCCGGCGCTTTCATCTCAAAGTGTTCGGTGGTGTGGCTTATGCACATGTACCGGATCAACGAAGAACGAAGCTCAAGACAAAAGCAAAAGGTATATTTTTATTGGATATGATGAGAAGACAAAAGGGTACAAGCTACTAGACCCGATAAGCAAGAAGGTGGTGGTGAGTCGTGATGTGCGAGTAAACGAAGCAAGCGAGTGGGACTGAAAAAATTCAACGGAGGTTACCATCGAGTTGGAGAATCATCGATCAACACCGCACTAACAAACTCGAAACTACCGATGATGAAGATGAACCACGACAACCCAAAATGCGAAGTTTGCAAGATTTGTATGATTTGACAAATGAGGTACACCTTGTATGTCTTTTGGCGATCTTGAAAATATTACTTTTGAAGAAGCGGTGCAAGATAAGAAGTGGCGATCGCCATGGGCGAGGAGATTAAGGCGATTGATCGCAACAACACATGGGAGCTAGCGAAATTGCGAAAGGAAGTCGACTATTGGTGTGAAGTGGGTGTTCAAGAAAAAATGAATGCTCAAGGCGAGATAGAGCGGTGCAAGGCGCGACTTGTTGCGAAGGATACACGAAGGAAGGAATTTACTATGACGAGGTGTTTGCTCTGTTGCAAGAATGGAGACAATTAGATTACTCATGTCACAAGTCTGCTCAATTCAAATGGCCGATATTTCGGATGGATGTTAAACGGCATTCTTAAATGGTGTGCTCAAAGAAGATGTCTACATCGAACAACCACCGGTACATGAAAGTCGGAGAAGAGAAGAAGGTGCTAAAATTGAAGAAAGCGCTTACGGGTTGAAGCAAGCATCGCGGGCATGGAATACGTGTCGATACATATTTCGAGGAGAACGGGTTCAAGTAATGTCCCTGAGCATGCCCTTTACGCAAAGAAGAATGGAGGTAATGTGTTATTTGTTGCTCTTTATGTCGATGATCTAATTTTATGGGTACAATGATGCGATGATAGAAGAGTTTAAGGGCACAATGACACGGGAATTTGAGATGACT
Organism: Salvia rosmarinus; assembly: GCA_036937905.1. Taxonomy (NCBI): domain Eukaryota; kingdom Viridiplantae; phylum Streptophyta; class Magnoliopsida; order Lamiales; family Lamiaceae; genus Salvia; species Salvia rosmarinus. The sequence continues at coordinate 61,990,208 of CM072818.1, read as the reverse complement.
GATTTGGGCTTGATGAAGTTTTTTCTTGGCTTGGAGATTAGACAAGTAGAGACGGGTATTTTTGTATCACAGAGGTATATGCAAAGAGATTTTAAAGAAGTACAAGATGACAAATTGCAACCCGTATCAACACCAATGGAACCGGTGCAAAACTCTCAAAGTTTGATGGAGGAGAACATGTCGATGCGAATAGATATCGAAGTTTGGTAGGAAGCCTTCGCTATCTCACATGCACAAGGCCAGATCTTTCATTAAGTGTCGGCATTGTGAGTCGGTTCATGGAGGAGCCAGTTTATCCACATTGGAAGGCGTTGAGCGAATACTACGGTACATTGAAGGAACGATGTCACTCGGGTTGTTCTACTCGAAAGCAGAAGATTATAAGTTGGTTGGGTACTCCGACAGCGATTGGTGTGGAGACATAGATGATCGGAAAAGTACATCAGGATATGTATTCTTTATGGGAGACACTGCGTTTACTTGGCTTTCAAAGAAGCAACCGATCGTGGCGCTCTCGACGTGTGAGCGGAATATGTAGCGAGATCTTGGTGTGTATGTCATGCGATATGGCTTAGAAATCTGTTGAGCAAGATGGAGCTAAAGCAACTAGGTGCAACCGTGATTCAAGTTGACAACAAATCAACAATTGAGTTGGCAAAGAACCCAGTGAACCATGAAAGAAGCAAACACATCGACGTTCGTTTTCACTTTATCCGAGATCATGTGAAGGAAGGAAGTGTGGAATTGGTGCATGTGGCAAGTCATGATCAAGTTGTGGATATCTTCACAAAGTCGCATCGAAAGTTCTTCTCGACAAATGCAAGAAGATGATTGGCATGACGGATGGTAGAAGCATTTAAGTTTATGGGGAGTTTTGTTGAATAAACATAAATGTAATTTTTAGTGGATCTTAAATTTAGAAGTTAGTGGAAAAATAAAAGGTCAAGAGTTTTTGTAGTTGAAAGGCGAAAGGGTGATATAGAGAGATAGTGGTCTTTTATGGCTTTTAATTGAGTTTAATTGTTGGTATAGTCATGTTAAGTGCCTATATAAAGGTCTTGTTGTTTTCATTTGAGGATAGAACAACAAAGGAATACAAAAGTTGTTATATTTTCTCTCCACAATCCATTTAGTTTCACGGTGACCATCTTGCGTAAACTTGATGATCTGCTCATTGCCGCCGAATTTCGAATTATCTTAGCGGTCGATTCTCTTGCATCGCTGAATACTGCGGCGGTTTCACATTCTCCAGTCAACCCCTCGACCGCTCTTCAGTTACACGTCTGATGCACACAAGGAGTGTGTTTTGTTATGATATGATACATGCAACTAGAAGGATGTAGAAGAGAATGCAGAAGCTCGTAAAGATGAGAAGCACAACAGATTCCAAACGGCATAACAGCCATAACAAACTCAACTAACTAGTCAACCAAGAGTGAAGAGAAGCTTGAGCGGTTAAGAGGTTACAACTCCATGCAGCGGCGAGCTGAGGAAGTTATAAAGCCATGCGGCGGTTGAGGAGGTTATAACTTAAATCGGGAAGAGAACGAGCTTCTATAAATAGCTAAGTAGATAGCTACATGAGGGTGTTAAGAATTCGATGTCTATATCCTACGCTTTATCATAAATAAAATCATTCTTTTCTATTGTGTATATTCATGTGTTTACGTGGAGTTGAACGATCGATACAGAAAGAATTGCGTCAAGTGTGACATTTGGTATCGGGCGCAGCCCACGCCTACCGTATGCCACGAAAGCCCAAGATGGAGAGTCGACTATCTCAGGTGGAAATGCAATTGACACAGTTGCAACAGCAACAATTACAATTACAACAACAACAAGTGGAGCTCAACCAAGCAATGATGACTGCAATGCAAAACCAATTCGAAGGAATGAGAAAGGAAATGAGAGAAGGAAGAGCGACTCACGAAAGAAGATGATTGCTATGAAAATCTAATGCGTCGAACAGCAGAGGTAAGTCGCATAGCTCCACCAACTTGAATTCGCGAATGCCAAGTTGAATTTCCAAAGTTTTGGGAGATAATCCCATGCGGTGGATTCGAAAGTGTAGCAAATTTTTCTCAGAAATCTATGGAAGATCATGAAAAAAATTTATCATGAATGAATATGGAAGGAAGGCGGACTTATGGTATTTGGAGTATATCAAGAGCTAGGAGACATCTCATGGCAAGAATTTGGAAAAATGGTAGTAGATCGATTCGTGAATGAAGAAGGAAAAGTGTAGTAGCACAATTCAATCGATTGCGGCAAGTAGGAGATGTGGTGGCTTATACCAACAAGTTTGAAGAACTTAAGGCATACATGGCGAGAGAAAACGAAGCTTGAAGGAGAGCTACTTCAGTCTGCAGTGTTTTGTGGGAGGACTCAAGGATGAAATCGCCAAGACCGTGGAGATGTTTAATCCACGAGAAAGGAGTCAAGCCATCAAGCTAGCCAAAAGCAGAACCCGGATATTAGCACCGGGAGAGGTCAAACACTTCAAAGAAGATAACAGAAGGAATACATAGAAGATCGGGAGAGGATCATGGTATCAAAACACTCACGATATATTGCCAAAACAGACGAACTTCAAGAAGCTTACACCAGCCGAGATCGAAGAAAGGAGAAGGAAGAAGCTATGTTTCAACTGTGATGAACCATACCATATGGGCCATAAATGCAAAAAGTTGTTTACAATCATATGCGAGACAAGCGATGATGAGACTGAATTAGTATTGCAAGAGGTGGAGAGTGAAGGCGAGGAATTTCAGATATCAGTAAGCGCGCTAGCAGGACAGCTCGCTTCGGATACGATTCGAATAACAGGAAGGGTAAACAAAAATGTTATCACCGTGTTGCTAGACACAGGAAGCACGCATAGTTTTCTTGATGAGGGAACGGCTAAACGATTAGGCTGCAAAGTGGAGTGCACCAATCCATTATTGGTAACTGTGGCGGACGGAAGTAAGCTGGAGTGCAACACCAAATGCCCCAACATGGAGTGGGAAATGGGGAGTTGTAAATTCAGCACCTCAATGAGGCTACTGCAATTAGGAGGCTGCGATATGGTGGTGGGCGGACCTTCTTCGAACTTGGTCCACCAATTTGACTTCAATAAGCAGTGCATCAGCTTTAACAAGGAAGGGAAGATAGTGGTGTTACAAGGGATGACAACCGACGTCACATTGAAGATGATCACAGGGAAGAAGTTCCAAAGAACTATAAGAAAAGGGAAGGGTACCCTATTTGGGTGTTTATGCATGCTCTCGGCCGAGAAAGTTGAGCAAGACTGCCATCCACACCCCCAAATCAAACCTCTACTTACCAAATACTTGCATATCTTTGATACCCCCAACCAATTACCTCCCCACAGATCCCATAATCACTATATCCCACTTAAACCAAACACTGTACCCTTCAAACAAAAGTCATACCGTTACCCATACATTCAACGCCTGGAGATTGAAAAGTTAGTTCAAGAAATGCTCGATGTCGGAGTAATACGCGCAAGCACAAGTCCTTTCTCGTCACCGGTCCTTTTAGTGAAGAAAAAAGATGGGAGCTGGAGATTCTGTATAGATTACAGAAATTGAATTCACCATCGTGAAGGATAGTTTTCCTATACCACTAATTGACGACTTATTGGATGAATTGGGAGGTGCAAAGATATTTTCGAAGATTGATCTTCGAGCTGGCTATCATCAAATCCGAATGCATGAAAATGATATCTCCAAAATAGCCTTCGCCACGTCCAGCTGGCTGTATGAGTTTCGAGTTATGCCTTTTGGCCTAACCAATGCACCAGCTACCTTTCAAGCCCTTATGAACTCTATTTTCAAACCTTATCTCAACAGGTTTGTTTTGGTCTTTTCGATGATATTTTGGTGTATAGCACTACCATGGAGAACACTTGTTCATTTGGAGAAGGTGTTCATTCCGCCGACTCACAAGAGTTGTACGCAAAGGCTTCTAAATGTATTTTTGGCCATACACAGGTTGAGTACCTTGGCCATATCATCAGTGAGAAGGGGGTGGCTGCAGACCCAAGTAAAATACATGATGTGGTTGAGTGGGGGCAGCCGAGAAATATCAAAAGCTTAAGAGGATTTTTGGGACTTACGGATACTACAGAAAATTCATAAGGAATTATGGGACGATCGCGAGACCCTTGAATGATCTAACGAAGAAAGGGAACTTCAAATAGAGTGTCGAAGCCACAACGGCATTTGAAGAATTGAAAAACGCTATGACATCGGCTCCAAGACTCGAAGCTTCCTGCGCCGACTCCTTTCACCTCAAAGCAGATGCGATTTATGGAGGATCGGCGCGGTACTCATGCGAAGGCCATCCGATTGCGTATCTCAAGAAAGCTTTGGCCTCAAGCACAAAGGACTTTCGACGACGAGAAAGAATTTCTCGCTATTATATTGGCAACCAAAAATGGAGATCGCACCTCCTCCACAATCAATTCATCATCAAAACCGATCACAACAACCTCAAGTATCTGTTGGAATGTAAGATCTCCACCCGCTCAAAGACAAATACCTCACCAAATTAATGGGTTTTGATTATCGGATCAATACAAGAAAGGAAAGGAGAACCGTGTGGCTGATGCTCCGTCGCGAAAAGAGAATGAGGACGCGTCAAGTAATGCCAAATTGCGTGCATTGTCCATTTGTGTACCGAATGGGTCACGGAAATTATCAAAAGCTATCTCGACGATGAGCTTGCACAGTGATGATAGGTGAATGCAAGACTATTCCTTACAACCTTTCACTCTTTGCGTATAAAGACGGATTACTACGCTACAAAGGCAAGTTATATGTTGGCTGCGGGGAGGATCTCAGACGCAAAATCTTGGACTATTTTCACAGTTCGAATTACGGTGGTCACTCGGGTGTCAATGCCACTTATCAAAGGGTTCGAGCAACCTTCTTACGGCCTACACCCGAACCGAGTGCAGCAAACTAATAGCCAATTGTCAACAATGCCAAACTTGTAAACATGAGAACACACGACCACCGGTCTTTTGCGCCCATTACCAACTCCCACCAACGCTTGGCAAAGATATTACAATGGATTTCATCAAGGACTTCCTGTGTCCAACGGCAAAAATGTAATTTGGGTGGTGGTTGATCGATTCACCAAGTATGCCCATTTTTTGTCAATGAAACATCCGTTCACAGCTTCCGATTGTGCGCGCCTATTTTTGGATGAAATCTATAGGTTGCACGGCCTCCCTATGAGCATTGTCAGTGATCGAGACAAAATATTCACCAGCCATTTTTGGAAGGAATTGTTCCGAACACTGGGGGTCACACAACATCTTAGCTCGGCGTATCATCCCCAAACCGATGGTCAAAGTGAAAGGGTTAATCAATGCTTGGAGATGTACTTAAGATGTATGAGCAGTCATAATCCTAAGAAAATGGGCGCAATGGCTTCCGTTTGCAGAATTTTGGTACAACACAGCCTTTCATTCGGCAATCCAAATAACCCCGCTCAAAGCCTTATACGGGTATAAGCCAACACCACTCTGGCTCTCCATTCATACATACAACCCAAAGTCATTGGGGTGGAAGCTACACTCATTAAGCGGAGATCCAAATGTGAAGCATGCCTGCTACAAGCACGTGACCGAATAAGTAACAATGATCGGGCGATCGCACCGTGAATTCAAGGTCCTTGATTGGGTTTTCTTAAACTAAACCCTATAAACCCACCTCCTCCGCTGCATAAGAATTGGAAGCTAAGCCCGAGATATCTTGGCCCTTTCAAATCTCTCGAGTTGGATCGGTAGCCTCACGAGCTCGACTACCACCGACCTCGAAAGTTCATCCTGCTTTCATGTGAGCTTATTAAAGCGTAGCGTCAACGCCACACATTCACCACCGCGACCTACCGGATTTTGATGACGACGGCAAGCTCCTATTGCAGCCAGTGAAAGTTTTGGCCCGTCGCCTTGTCAAAAGAATAATTCGCCCAGTACCGAAATTCTTGTACAGTGGGCTCATTTACCGGAAGAGGAGGCGACATGGGAAGATTATTCGATGATAGCTGTGAAATATCCATCGCTATTGCCTTGAGGACAAGTCAAATGTAAGGAGGGGGCAATGTTATGATATGATACATGCAACTAGAAGGATGTAGAAGAGAAGGCAGCAAGCTCGTAAGGATGAGAAGCACAACAGATTCCAAACGGCATAACAGCCATAACAAACTCAACTAACTAGTCAACCGAAGAGTGAAGAGAAGCTTGAGCAGTTAAGAGGTTACAACTCCATGCAGCAGCAGTTGAGGAAGTTATAAAACCATGCAGCAGTTGAGGAGGTTATAACTTCAATCAGGAAGAGAACGAGAGCTTCTATAAATAGCTAAGTAGATAGCTACATGAGGGTGTTGAGAATTCTGATGTCTATATCCTACAGTTTATCATAAATAAAATCATTCTTTTCTATTGTGTATATTCATGTGTTTACGTGGAGTTGAACGATCGATATAGAAAGAATTGCGTCAAGTGTGACAATTTTCGAATACGTTTGTTCTAGATTCTTCGAGAACGGAAATGGCGCTCACCGTCTCGGACTTTCCGATGATATACGGACAGCTCGCGATTTCAGTGAGCAGCAAAGTAAATGTGCTGAAGCCGGCGGAAGATGCTCTCTCGCAGTTGGAGAGTAGGCCTGGTTTCTGCTCTTGTCTAATGGTATTTGAAGTGATTGTGCTTGTGTTTGCGTTAGTACTTTCTGTTTATTGCGAGTACGAAGCTATTGGATTTGTTCGACGAGGGTTTTGGTGACGTGCAGGAGGTCATAACGGCGAAGGATTTGGCGTCTCAGACCGACGTGAGAGTGATGGCGTCTGTTTATTTTAAGAACAGCGTTAATAGGTATTGGAGGAATAGGCGTGACTCACTGTAAGTGATTGTTCGTTCTCGTACATTAGGAACTGCCATTCATGGCACTGTAATTTGTAAATAATTAAGTGTAATTTTCACTTTAGTGCATTTCTCTTAGCATGAATTTACCCAAAACTGCTATTATCAGCATCCTTGGGCGAACCTTTGTAGCCAGGATTTCCAGATGTGAAATATGCCTTACGAGTTACGACCCTGAGCAATATAGTACTACATTGTGAACTTTTCATCAAATAGAGTCATTCTTTAAGTGGAGATAGATGTGTCGTGTGACTAGAATGTGTATTTTACTTTCTGACCTTTTCTATTTGGTGTTCTGAAGATTTTGAGAGCAGATACCTTCACATTCATATGAATATATATCTTAGTACTTTTTCCTTTCTCAAAGTTATCTGGTTTGTGAACTTAATTTGATGTGCAATTTTTGCAGATTCTTCTTTTCAAGAGAAACATCCTAAATTCTTAGACTTCCTCAAGAAATCGTGCACTAAATTGATGAAGATTTTAATAGCATTTCAGCAACGACACCCTTACTCATTTGGTGACCAAAGTGTCATTGGGCATGTTGTTGATTTGTGCTTGAATAAGATAATAAATCCCGAGCCATATGTATTGCCATTTGAGGAATTCTTGATCCAGTGTATGGTGATGATGAAGAGGTGTTTGGCTGAGCTTATAAGTTCCCCAAAACAGCTTATAAGCTGTTTTGGGAGCTTATAAGCTCAGCCAAACACCCTCAAGTCTGTCCTAGAATGTAAAGAATACAAGCGATTCCTGACTGGTCGTGTTATGGATGAAAACGGGTCTCATTTCAGGAGGTGAAGAAAAGGTATCTAGTGTAGTTGCTGGCTTCTTGGCTTCTCTGCTGCCCAGTGTGCGAGTCGTGCTACTGTGTAACATATTGATAAGGAAGTGAGTCTTAAGTTATCTGGACTCTGTTTAGTTTATACCGAGTATATTAATGTAGATAAGGTTTAAGTGTATCTCCAGGAAAAAGAAAGGCTACTAAGCCTACTATAAGGTACATAAATATTGCAGTCTCAAGTGGCAGTTGAAAATACTGTTTCATGTTCAATAGTTTTCACAGAAATAAATTTATCAGTCTGATTGTCATGGGCCTTGTGGCATTGCTAGCTTTTAGTATGAGAGGAAGCAACATCTTTGTGTGTCCGTACTCCTCCTTTTCCTCTGTTTACTTTCTGATTCTTTTCTGTATTCCTCTGATCACTCCTTTTGAAGCAGGTATTTTGTTTTGACAGCTAGTGACGAGGAAGAATGGTACCAAAATCCTGGGTCATTTTATCATGAGCAGGACTCTATTTTGTGGTCAGAGAGATTAAGGCCATGTGCTGAAGCATTGTACATAGTGTTGTTTGAGAATAATAGCCAAGTAGGTCTTTTTGATGTAAATTTTGTGAATAGTAGGCATGTCTGTAACTGATTGTGTGTTATTGATAGCTGTTGATGTAGTTGCTGGGCCCAGTTGTGGTTTCAATTCTTCAGGAGGTAATGAACGGATGTCCTTCTTCTGTCGGTGAAATAAATTCACAATTGCTTCTCAAGGATGCAGCGTATGGTGCTGCAGCATATGTCTATTATGAACTCTCAAATTATCTGAGCTTTAAAGACTGGTGAGGCCTTTCTCTTTTTGTCAGCAAAAATGTGATCCCTTTTTCGTTGAAAATGCTAATTATTATCCAACTGGGCCAAGCGCACTCAGTCTTCATACTCTTTGTTCTGTTATTCCATGACAGAAACCTCATGTTTATTTGCTATGATCCCATTTTATGTGTACTGGAAATATCAATGGTAATATGCAAATGGCACCCAACACATTTCTTCTCTGGATAAAACTTATTGCAAATGATAAGATGTAGGTCGTTGCTCTTGCATGAAACCTTAACGGAAATTTCTGGCCTGTTTTAATTGCTATTTGGAGATGATGGTGATAGGGTGCTAGCCGAACTAAGTCCAAATTGGTTTCAGTTTTACCTATTTCTCATTATTGCTTTGAATGGAGCATGGTCCACTTTGGTTTTCGACATAGCCCAGCCTGTCTTATTCATAGGTGTGTAGTTTGCTATTGTGCCTAGACCTGGTTGATGATGTATGTTGTTTGACTTGCCTACTTGAATGTTGCAGGATCTGTTATTACCTCTTCCATCTCTATTTCTTTGCTTAGTGTGTCTCTTCAGAACTTCATTTGGTGACAGTCAGAAGATAATCTTTTTTCCAGACCTTGTATTTTAATTTGTGATAATTTTATCTTGGACATTCACTGACACTCGTATACAGGTTCAATGGCGCATTATCTTTTGAACTCACTAATGATAATCCAAACATGCGGATCATCCATAGGAAAGTTGCATTGATCCTGGGACAGTGGGTCTCAGAGGTAAATTAAACCCAAGCTGTGTGCATGTGCCATTGTTTCATCCTTATGATTTCCAACTGTTCGTATCTGTATTTCATGGTCTCTTATGCTTCTTCATCTAACCGCAACATGCTCGATCTGAAATATTCATAGTAACAAGGTACTGATATGAGAAGACAAATGATTGAGATCTGATATTCTGTTTTATCTATTTATTTGCAGCTTGCTGTCTTGGTTGATTGAGTATTTCCTTATGAATTTAGCTAATGCTGAGCACTTCTGTAACATATGTCAAATTTGGTATATGGTGGCCTTGAGAGTTAGTGCCTTCTAAGAGTGACTGAGATCTCAGGTCAAAGCTCAAATCATATCATATCTGATTTTGAATTCATGCTATATAAAGAATGGATATTGAAATGCAGCTCCTTATCTATTGTCAAAGAACCCAGCTTGAATAATGTAAAGTTAGATTGGTGGGAAGAGTAATATGTAATGGGGCTCCCATTATAAGGCACTACTGGAAGGAGTCTGCTTAGGCTGTGAACTTTTTGTGACTGGATTCGTGAAGGGTGAGGTTAACTGACTGAAGTGTTTAGGGATTAATTTTGGGATGCACTACCTTCAGTATAGCTAGTTTCTTGACATTTGCTTGTTTTTTTCTATACAGATTAAGGACGATACCAGACAACAAGTATATTGCGCTTTAATAAAATTGCTTCATGAGGGAGACTTGTGTGTCAGGTTATGATGCATATATCCGTAACAGGCTTGTGAATTACCCTTGTTTTTTCTTAAACATTTGACCTGTTCTTTCAGCTGGCTGCATCACGATCTGTAACAGCCCACTATTCCCAGGACGGATTAGCGATGACTATTACTTGGAACGAGAATTGAAGCGTAACAAGAAAATGGGATATTGAATTGCAGTATATATCAAGGAAACTTCTGAACTTCATAGCATTTGAGATTTGGCAACCATAACATACATATGAGAGACTAGACCATTAGGTATTTAACAATGGGTTCAACTCGATCCAAGGAAATTAGTTCTTTACTCAAAACATAACTTATTGTTCTTGCAATGAAAACATGTGAATTACACATACGACGATGTGCACTCAAGGTACTAACTTTCAATAATAAAGATTCATCTTGCTCAACACCGCTCCATCGCATCACCACTCAACCTCGCACATTTAAAACAAACATGCGGTGAGTACAAGAATACACTCAATGGACTTATGCGAAAACATTTATCATAACATTGAATTACATCGCCCATCAGTAACACACGAGGTTTTATTTGAAATGCTCGTGCTTACTAAATATTTTCTTTCATTTTCATAAACTTGTCTGGCCAGACATATTTTCTGTCTGTATGATCCATATCACATCTCATATAACATCATCTTGCGCCGTAGAAGGAGGCCTCCTTCCACGGACGCCGTGATCGCCGAGCAAACCTTTCAAAGACACAAATACCGTGAATCGGGTGAGCAAACCTTTCAAAGAAGTGCGCTACCATTAGTGTACACGTTAATCCTAGCCAGAATTGTCCTTCCAAAGATAGGATCCGAATTGATTTCATTCATAGTTGGTAGCGAACCAACAAACTTCATTATCATTCATAGTTGGCGAACCAACACCGATAGGATCCATACATAAAACATAAACATTTTGGGCATGTAATTAAATAACATTTCATCATCATTTCTCAAAGGAAATCATCGAATAAAGACTTTTCATTTCAAGAAAGCATTATAAATAAAGCATTTGTCGTTTAGAGAAAAGCCCACGATATATACTTTTAGCAATATGGCGTACTTTTCCTTTCTCTTCTTACATTACCTTCGTACTTTTACCTTTACGTAAAAGAAAGGTTTAGTACTTCATTTGGTTCTTGGATAACGAAGATTATCATCAACCTACTAGACAACTTTAAATATCTTAGGATTTTGCATCATCATTATTGAATAAGAGATATAAAATATCTCAAAGTTCCACTGGTCATAGTGGAGCTACTATTTTCTCCCATTATTATATACTTTTATTTATTCTTAAGCTTGGGGACAAACTTATTCATTAACATCGACCCACATTAAAATTCTAAGTCCTCGTTTCATTTCTTGTATCTCATGTCTATTTCAACTATTCGGATAAAACCATATTTAACTAAGCATAAATCATAACTCGTGCGATAATCATAACTCTACGCACACACGTGTTCGAATATTAATAACAAACTATTCTTGATTTCTCACTTAACTAAGCAAACTTGATCAATTTCTTCCAAACTTTAATCGCTTACTTATTATACATTGTCTAACTCATATGTCACATTACATTTCAGATAACATTTACGGTATCCTCGAACGCCAACTTTAGATACATGACATTTTAGGAAAATACATAACATACCCAAAAATTATGATAAATTTATATGTCATGCTAGATATATCCTAGAATACGATATGTGATAATATTTGACAAACAAAGATCGGATAATCCGAGCGTGGAGCTTTAGATTTTCAATAAACGAGTTTTATATCCTAATGCGATAAAAATTCCCAATTTAATTCTATATGCTAGTAGGCTAGTATAGACGTATATCTGAAGTCACTTTATTCAATAAAAATCAAAATTCGACTATAGCTCGGCTTTAAAATGAGCAAAACCTAACCTTAATAACTTTTAACCATATTCATAATCCTAGAATATATAGAGTATCTGAACAACATTAGTTCTCGACTTCTAGCATTTGGCATCATCTCCTATTTTTAATACATTTCAAAATAAATACACAAATACAAAACATGCACCAAACTTAGATTTTAAACCATAAGAATGTAGGTAATGGCGAGACTAACCTTAGTATCGGTTCGATTTAACGGAAGATCAAAATGAGGCGAGAAATTGAGAAATAAGGATTGAAGGGAAAAGTTATTTTCTTTTGTTCTTCACATGTAGCATACGAATGAAAGTGAAAGTAAACGCAATTTGATTCTCAGAACTTGACATTGCATTTACTTCTCTTTTTAAAAAAAAAAAATAAAACACGCACACACCACAACACACACATGCATACACGTAACACACACACTTACACCCTTACACACACATACTATATATATACATATATACGAGACACATAATTTAATTCAAGACCTAATTACCATATATATAATATAATATTATATATGTATTATAACTTTGGGATTAACCCCACTTTTCATACTATCGCGTACATATATATATATTTTATTTTCTTTTGTCTTTGTCTTTTGTCTTTTCTTTTCTTTTCTTTTATTCTTATTTCACATATTATATATGTATGTATATATACATAGCAATAGTTTAAAAATCATTTGGGATGTGTCCCAAAATCTTGTCAACTTACATAATTCTTATACATATATGTAATTTCTATAATATTTTGTTATTATTCTTGATGCAAAATTCTAATTTCAAAATTAGGTTCATTCTAAACCAAGTTTAGATGGTGGGGTATTACATTCTACCCCTTAAAGAAATTTCATCCCGAAATTTACATACCTCTACAAGAGTTCGGATATTTCTCTCGTTTGATTATCTAGTTCTCGTGTCGCTTCTTCTCGCCCATGATGTTTCCATAATACTTTTACCAACTATATTGATTTATTTCTTAATTTTTGTATACCGGTCTAAGATAGCTTGGCTTTTCTTCATAACTCATATCCGGATCAAGGGTGACATCGATCCGATGGATCACATGGTTTGGGTCGTACGTATTTCCTCGGTTGCGACATGGAACACATTGTGTATGCGTTCCCAAAACATGGTGGCAACGCTAACTTGTAAGCTCTTGGGCCTATCTTTTATAATATCTCATAGGGCCCTATAAAACGTGGTCGTAGCTTGCCCTTATTCCAAATCTAACGATTCCTTTGATGAAGAAATTTTCAAAAAACTTTATCTCCAACATTAAATTGTAATTCGGTTCTTCGTTCATCAAGATACTACTTACTGCCTTGGGCCTCCTTTAACTTTTGCTTGATCGATGGACTAATTTAATCATTTCGCTCATCGTATCGGTCCTAAGACTTTTCTCTCCCACTTCATCCCAAAGAAAGTGGTGATCTACACCTTTTCCATATAATGCTTCATATGGTGCCATGCCGATTGTTGCTGATAGTTACTATTATAGCAAATTCAATGAGCGGTAGTACATACCCCCCTTTCACCTCGATCTAACACAACCTGTCCTTAACATATCTTCAAGAGTATGAATTGTTCTTTCAAACCGACCATCTGCTTGTGGGTGAAAAGTTGTCTCAAGTTCAATTTTGTTCCCATCTCTTTTGTGGTGATCCAAAATCTAGAAGTAAATTTTGAATCTCTATCGATGTGATTGATTTTGGCACTCCGTGCGCACGTACAATTTCACGAACGATAGTTGAGCTAACTTGTCGATCCATAGATAATCGAAATTTGTATAAAATGAGCACACTTGTAAGTCTATCTATGATTACCCATATCGATGTGTTCCTCATTTTGATCGTGGTAAGCCAGTCATAAAATCCATTGTAATGTCATCCCATTTTCATTTAGGTATTTTCAAGGTTGCGACTTCCCATAAGGTCGATGTAAAGCCTTCACTGTTGACATGATAGGCAACGTTAAATGACGGTTACATCTCTTTTCATTTCTTCCCACCAAAATTTCTCTTTTAAATCTTGGTACATTTTTGTGCTTCCTGGGTAGGCGGTGTAAGGGGTGTTATGAGTTTCGCTCAAAATTTCATTTTTTTAGCCCTTCATCTTGCGGAACACGCATTCCTCCTTCGAACATGATTGTATTATCTGTTGCTTCTTAATAGTCCTTTAGCTTTTTAATCCTTATTTTCATTCTCATCTTTTCTAATTTCTCGTCATTCCTTTGTGCATAAATTATCCTTCCTTTCAGGTCAGGCGCCGCGGTGAGTTTTGCAATCAGACCTGTTATTGTTTCAGATGCTTCGATACTTCTATCTTCATTCGTTTAAATTCATCAATGAATCTTTCCTCTTCTGTAAGGAGACATCCCAACTTGGATTGAGTTTTACGACTTAAGACATCAGCCACTACATTAGCCTTTCACGGGTGGTAATTGATATCGCAATCGTAGTCCTTACCAATTCGAGCCATGTTCTCATCTCGTGTTCGGTCTCTTTGCTCAAAGAAGTACTTCAAACTTTTGTGATCCGTGAAGATTTCACATCTCACTCCATAGAGATGGTGTCTCCAGATCTTCAGGGCATACACAACTGCAGCTAGTTCCAAATCATGGGTGGGATAATTTATTTCATGTGGTCTAAGTTGTCGGGATGCATAAGCGATTACCCTTCCTTCTTGCATCAACACACAACCTAGTCCATTCTTTGATGCATCTGTATAGACATTATATTCCTTATCTGGTTCTGGAACTGCTAATACTGGCGATGTAGTTAGTAATTCTTTGAGTTTCTGGAAACTCGTTTCATATTCAGTAGTCCATACAAATTTGATTCCTTCCAAGTAGGCGTGTCATTGGCCTTGCTATTTTGGAGAAACCTTCAATGAATCTTCGATAGTAACAAGCCAATCCTAGAAAACTTCTGATCTCGTTTGGAGTCGTTGGTGATTTCCATTTTTGTACAATTTTCACCTTAGTGGGATCCACTTTAATTCCTTCCGACGACACAATATGTCCTAAAAATGTCACTTCCTTCAGCCAAAATTCGTACTTGCTAAATTTGGCATAGAGTTGTTCACTCATTAGCGTCTGCAAAATTATTCTTAGATGCTCTTCATGTCCTTCCCCGTCCTTTAAATAGATGAGGATATCATCTATAAATACCAAGACAAATTTGTCTAAGTAAGGATGGAATACTTTGTTCATAAGATCCATGAACACGGCGGGTGCATTTGTTAATCCAAATGGCATAACTATGAATTCATAGTGATCATATCTTGTTCGAAACGCCGTTTTGGGTATATCTTCTTGTCGAATTCTCAGTTGATGGTACCCTGATTTTAAGTCGATCTTCGAGAATACTCTTGCTCCCCTGAGTTGATCTAATAAATCATCTATCCTCGGCAGAGGGTATTTGTTCTTTAGTGTTAATTTATTTAGCTCTCTGTAATCTATGCACATCCTCAAAGTACCATCTTTCTTCTTCACGAGCGATGCAGTCTTGACCAGGGCTCTAGATCAATTGTAAACTCAATCTGCCTATTAGGCGGTAAACCCGACAATTCTTTAGGAAAGACATCTTTAAACTCCCGCACAACTAGTATATCTTCTACCGTCTTCTCGACTTCAGCTTCTCCATTTAGATAAACAAGGAAAGCTTGGCATCCTACCTTGTTCATCATTTTTCTTGCTTGGATCGCGGATATAACAGGTATTCTATTTCCCATGTTAATCCCGTGAAAACTAAGCATCTCTTCCCGAAAATTGGAAGGAAATCTTTCTTTCGTTACACAAGATGGTGGCATAACTCTCAGCCAACCAGTCCATTCCTAATATTATATCAACGTGCCACATCGGTATGACATATAAGTTGTTAGCTAGAACCTTAAGTGATCCTATGTCCAGCTCTAGGTTCAAGCATGTATGTGTAACTGTTGTAATTCCTCCTATCGGTGATGAAATTCTCATAGCTTTATCTGTCCGTTCTGAGTTAAGTTCTAAAGCATCTACGCATGCGCTTGCGAAAAAAAAGAATGTGAAGCACCCGTATCGAACAAAATTATAATAGGTATGTTGAGGAGTTTCCCCATACCTGCCAGGCTTCCCTGGTTTTGTTCGTTCTGTTTTTGGTGCAGAGCATAGGCTCTAGTCTGCAATGTCCCTGTCTGTCCAGGTAAACATCCATCTCATTTATCCTTGTCATTTCCCTAATTGCACCATGTTTCCTTGCTAAGGCCTCATGTCACCTTGTTCGTCATATCCTTCTCGGTTGTCATTACTGTTATTCCTTTATCAATTGCATTTTGTGGTTCGATCTACGTTGGTTTATCCTCTGGCATTGTTGCCTCGACAGTCTAATCTTGTCATAGAGATCGTGATGTATCCGTCACTATCATCTATTCTTAATTCAGTCTGAAGGATTCAGTTTCCTTTTTTTCCTCTATCGCTCTTAGGAATATATCTCTAATATATTCTTACTTTAAAATCTTTTCAAGAGAAATCCTCATGTTGGCATTTGTAGCGCCATCATTAGTAATGTCCTATTTGGATATACGTCATTTCCCTTAATCTTCATTGATTAAGTAAGTGTTTTTGCAAGTTAAAATCCTCGTCCAATTGGGACGTGTCGACTTTGCCCTAAACATCATGTATTTTCACTATCTTCTTGACATTCTAGGTTTGCTTCATTTCAATGTCAGAGGTACCCAAAATTCCACCTTATTTGTTATCCTATAAGTATGAGGAACAAACTTCTCAATTAGCTTCATCTTAAAGTATTTCCATGTGAATCTCTTCCTTTGTTCTCTTGAATGTATTTTCCTTACAAACTTCTCTAGAAGTTGTTTTGCTTGTTAAATTTAAAACACACAAGACATGCATTTTATGTCTATGTAACTTAGAGTACCAGTGCCTTCATCTAAAATAATGAATCTACTACGTGTTTCTAAGGAATTACCTTACTTATCGTAGTCGGTGATTCAAGCTTATATCATCTTGGGCTATCTCATAACGGAATAGCTCGTAGTTTCTTCAAATTGTTCTCAATTCTTGTCCCATTTTCTTGATCATGATATCCGAAAGTCATATTGTTTTCATTATACTTGGTTCTCACTTCCGAGTTAAAGCGTCATTGTTGTCATATAGTCCGGTAGGGTAGTACGCTTATGTACCATAACTTAAGTCCCAAATATAAGTGCCTCATTACCATGTCTCGCTTCGGTGGTATATTCTCCATACTTGATTTAAATACTAGGGCTAGCCTAATTTGTTCACACATCTCAATAATTATGATCCATCATGCTCACTATCATTGGTTTCACTAAGGTCTCAAATACTCGGAATTAATTCCGCTCAAGCATAATCATAAGGGTTGAGGTATAGAACGAGAGACTTGTGAACTGTGATGCTATCATTCCTTATATATCCATTGAAAAAAAATCTCGTACACCTCCATATTTTAGACATGTCCAACCTACTAACGAGGTCTTAAGGACAGTCAACTATCTTAAAGATAAGTTATAATCTCTCTGTTATAACATAATAAGAGGAGGTTATTTTCTAAGAATATTCTATAATTTCCTTTACTTCTACTCTAGCACTCAATGCTAAAGAGTATCTCGTTCATAACTTTATTGTCATAACACTTACAAGGTGGTGTAACTTCATTGTCATCGATGTCAGAAAGCCCATTAAGGGTCATCGTATCTATGTGTATCATAGGAAAATATATCTCGCCTCATCGAGGACTTCTACATCATAACTCGATGTATATCATTTCTTGATCCGAAAACTTAGGTGACAAGATAAGTCAACCTACATCATACTTATCGGTTCGAGGATTGAAGAAAACTCACCAGAACCAATATGTTCTTTGAAGTGAATAATTGGAATATAGGGTCCGAAGACCGAATGACAACCACTCGAGATCTCTTTGGTCATATGGGTGGCGGACCGTCACAAATACTTCTCAGTCACATGAAGGCTTGGTTTCAAAAGGACGCTTTATGAAATTTTCTGGTTGTAAACTTCTTTCACAAAAAGTGAGAAACTCAAGTGATTTCTCAATTGAAACTAGATCATAGAGTTAAACTCAATGACAGAACATAGTTAATGAATAAAATTCGAAATCTCATATAACTCGTAATGAGTCATCATAAATTGTGGGTTATCAACATACCACCATACATCTCAAACGCTACTCATACTACTGAAAAAATCCAAATTCTCAATTTGCCTTCAAAATTTCTACCACATCGTTGTCTCTCATTCTGTATAAACCACAATACTAAACTCAATTAATTTTTTTGATCATATTTCTATTTCGTTTCTAACGAAAAAGTCATAGTCAATTTGGAGTTCCGTCTCGTGTGAACATCCAAAGGGAAAGACTATACCCATGTCACTGTCGTATAGTGACATTCATCATCTCAAAATCATCATTCGATTCTTGCTATCATCATTTCCATTGTTGCTCTTTTAGACTTTGTTCTCGTCTTTCAATTCAAAATTCTCATTTTGATCTCGCTTTGTTCTCATTTCCATCCTCGCTTTGTTCTCGGGATGGAATAAAATTCTCATAGTTCATCTTTCTATGTTCTTTCGCAAAAGGGATCATGCGTCTTAAACAGTCTATGTTCTTTTGGGATAACATACTCATTGTCATCAACAACTTGTAATTGCAAAAATTTAAACAACAATAACATAACTCGATCATAACAATGAATCTCATTGAATTCCACGAATTCAAACATTTCACTTTTGACATATCAATGTCAACACTTTCTCATATCACTATCAGCTTTTCCTCATATCTCTTTCTTTTCACAACATAAAACATCATTTGCAACATTTTCATAACTTTCACTTCCAACCATTTTCCCATAACTTTCATTTCCTTTAAAACATCATTTCAATCATCATTCACAACTTTCATTCTCAACCATTTTCCACCTTCAAACTTTTCATTTCCAAAGCAGAGAAAATCATTTACCTCATTCGGTTGAGTTTGATGTGATAGAGTGTTGAGCACAATCGATCGACCTCTAACAAGTCTAGTGACTCAATCTGACTTAACTTTGAAGGAAGTTTTGGGATTCAAGGAACGAATCGCTCGATACCACTTTGTAACACCCACTATTCCTAAGGACGGATTAGTAGGACTATTACTGGAACGAGAATTAAGAAGCGTAACAAGAAAATGAGATATCAATTGCAGTATATATCAAGGAAACTTCTAGAACTTCATAGCATTTGAGATTTGGCAACCATAACATACATATGAGAGACTAGACCATTAGGTATTTAACAATGGGTTCAATGATCGAAGGAAATTAGTTCTTTACTCAAAACATAACTTATTGTTCTTGCAATGAAAACATGTGAATTACACATATGACGATGTGCACTCAAGGTACTAACTTTCAGCGAATAAAGATTCATACTGCTCAACACTGCTCCATCGCATCACCAGCTCAACCTGCACATTTAAAAACAAACATGCAGGGCTGAGTACAAGAATACACTCAATGGACTTATGCCAAAAACATTTATCATAACATTGAATTACACTGCCCCATTAGTAACACACGAGGTTTTATTTGAAATGCTCGTGCTTACTAAACATTTTCTTTCATTTTCATAAACTTGTCTGGCCAGACATATTTTCTGTCTGTATGATCCATATCACATCTCATATAACATCATCTTGCGCCGTAGAAGGAGGCCTCCTTCCACGGACGCTGTGACCGGCCGAGCAAACCTTTCAGCACACAGTCACCGTAACTGGCTGAGCAAACCTTTCAGCAAGTGCAGTTACCATTAGTGTACACGTTAATCCTAGCCAGGAATTGTCCTTCCAGCATAGGATCCGAATTCGATTTCATTCATAGTTGGTAGCGAACCAACAAACTTCATTATCATTCATAGTTGGCGAACCAACACTGATAGGATCCATACATAAAACATAAACATTTTGGGCATGTAATTAAATAACATTTCATCATCATTTCTCAAAGGAAATCATCAAATAAAGACTTTTCATTTCAAGAAAGCATTATAAATAAAGCATTTGTCGTTTCGAGAAAAAGCCCACCGATATATACTTTTAGCAATATGGCGACTTTTCCTTTCTCTTCTTCTTTACCTTCGTACTTTACCTTTACGTAAAAGAAAGGTTTAGTACTTCATTTGGTTCTTGGATAACTAAGATTATCATCAACCTACTAGACAACTTTAAATATCTTAGGATTTTGCATCATCATTATTGAATAAGAGATATAAAATATCTCAAAGTTCCACTTGGTCATAGTGGAGCTACTATTTTCTCCCATTATTATATACTTCTTATTTATTCTTAAGCTTGGGACAAACTTATTCATTAACATCGACCCACATTAAAATTCTAAGTCCTCGTTTCATTTCTTGTATCTCATGTCTATTTCAACTATTCGGATAAAACCATATTTAACTAAGCATAAATCATAACTCGTGCGATAATCATAACTCTACGCACACACGCGTTCGAATATTAATAACAAACTATTCTTGATTTCTCACACTTAACTAAGCAAACTTGATCAATTTCTTCCAAACTTTAATCGTTTACTTATTATACATTGTCTAACTCATATGTCACATTACATTTCGTATAACATTTACGGTATCCTCGAACGGTCAACTTTAGATACATGACATTTTTAGGAAAATACATAACATACCCGAAAATTATGATAAATTTATATGTCATGCTAGATATATCCTAGAATCTGATATGTGATAATATTTGACAAACAAAGATCGGATAATCCGAACGTGGAGCTTTAGATTTTCACCAAACGAGTTTTATATCCTAATGCGACAAAAATTCCCAATTTAATTCTATATGCTAGTAGGCTAGTATAGATTGTACATACTGAAGTCACTTTATTCAATAAAATCGAAAATTCGACTATAGCTCGGCTTTAAAATGAGCAAAAACCTAACCTTAATAACTTTTAACCATATTCATAATCCTAGCATATATAGAGTATACGAACAACATTAGTTCTCGACTTCTAGCATTTGGCATCATCTCCCTATTTTTAATACATTTCAAAAATAAATACACAAATACAAAACATGCACCAAACTTAGATTTTAAACCATAAGAATGTAGGTAATGGCGAGACTAACCTTAGTATCGGTTCAGATTTAACGGAAGATCGAAAATGAGGCGAGAAATTGAGAAATAAGGATTGAAGGGGAAAAGTTATTTTTCTTTTGTTCTTCACTGTAGCATACGAAATGAAAGTGAAAGTAAACGCAATTTGATTCTGTAACTTGACATTGCATTTACTTCTCTCTTTTTAAAAAAAAAAAACACGCACACAACCACAACACACAACATGCATACACGTAACACACACACTCTTACACCCTTACACACACATACTATATATATACATATATACGACACACACAATTTAATTCAGCACCTAATTACCATATATATAATATAATATTATATATGTATTATAACTTTGGGGATTAACCCCACTTTTCATACACTGCGTACATATATATATATTTTTATTTTCTTTTGTCTTTTGTCTTTTTCTTTTTCTTTTTCTTTTTTCTTATTTCACATATTATATATGTATGTATATATATACATTGCAATAGTTTAAAAATCATTTGGGATGTGTCCCAAAATCTTGTCAACTTACATAATTCTTATACATATATGTAATTTCTATAATATTTTATTATTATTACTGATGCAAAATCCTAATTTCAAAATTAGGTTCATTCTAAACCAAGTTTAGATGGTCGGGGTATTACACGATTTCTGTATTTCCATATTGAAGATGCAAATTTCTCAGAGCAGGACTTTTCAGATCTTCTTCCAGTATGTTGGGACTCATGTTTCAAACTTGTGGAAGATGTACAAGAGTTCGATTCAAAAGTAAGTGAAGGGCTCTTATTTTCCATTTCTTCTACCCAGTGATGAATGAAAAATCTTGAATGGGGCTTCCTGTCAAACTATTAAAACCAAGCCACCAATTTCTTTTATTAATTCTTATCCTTTCTGTTCTTTATTTGCTATTTCTGTAATCTGATTTTGTTTTTAGATTAAGGTTACTTTCGTATTGACATATGCCTTTCCGGTTTCTCCATGAATGTTAAATGAGGTGAGGTCGACAGAGTGGTACATTCTCTGCCTTAGGCCTCATCATACATTTTTGTCTAGTATTTGTCTATCAATTGTTTTCCTTTTCTTAACCCGGTCAGTTTGACCTCCTGTCATTACACTCCAAACACCAGTCTTTTCTTTTAATCTGCTCACTGTAGGTTGACTGCAATACTTGTTTACTAAGTTCTTACTTGAATTCACTATCCAGGTTCAAGTATTAAATATGATTTCTAGTCTCATTGGACGCATCACTGAACTTATTCCTTATGTAAACAAGTTGGTGCAGTTTTTCCAGAAGGTATAGTACTCGTTTTTTTTCCTCATTTAGGCATAATCAGTAGACAAAGATTCTAAAATTGATGTGTATATAAATCCTTCACTTGAAATATGATGTTAGACATTAGAGGTAAACTGTTCATGTTCCTAATTTACCTAACATGTTATATTCTTTATATTGATTATATATATCATCTTAGGCTTGGGAAGAATCTTCTGGTGAGAGCCTTCTGCAGATTCAGCTTCTCACAGCTCTAAGAAACTTTGTAGCTGCACTGGGTTATCAATCATCCATATGTTACAACTTGTTGATGCCCATCTTACAGAGTGTGATTAATGCTAATAGCCCCGATGAACTTTTGGACGACAGCATGCTGGTCAGTAGTTTAGTAAGCATGGCCAAATAGTCTCTAGCATTCAAAATCATTTTTCTTCTGTATCATTGTTAGGGATACAAACAAGGAGCCCTAACTCTCCCCAAAACCATGGTTATAGGGAAAGGATTGACACTCACTTATATACTTTCATGTGTAGTCGATGTGGGATATCCCACATCATAACATATAGTTATGGGAGGCTACTCTTACCCATGCCACTGCAATGGTGCCTCAACTTTGAGTTTCTTCCAATGTTTGGTGGAAATCTTGGATAGAAGTTTTGATTATTTAAAGGTAAATAGAATTTCTCTTTTGGTGGTTGTATATTCTCTTACGTTGCTAAAACGGTGGTTTGATAACTAACTTTATATATAGGTTGCTGCCAGCATTATTGAAGGCTACATAGTTCTTGGCGGTTTCGAGTTCCTCAATATGCATGCACAGACACTTGCAAAATTCTTGATCTGGTTATTGGTAATGTCAATGATAAGAGGCTGCTTTCAATTCTTCCACTCGTGGATGTTTTAGTTCAGGTATGCCTGCAGCCTTGATGCTGCAACATTAAAGCTTCACTTGAGAAAGCAATATAATGCTCAGTTTTCTACTTTGCCGTGCAGTGTTTTCCTGCTGAAGTGCCCCAATTAATCAGCACCACTGTGCAGGTATTTCTCTTTATCCATTACAACACTGTATAATTTTATATAATGATTTCTAAGGTTTGTTATGGGTTTTATATGATTTACCAATTTTGCTTTATTTTCTAGAAACTAATTCTTATATGCCTAAGCGGGGGAGATGATCATGACCCTTCTAAGACAGCAGTGAAAACGTCATCAGCTGCCATAGTTGCAAGGATTTTGGTCATGAATACTAATTATCTTGCACAACTCACATCAGATCCATCATTGTTAGCACATCTTCAAAAGGCAGGGTTCTCAAATGAAGAAAGCATACTTCTTTGCCTGGTTGACGTATGGCTTGACAAGGTCAGAAAGTGGTTTATATAATAAGTTTTCTTTTCTTTCCTTCACCTGAGAAATCTCAAGTTATCAGCATATCTTCAGTCTTTCCTTTTCTAGATTTATGCTTCATAGTTTCTTTAATTAGTCTTATTCTGTAGAATTTCATGAAAGCTCAACCGTTGTCTTAATTTTAGCCATGGCAGGGTAATTGAAGCATTGTTCTTTATCTGGTGTTGAAGGTTGACAATGTCATTTCGATGCAAAGAAAGACATTTGCCCTAGCCCTTTCCATAACTTTAACATTGAGAATGTCTCAAGTTCTTGATAAACTTGAGCAGATCCTTAGGTAATTTATCGAGACTTGATGCTTGATGTATCTCTTGCAATGCTATGAACACAAGTTTTTATTTCATTTTCTGTTACATTTTGTTCCTGATAGTGTATGCACGAGTGTGATATTGGGTGGATCCGAGGAGTTGACTGAAGAAGAATCAAGGTTGATTGAAACTGCTCTTTTTCCATGGTTGATTTTCTCAAGTGTCCTCATATAATGACTTATTTTTGCGATGATATCCTTGTGCCCTAATAGTAGCGACAATATGCAATCTAGCAAGATGGAGGTCCCTAGCAAAGAATTACGAAGGAGACAGGTACTTAGTTAAGTTTACCATTTCAGATCAAGTTCTCCGACCCCATAAACCAAATTCAGCTTGAGAATTCACTGAAGGACAACCTCCGGACATGTTCTGCCTTTCATGGAGAATTGTTTAATACCGCCATGTCTAAAATTCATCCTTCCTCATTCACTCAACTGCAACGCGCATTAAATATGCCATAGACTAAGCGTGGCTTTCAAGATGCAGTGGATATGCAATTTTGTGATCTGAAGGTTCCTTATTTGAATCTTTGAAAGGTAAGATACCACTTGCTCGGCATTCACTGGCTTTATTTACAAATTATTCAATGACTCAAATATTTGTCTTTTGACAGGTAAAATTGAAGATTCTTTGGCTTTGCAAGGGCGTTGACGAATTCTTTTGGTTTTGTTTCATTCTTGAACTTGTTCCAGTTTGTTTCATCTCCACAAATTAGAACTTATGGTGGTGTTTTCAGTCGAGCGTGTTCAGCACAACCACACTGTAATGTGATCCCTTCATGTCATGGTTTTTGGGGGCATAAGGGGTGAGAGTTTGAGTTATATGAGGTCTGCTTAGTATGCAGTCGGGTTCCTTTCAGGCTTTGGAAACGAGCGTTTGTGTACAGTTTTTCCTCCAGCGTGAAGTGTCTTCATTTGTTCCCATTTCTAGGGTTTGTTGGTGAGCGAATATATTTGGGACATTATATTGAAATTTTGAGAGGCAGTGTACTCTTTCCACGCTTTTTTTTTTTGGTAATTTAATACAGAAATTTTAAAGGCTGCGTCACGGTGGACTCGAACCCGAGACCTTTGACCTCGGGTATTAACCACTCTACCGCTAGGCCAACACACACACACACAATTAAATACGCGACGGGGTATTGTAAGTGTCTTTCCACGCTTTTTTACCAACGCTGCATGTCTCTTCATCTGATGTGTCACTTGATGCCATATGTTATATTTATGGACTTTCTGAAGGTTCAAGTCCTATTTGTTTGGCAACCTGCCTATCATCTTAATTGTAGGATTTCCACAGTATTCGAGCTATAGCGAAATATGGTGTCAAATGTGGGAAGGCTTGATAGTGTTGGCTGTATGAAAAGACTAAATACTGTCACCTTATTAATGGAAACCCCTACCAATCCAAATCTGTACAGACCTTATTAATGGAAACCCCTACCAATCCAAATCTGTACAGGGGTGAATATTTAGATTTTGGATTGGATTTTTGTCTAATCTGAATTGATATGAAATTCTTAAAAAAAAAATATTAGATTAGAATCATATTATCTGAAAATTTTATTATCAGATCTGATTCGAATTGAAAAATCTCAAAAATATGAAAAAGTCCAAAAATTTGAAAATTTGAATGTTTATTATATTATTTTTATTTATAATGTTATTTAATATTTTAACTATATATTTTTTTTCGTCCCATTTTTTAGTGGGTTTAAAAAAAGTACAAGTTATAAATACACATACGTATTAAATATAATTTGGTTTATTATTTCTATTCTAAAAATATATCAATTTGAATCGATCTTAAAATCCAATTTGAAGAAAAAGATATCGAAAATCCAAAAAAAATCTGAATTGAATTTTTAACAAGTTGTTCATCGAAGGTGGTCGGACAAAAACGGAAAGAAATTGTGCATCGAAGGTGGTCGGACAAGTTTTCTTCTTTTCATAAATTATCAATTCTAAATCCAAAAATAGAAAAATGGATACACAAACGGTCCGGACAAAATGAGACAAAACGCAAGTCTCAAGAACAACGATCGACATTCCACCAAAAAGCACCCATTACAACGGAGCGGCCAAAATTTCGTTCACAAAGTACAGAGCATAGAAGAGGGACTTTCTCATTCTTGAGAAGTTGCACCGTTTGGAGCCTCCTCTTCCATTGGCTCAGCTTCAGCCGTGTTCTCTGCTTTATCACCCTTCTTACCTGCAAAAAAAGTTTACTTTCATTGCCATGAAACATGAAAATCTTAATGAAGAAGTTGAAGTTACAGAAGCTATGTGAATTCAAACTAACCTTTCTTCTTTTTCCCTCCACCTTTCTTCCTCGATTTCGTGCCCAATGCTAACCAGGCTTTGATCTCAGGATCATCAACTATTTTTGTCGGCTGCAGCTCCTGTAGCGGATGTGAGGTGACTCGATCTGACCCGTTTGGCAGAAGCAAAACAGTGAACTTGATGTGTGCGACCAGGTCACCTGTAATACACATTACATGACATGAGCACATAATATAAATCACCGCAACAATTTTTAGACTAATATAGTTCGTACCAGGCTTCTCGTGAAGCACAGGATATGGTTGTAACAGGTCATGGTTTACATTCTACTAGACCCAAACGAACACGCTTCTCTTCCAAGGCCCTGCATGATAATTCATCCCACTCGTTATCTTCACTTAGAAGGAACCTCAAGACTGAAACAATTTACACTAAACAACAAACCTTGCAGAGAATGGCATGATAGGGAACTTCTGGCTTATTTCACTGAATATGAACCGAGAGGCTTTCATCTTTAGGAGATAGTTCTTGTCAACAGCCCTTTTATATATAGTTGTTTGTTTCTCATCAAGCAATTTTGGCTGTAAGTTCAATACAGCATTTGATGATAAACATTGACAAAAAAAGAAAAAACTTGTGAAATCATATGTGAAACAAACAAGTAACAACATATTTACCTTGCCTTCACCAGTACTTGTAACAATGTCAATGGCATACACTTCATTTTCCTCAAATTCAGCATCGTCAACTCTGGTATCAGGGCTAGTGGCACTTAATACAACCTTGTTGCCATCAATCACAAATTGTTTCATTTGATGACTTAGTACTCCTTCAACAATCTTGCAGTCATAAGCAGCAGCAACCTTTTGAATTGCATCGCTAACATCTTTATTCTACAAATAGAAAGAAAAGAGCAGTTAAAAATTTTGGAATCTTCAAACAATAGACAAACTCATTGCCCATCACAACTACAATGGTGTCCTCAACAGGAACACGTGTCAGACTAACTTTTGAACTTAATTGATCAATCCTGCTTACCACATGCTATTTAGTCCATTGAGAAAGGGAATCATGATGCCTCTATCAGTGTAACTATGACTATAAAGAACTTCGCTGGATGCAAGATCCATTGCTCATGGTTTTGATCATCATGTAGAGAATCATGTTTACCCTTTGATAACAACTAATACTAAAGCTATAGATACCTCTTTTTTTTGTTTCTCTTTGGGGGTGCGTGCAGGGGTCCTCAACAAGAACACATGTCACACTAACTTTTGAACTTAATTGATCAATCCTACTTACCACATGCTATTTACTCCATTGAGAAAGGGAAACACGATGCCTCTATCAGTGTAACTATGACTATAAAGAACTTCACTGGATGCAAGATCCATTGCTCAGAGTTTCGATCATCATGTAGAGAATCATGTTTACCCTTTGATAACAACTAATACTAAAGCTATAGATACCTCTTTTTGTGTTTCTCTTTAGGGAGCGTGCAGGGATTGAGTAACAAAAGCCACAAAATTTAATTGACTTGACGAAAATAATAATGCACAACAAAAAAGAGATGGTTTTTGGGAAACCCCAAGCTATTGCTTTACCAAGTATCAGGCCCAACACTACTTATAAGAACAGGCAGGAAGTAAGCACTTCAAGATACAGAACATAATTGGTCACCAATTTCATTACGGGTGAGGAAAAGAAGCATTTATTCATCTTATCTCGACTAGATGAGAGCTGAAGCTTGACACACTAAATTCAATGAGTCCCCTGTTAAGAGTAATTATGTCAATAGTATCAGCATTTTAAACAGACTCAAGAGCTGTTCGTCATTTAAGGGCATCAGATCCAGAATCATTTAGGAACTGCATCATAGAAATAACATTATTTAAAACTAAAATAATCAGCAATGGGGTCTAGACAGAAGGGTTTTGAACTGCAATTTAACCCTTAAATGGCATTCAAGAAATATACTATTTCACAGACACCTGTCCATTAACCGATTGAAGTTACAGAAAGAGTACATGGAGAAGCATAAAGGAATTACCTTTTTCCGGGCCTCACGAGCCTCAAAGCAACCTCAGCGGCTGTATTTGCAGCAGCAATAACATCAACTGCCCTCCCAGTGACTGGCCCTGCTGAAGTACATGGGTGTGTGCAACTACAGCAATAAAGCCATCTATGTGACACCCCATATCACTGTAGATAAAGCACATTACTCCCCATATCCAAGATGATGCCACGTTTAATAAATCTTTTCTATAAACCTAGAAAAATGCTTACATTTTCACAATATCCCCAGCTTCCAATACACTCTCGTCACCGTTCAAAGGTGAAAAATGGCAGACTGTATTGTTCACCGAAATGCATGTTGGGAATGCAACACCCCTTTCTATCTTCTTCTTCACTTTCTTGTACATGTTCCCTGTTTGCCTATATTATCCCAGCACACAATTATAGACAAAATTAACAACAACTTAGCATTTTGATATTACTACGAGAAATCCTTCTCTTCTAATTGAAGAAATAATCTTACACACAAAAGTTACTCACTCTCTGATAAACGAGTCTGCTTTCTCACAAAGGTCAACAATCTTAGCCTTCGGTCTGCATTCAGACAACACAAGCTGCAACGCCTCTGCATTTATTCAATCGACATTCATGCATTCATAAATAATTAAACAAAAAAAGACATAAACCAACCAATAACACAACAATGAAATATTCACAGATTAATCAAGAGCAAGAATCTAACTGTTGACAATTTCAGCAGCGGCTTTGTATTTTGTGACTACTTCAGAATTGGTGAGATCCAACTCTTGCTCCTCTCTTTCCTCGTCCGACATTGTTTCGCACTTACGCTTCAAAGAGGACATGCAACAACACAGTAATCGAAAGGTTTTCAAGGTAAGGACTAAAGCGATAAAACGGATGAAAAGCTAAGAATTTTTCGAAATAGAAAAATTACCAATTGAGATTCTCAGAAGCTATATAGAGAACAGGATTAGGGTTTAACAAGTTAGAGAGAGGCAGTGTTAGTGGGGGTAGGGTTTGAAGTCGGTTGAGTGAGGTGTGTAATCCGATTTATATAATCGTTTTTAGCGTTACAACTGTACGGAAATAGGGCTCTCTCTCTCTTCAATTGTGTTGGCTTTTTTTTTTTTTTTTATCACGGGGACCACAGTCGTTATCTTAAGTGTATATTGGGTAAACTCGAATTCGAATCTGTGACCTCTCGATCACAGGAACCCACCTTAACTATTAGACTGTCCTTAGGGAACGACTTTTTTTTTTTTCTCTTTTGTTTAGCCTTTTGGAAGAGAAACACTCTCATTTGTTTCTTTTCTCTTTTACAGCAGACAATCTTTTTCGAGGGAGCAGCTCTCCTATCTAATTATCCATTCATTAGACCTAAAAGAATACGCATGCCTCTAATATATACTGACAACTGCAAGTTGCAAATACATTGTTAGGCAGAAACAGAAAAAAATAATAAAAATAATAACTTAAAATTATTATATACTCTCTTCGTCCATCAAAATCGTTCATTGATTTTGGTGGTACGAGTTTTAATAAATTATAATGAGTGAAAAGTAAGTGAGTATAAAAAGGTGTGCCATTAAAATAATAAATGAATATATTAATAGATTGTGAGTGTAAAAAGGTGGGTCATATGTGTTTTTTTGTAAATAAGTAAATAGATTTATGATAAAAATGTAAAGTTGATGTTTTCAAAAAAAAAAGTGAACATTTTTTGTGGACGGACCAAAATAGAATTAAATACACGAATTTAGTGGACGGATGAAGTATATAATTTTAAATATTGCAAGTATCAAATTAGGTGTGCAATATTTTCTCTCTTTTTTAACTATAGTTTGTCAATCCTGCAAAAGTATTTGGCTGGTTACAGTTGAAAAAGTGGCAAGAATTGGCAAAGATATCACTTCGGGTTTAACCTCACCAATCCCTCCTCCAACTCAAAATAATAAAAAGACTGATTGGAATTTTAGAATTTCTTAAATTGATATTAGGTTAATAATCGTTAAATACTTTGACACAATTCTAATTTGTCACGTAAATTTTAAAGTTTGGATTATAATATATAAATTTTGATATTTTAATTTTTTTTTCATAAAATTAAATTATCCACAAATCGAAGATGAGTTAGCAAAATCAAAACTGATATTTCAATTCAAATTACTAAAACAATAGTATCATTTTGATTGCATAAAATCATAAAATAATAATTAATTATTAATAATAATAAAAATCAAATTCATCCTTCCAACTCACTTCCCTTTCTCATCTCTCTCTTTCTTCCCCATTCATGCTGGAATACAGAAAAATCTCAAATCTGCAACTATACTCACCTTAAATCTCCAATTCCTCTTCTTTTCATCTAGCCGACAGAGAAAACAAATTTTAGTACAACACAAGATTTGCCCCAAATTCTGGAGACAAGATACAAACTTAAACAAAAAAATGATTAGAAAATTTAAGATGTCCCATTTCTTCAATTGCTCAAGAATGTAACAAGAAAATGAGGGCTTCCTGTATTTCATTTACCAAAACTGAAAATAAGAAGCTCAGTCCTCCGTCCCTACGAAATGCGCATAAACACAAAGCACATACTAATTGAACACACTATAGAACTAGAAGTGGAATCAAGCATGACAAATTTTTGCTCTAATCCTCATCGACAGCAGACGGCTTTGACTTTCCTGTCTTCTTCGGAAACAAAAGATTGTGAATATTTGGCACAACCTCACCATTGGCTTATCGTAACATCTCTAAGAAGCTTGCTCAGCTCCTCCTCGTCCCACCGACGAGTTGAATGTGGTGAGGAACATTTCTCGACTTCTTATTATCCCTGGTCGCATTGTCGGCCAATTCGAGTACTCGAAATCTAACGCAAATTATTGCTCGATTAGAGAGAAGACTATAGGATTCGAGGGAGGAGAGTTGCAGATTTGAGATTGTTGTGTTGCAATTAGGGTGAGCAAAATACACGAAAATCGAATTGCAAAATATTGCTGTGTTGCAACTAGGGGTGAGCAAAATACCCGAAAACCGAATAATCGAATCGAATCAAACCGAATAACCGAAAACCGAATTATAGATATAATATTATTTATTTATTTATTTGATATTATAATTTTAATATATCAATATATTTAATCCTATTCATTTCTCTCTCTCCTATTATATCAATATATGATATTTGTAAAATATAATATTATTTATTTATTATATAATACTATCAATTATTTTTTTACAAAATATTTTGTATATATATAATATATAAAATGCATTTATGTATATAATATCAATATATATATTATTTATATATTCATTTGAAAAATATTTTTTCCCTAAAATAAACCATTTTTATATATATAATATTATTTATTTATTCTTTTGAAAAATATTTTTTTTTGCTAAAATTGTTTAACGAAATATATTTCGGTTCGATTCGAATAAAATTCGATTTGGTTCGATTATTTTTTTGAAAAATTCGATTAATTTTGTTCGATTATTTTTTCGTCCGAAACCGACCGAATAACCGAATACTCACCCCTAGTTGCAACGTGCCGTGAATGAGGAAGAAGGGAGAGAGACGAGAGGGGAAAGTGAGATATAAAGATGAGTTGGAAATCATTTTTTTAATTCTATCAACCAAAATGATGTTATTTTAATCATTTGAATTATCATTGCAATTTAGTTTTTGCCGGTTCATGTTTGATTTGGGACAATTCAATTTTATGGAGAAAAAAAATCAGAAATATTGAAAGATTATATACTGTCATTCAAATTTTAAATCTCATATCGATAAATCCTTTGATATTTGATAATTATCCGTAACTAACGCAGCAGACACTCAATAGAAAGATGGGAAAATTAACAATAAACCTGAAATTTATAATTGTAACTAATACTAGCTAACCAATACATAAGATACTACGATACAAACATCAGCAACAAAGACCAATTTTTTAATAAGAGAAACTTCTGTTATTATATAAGAGAATTAATCTGATCAATCAAAGATACACCTGAAAATTAAAGCAACCAATTATGCAATTTTTATAATTTCACAAGTTGCATATTACATACTTCTATGGCCTGCAGAGATTCAAACCACCAACAATTTCCCCGATCCCAAGCATTTCACTGTTGCTCTCATGATATAGATAAAATAGACAACAAAATGAGCAAGTTCAAAGCTAAAGATAAGACAAAACTCTTCAGTTCTAAACGAGCTAAAAGGAATAAAAATTCTGAAATTTCCAGTCCTAAAATGGATATGCAGATGGTTATATGGGCACGCTGTGTAGGTATCTCCTCTCGTACAATCCAGTTATCTGATCAGCCACAGCCCACATGATGGCCTGGCGGGTGGGATCCTCATCAAACGTGGCAATAACCCTTTCCACAATGCAAGAATCCTTCTTCAGCATATATTGTTGTGATAGCATGAAACATACCTCTATATTTCAACCCACTCGATTTGCTTTGAGCCATGAGCCTTGTTTTCACGACATCAAAGGGACCAGTACACACTGGACCAGCAGTTCCAGCCAGAAATCCTGATATCATAGACTGCCAAGGCAGGAGGACTTTCCCATCACCTTCATGTTTGCTCCACAAAAGCCCATCAAATGCATTTTTAGCGCTGAACATAGCAGCTTGGTTTGTTCCATTACGCATCAAAGTTGGGGCAGCTCCAGCCCACAGACCAAACAGGCCTTCTTCACGGACAATCATACGAGCACAATGTACAGGTCCCCTGTACTTGAAGAGTTCAGGACTCAATCCTCTCTGCTGCTGCAGTCTGATTTTTACCACCTGCATTTGTAGGAGTCATTAATCTTTTATAGTGATTGAGAGCAAGATTGAATGCACGGGCTTAGATTCTCGCCTCACGAGTCACGCTACATTACAACTTATGGGAAAACAAACTAAATAAGCAAAAATTTTAGTGATCCCAAACGAAAATATTGAACGACTAAGCAAGTGAAACATATGTTAGATAAACAACCAGTTACGATAAATTTACCACTTCGTTTGATTTAGGATAAAATTCTCAGAGAATCTTAGCTGCATACGATGAAAACAGCGAATATAACCCATGGCTATGCCTATAACAGCATGGAAAGCATCATTCACAGCCACAAACTAAGCTACCAGAATTCATGCTTTAGCCTCGAACAGTCATTATCTACGAGATCAAACATCTACCTAAATGATAAGCATTCAAACACAACCGCTTGTTCAATTCAAAGGAAAGCCATAAGATACAAAATTATTAGACTTCTCAGCACAATTAAGCAGGATTAGACAATCACCTACCAGCTAATGCCCAAGTAATTCGAGGTCAAAGAAATCAAATCAGCAAGAGGATCAGACAAATCGCACAATAATCCAATAAACATAAAATAAAAAAGAAACCAAACTCTCTAACCTCAAATGGAGTGACGATAACGAGAGCTTCGAGCATTCCCGCACCGAATCCAGAAATCAACCTCCCATGGTGACTGAGCTCCCCTGTCTGCGAGTCCTTGAACGCCGACTGCAGGTACGCATTGGAACCCATCCGCAGCGCGTATTTTAGCGTCAAATGCGTAGAGAAAGGAGTCAAGCCCTTCCACAATGCGCGGATGCCTTCGTTTTTGACGATGGTGGTGCCGCAGTGGACGATCCCCTTGTACGCACCGGTCCGGTCCAGCTGGAGCCGGGTTTTGATGACGTCAATTGGCTGCAGGCACGAGGCTTCGACAACGCCGCCGAATGATCCGGACACCGCCTTCATGTACGGCGGGATGGATTTCGACTGTTTCTCCGTTTGCTCCGCCATCGGAATTGGGGGTTTCGAGGTTGCCAACGGCGTCGCGTGCTGGGGAATCCTTCCACTTCACGGCGTGGCTCCGGCGCGGTGAGGGGAAGGGTAGACTCGAGATTTAAGAAGCAAAGTGTAGTGGGCAACTTGGTAGTCGGGAAATGAGGCGTTCGAGTAAGGGTGTGCAAAATGGAAATGGAATTTTAATTGTACGGGAGTGGGGGCCCTCAAATGCCCAAATCCCACCACATACGAAAAAAAAATTCACATAGTTTATACAT
Source organism: Salvia rosmarinus (assembly GCA_036937905.1). Taxonomy (NCBI): domain Eukaryota; kingdom Viridiplantae; phylum Streptophyta; class Magnoliopsida; order Lamiales; family Lamiaceae; genus Salvia; species Salvia rosmarinus. Next base: position 61,955,667 of record CM072818.1, on the reverse strand, counting down.
CCGTATGCACGCGGACGAATTTATTTTTAAGAAAAAATAATTTATAATAAAAGAAGTATTATTTATTTTTATTTTGTAATTAAAAAATATTATTTATATTAAAAAAATTCATTTATATTAAAAAATTATCTGTACATACAGATATTTGCATACCACCTCTTTATTTTAAATACTGAATTTCCTGATTCTCGTTGATATTCCCTTTTAACTGTTTTGCGTAATAAATTAGACTGTTTATCACGTTTTGTTGATTGTGTGGGGCGTTTTCGGGTAGTTATTAAAATTATGAAGTAGGCCTTATGCTGGGCTGGATTTGGACCAATTTTGATTGCGTTGATACAAAAAAAAAACATTGCAATCTATCAAGGGTAATTGAATAAGAGCTCATTTGGTAGATATGTTTAGATAGATAAGGATAGGATGTGTATTGTAGATAATGTTAGATTGGTATCGTATCTTATTGTTTGGTAGATAAGATATAAAAATATAGATATCAAACTTGTTTGTTTGGTACATTAGTTAAAAATATAGATTAAGAATAGAAATGACAAATGTAACCTTATGATAAATAAAAAATGACAATTCTATCCTAAACTATATTGAAACCAGAGAGCTACTCTTCTGTACACCCCACCGCGCATTTATCTGAGGAAGAGCCGACTATCTACGCCGTGAAGGGGAAAGCTGGGAGACGATCTGAAGCAGCGTTCTGTCCTTCTCTTCTTTCATCTGCTTCGATGAGTTCTACGCATGAAGGTTAGCATTGTACTGTCTATTCCAAACATCAGCAACGTTGCGCCACATGGGTTCATCGATTAGGTAGAATACATGAGATATTTTTGGTTTATTTGATATCTAGGTGTTCGATTTAGGGATTCTGTCTTGTTGGAGCAAAATTACACATTATTTGTACTATCTGGACCGCAGACATTGATTTTGGAAATTTGAATTGTAATTCGTCGGATACCCAAATAAACGGGCATCTATAATGTGTTGAGGATAAGGATGAGGATGAGGATGATGGGTTTTTATTTTCCATTTATGTATGGGCTCGGTACCGACTGAGTCCAAATTGCCGGTGAAATAACGAAAAAAATGAAGATGAGTTGCGCACAGTGGGTTAAATTGTATGTATGGTGGTATTCATGCTTAAATTTATCTTTCATTACATTAGCTTCACAGCGCAGTAGCATATAAAAGTAGCAATGGTGGTGGTGTGCCATCTAATATGGCAGTGTGTATATAGAAATAAAATAGAGGGAGTGATGGAAGGGGGCATATACACAACTAGGAATAAAGAATTAACTACACCAGCATACCTTATTTGAAGCATATCTCGTTGAAAAGTGCTTATCTATTTTGAAAAGGTGATATGAAGCACCTATAATGTCATAATACAACTTGACATATCTAGTTGAAAAGTGTATAATATCTTATTTATGCATCTTTATAGATTTACTTCAATGCCTTCTCCTTATCGTCCCACCAGAAGCTAGCATCGCATATTGAATCCGGAATTCGAAAGCATATATATTACAGATTTACTTCAGACTGTTTACTTCCCTCCTGCCGAGAATTCCCGTTAGTTTCACCCTACTGCACAATGTAAGGGCGTTTGAGACATTAGATAAACCCAAGATAAGATACGATTCTTGTTAATCCTACTGTTTGGTATCCTAGTTTCATTGAGCGCGAGCCGCGTTAAGAAAAGCGGCCCAGTGCTATTCCACTGTTTCTTCTTGCTTACCCATCTCTCGTTTCCCCCAAGTTTGCGTATCTTGCCATTATCCAAGGCTGATTACAAATCACTCATCCGAAATTATGACTATTGTACCCCTGTATCCCCTTTCTAGATACGCGACAGCCCCATCTCTTCCAGTGAGCACAAACCTTCAGCTGTATTTGCCAAAAATCTATTAGATGGAATCTTCATTGCCGCAATAATTCAACTATAAACTCTGCAATTCAAGTCCTTTCTTCCGTCATAAACCAAAGCTTACTTTTTATGTTTACTCAAGAAGAGTACTTTCTTTTGCGAGGGAAAGCTGAGTTAACTCATCGGCAAAAGAATTCGTTTCAGACAACACAAAAACAACGCTTCAATGCATACTCAAAATCTCTCAGATTCAACAAAAAATACCACAATTTCCGCAACTGACATTCCCCGAACTCCACCTACACTTCTTCAACTCCCACATCTCCTTTCACATTCAAGAAAAGATACCTTTTTATTTCTTGGTTTCAAGAAAATACAGAATACAACCCAGCCGAGAGATTGAGGTCCCAAAATACGCTTCTGCTACAAATAATCCATTCTTAAATCGAGCGAGAACCCACAAATGAGCTGGCCCATCAAGCTCCTGCAGGTGGCCGTACAGTTCCGTAGAATTATCTTGAACTGGAAAAAGCTTACTGAAACTGGAAAGGTGTCGGCCACGTGGGTGGGGGCGGCGGAGCAGCCAGGATCAAGGCGGTGCGAGGGGGGGCGGGGGGGAAAGGAATCTTGAGAGTCGCCGGAAAGCCCGCAGCCAATAAGAGCCCGGCTTCCTTTATAGCAGCGGGCGTAGTGTAAGAGAGTGATTTAATTATAGTTTCATCATCGTATAGTTGTAATAATATTGGTCATAAGGTTAAATTGGTCATTTTGTTTCTTAATCTATGTTTTTATCTAATGTACCAAACAAACAAGGTTTGTTATCTATATTTTATATCTTATCTACCAAACAACAACATACAATATCAATCTCACATTATCTACGATACACATCTATGTCTTATCTATCTTGATATATCTAAATATGTCTACCAAATGAGCCCTAACTGTAAGCGCTTTTACCTCTGTGAAAGAAGGCAGCCCTTAATCCCAAGAATCCTAGCTGCGGTGCTTGCTGAAGGAGATTGAGGATTTTGTAAAATCAATGTTAACATGACAGGATTTTGTCTTAACATTGGCATCACAATGAACAAGTAGAAGAAAGATACATTGTTTATTTATTAATTAATTCTAATGTACTTTCGTTCATGTTGATCAATGTTTTTTGATTTCTTAACTGTGCATCGATTTTCACTAGCTGCTTTACTTTGCCGAAATTAGTTAGATTTGCTTGGTATTTGGTTATGAATTTTTGGCCTCCATCAATACCTCGTTGTGACTTTATTATCGTACATCGATATGAGCCGTGGGAGACTCAACAAAGCGATAAGACAAGACGTAGTTGGTGTAAAAAAAAAAAAGCTTACTCACGACTTTGAAAGAACTTTTGCACAAGGGTGAAAATCCGACAATAGGTTTAGAGCGGGCTATTTGAACAAGTTGGAAGACGCTATGAAAAAGAATTTCCATGCGGACTTAAAGGGAATGCCTCATATCAACTCTAAGCTTAGTACTTGGAAGAAGAATTACTATTCTCTTTCCCAAATGCTTAGTAAAAGTGGTGTTGGCTTCAATTTGAAAGGGACTCACATGATTGACTGTGACAACGATCAATGGGATCAAATCGTCAAGGTTTGCATTTTATTTCAATGAATTCGCTTAGGGATTAGATGCCAAATATAAGTCACCGCATCAAAGTGTATATTGTTATTGGATGAAACTGCCATCAAGTTTCCATTATGCTGCATATATCGTGTTTTGACAAGATCTATTATGCATTTGAAAGAAGTACTATTGTGGTTATGTTGCCAACAAATTAATATACATGCTATTTTCCTTGGTTTGGTTCGTGGAATTTTATTTCAAGGTGATGTTTCATACTACATACACTATAGCTAAGAAATGCATGTTTCATAATACATCATTGATCTGTACTTACTTATAATATGTGTCTTGCATTTAATGAAAATCCATGGTCACGAGTTAATATCGGTACCATCTGCTTTAAAATTTGACATAAGCGCAAACACATTGTTATGTTTTGTAATTTTATCCATTTGATTTGAGAGGTTACTTACATGGTGTTGTTTTCTCAGAGTGATAATAATGCGCGACTGGTGCGTTATAAGTCATGGCCTTTTTTAGATGATTGGAAAGAAATATTCGGTAAGGACAGAGCGAACGGAGAGAGTGCCGAGGATGTTATGGAAGCGGTTAATGATTTACTACAAGAGGAAAACATAGCGTAAGGGCATAGCGGTGATTATCACGTTAGCTTAGAAGATTTATTCGAAAATGAAGAATGGAAAATAGCTCGCCGCGGTCGAGAAGACGATCGGGTTCCAAGACATTCGGGTAAGAAAGCAGGCGGTGAAGGGCTACATGGTGTGTGTGATTTCTTGGGTGAAATTAGCCGCAACACAAATGCAAGACTAGAAAATTTGGCTAGTCGGATCGGATATGAGTTTGATTTAGGCAAAGCGAGGAAAGAGGTGTTCGATCTTTTGGGTAATATCCCCGGGCTGTCACTAGATGACAAGTTTGATGTTTGTGAGATTCTTGCTGAGAAGGTGGAACGTCTTGAGATCTTCATGGGGCTGCCTGATTCTGCTAGACCACAATATGTGATGCGTCTTCTCAAATCTAAGGGGACGTAGGTTCGTTGATATTTCTACTTGAGTGGATAAACTTTTGCAAAGTGTACACTTTGGTTCTACCTATGTTTTGTTTTAGAAATAGCTTAGATCTCTTGGTGAATCTGTATGGCTATTTTCTTTTGATGTTCTGCTTTTGTAAAAACATGATAGTCTCAAACCATGTGCAAGGTTCTGCATTCGGCATTTCCTATTTACATTGTTATAAAAAACATGCATTTGGTTACTTATCCCAAAACTCCTTCGTCTATCAATTAGTCTTTGTAGTATCTTCGCATGAAATCAGAGACGGATGTAAACAATTAGTTTGAAAAGATATAATCCAAATTTTTTGGCGATAAGGAATGCTAAAAATGAATATTTTTGATGAAATTTTAAATTGAATGTTTTAATTATTAAAACGTTTTCGATAAGGGTAATGAAATTCCCCAAAATCCCCCCTAATTCTGGACCAATCTCATAATATTTAGGCCTAATTCTTTAAGCCTGATTATCAGTGTGTAATATTTAAAACAACGTGAACATAGTAGGAGATTGTTTGGCCTGACCTCCAGAAGTCAAATTTAACAATCCTATTTTTCTTGTGATGTGCCAAAATACCCAGGAACATTGTCACTTGCTCTTCAAGACTAACATATTTCCCGTCGCTCAAACCTCCTATCTCTCGCAATAATAGACAAAGTCTACCAAAAGTGTTGCGTTCCATTCGAAGATTTAGAATGCAATATGTTAGAAATCCTCAAATATCACGCCAAGAATAGCACGATTCGTCTCCGGGAATTCTGCAATTACACCACACAAGATCATACCTTTAATTAGTTATTTCCTTTTTTATATTTCCTTGTATTCTTTATATACTTTACCTTTGTGGTATCGTCGTTAATACGTGAAACAATTACCAATCTTATATTCTTCTCAAACATATTCAATACACAATTTAATATGGTATCAGAGCAGTAGCGATCCTCACGGATATGCTATTCTGCGATCATCATCTACCTTTCTACAAACCTGTTTTCCGCATGGAGGACGAAGAACACATTAAGTCGGCGACCCAACCCGGGGCAGAAGCTCTGGCTCAATAGTTGGCCACGCTTCTACGACACCTCGGTCAATCAACGACTGAAAATCGTGTCCCCGAGAACAACCAAAGCCAATCTGTCACAATAAGCATCAAATTGAACGAGTTCAACTATGCGTTGTGGTCACGAATGATGCATTTAGCCATCGGAGGAAGGGGTTGCCTCAATCATATCACTGGCCATCCTCCTTCTCCCGGCGAATGATCCCGCGACAACAAATGGTACGAGCGACCTCACGGTCATATCTGGATCATCCAAAACATGGAACCAACATTAGCCAACAATTACGTCCAATATAGGACTGCAGAGCTTATGGAGAAGCTAGCCACAACATACAACATCAGAAGGACTCACCAAATTTTCGAACTCACGGTACAAGCCAGCGATGAGCAAGCAAGGCCAAGGTACCTAGAAAGCTTCTACGGTTTTACAAAGGATCCGGGCAAAATAGATGAAAACCACCCAAATCCAATGGAATGCGATAAAGATATAGCAACATACCGAAAATACAATGCGAACACACCAACTTCTACCGAATAAACGAAATACGAACCTGAACGGAAGGACATCCTTAAAATTGACCCGCTACCAACTGTGGAGGCAACATATGCCATAATCCGGCGAGGGGCAGCCCGGAGAGGTGTCTGGGGATCTGAATTCATCGAGAATCCCACAGATCGCGAAATCGGGAGCGGTCTGGCGACCCAGAGCAGCGAAGCAGCAGGTATGGCGGCGATAGGGTTTCGGCCGCTCAACCGGTCAGGCCCGACTAAACTTAGCGGCTCATCATCCCGGGATAAGATCGATAAGAGCAATCTCAAGTGCTCGCACTGCGGAATGACAAAACACACGAAAGATATGTGTTTTCAGTTGGTGGGTTACCCAGAATGGTGGGACGACAACCACAAGCCGCCAAGGAATAATCGGGGAAAGGCCACAGTCGCAATGGCAGGGCCGGGAACTGGCGCCACCGGATCGCAAGGCAACGCCTAGATTTCAAAGGGATAAGGCGCCGCGACTGAAGGGGAGAAGAAATGGGGGGCGGCTAGGGTTGCAGCGAGAATAAGTGAGGAAGAAAGAGAAAAGACAAAGGCACCCCTAGCTTATGAAGGTAACGGGTCGGGTCTTATACCCGACCCATCCGTTTTTTATTCCGGGTCGCCCAAATCTCCTAAATCAATATCCCAAGTGAATGTTTTAAAAAAAATTAGCCACATGGAAAATAAAAGTGTTGAGTGGATATTTGATTGCGTGCCACGGACACAACGACGATTAATCGCGATATTTTGACGCTTACAAAGCCACAAAAAACCCATGTTCAGACAGCTAATGGGGAAATTACTCCAGTTGATGGGGCCGAAACGATAGAAATTTCTCCAACACTTAGAGTTTCTAATTGTCTATATGTGCCGGCATTATCCCATAAACTTTTATCTATTAGTCATGTCACGAAGGAACTTAACTGTACCGTGCTAATGCATCATACCTTCTGCATTTTACAGGATATCCAGACGGGGGAGATTATTGGACGTGGCACTGAACGAAATGGATTGTATTACGTGGATGAAATTGCTCAAAAAGGCACCGTGATGCTGTCTACCGGAACTACCAATACTGCTTGGCTCTGGCATCGCCGACTTGGACATCCTTCCATAGGTTACCTTAAACTTTTGTTTCCTAAATTAGTTTCTTCGGATCTACATTGTGAAACATGTGTTTTAGCCAAGAGTCATAGACAAACCTTTAAACCTAATAATACTCGTGTGAACTCTATGTTTTCTTTAATTCATTCTGATATTTGGGGGGCCGCACCTATCGTTGGGGGTCAAAATTTCAAATATTTTATGTTATTTATAGATGATCACACTCGTATGACTTGGGTTTATTTCTTGCACCACAAATCTGAGGTTTACTCCAAATTTTCTCTTTTTTATAAAATGATTCAACAACAGTTCCAAACCAACATTCAAATTCTGCGATCCGATAACGGGGGGAATTTGTTAATTCATCTATGGCAAAATTCTTCCACGATAACGGGTTAATCCATCAAACCACCTGTTCTCACACACCCGAACAAAATGGAGTAGCCGAAAGAAAAAACCGTATCATCCTTGAGATTAAACGAGCAATCATTATTGAATCTCGTGTACCTTCCAAATTTTGGCCTGAAGTCGTAGCTACTGCAGTTTACCTAATAAATAGACTTCCCACAAAAAGCCTTAAACTTAAAACTCCTATGCAAGTTCTTTCCGATATTGCCCAAACACCTCTACCTCTCACCTTAAAACCTCGTGTCTTCGGTTGTTCTGTTTTTGTCCATATACCAAAACATGAGCGCACAAAACCGGACCCACATGCGCGTTAAATGTGTTTTGCCGGATATGGAATCAACAAAAGGCTACCGTTGTTATGATCCTAAATCCGTCGCATGTTCACCACCATGAACCGCAATTTCCTCGAAACCTAATTTTCTACCATCACCACCTTAGTAGTCGAGGGGATATTGAGTCGACCCACTAAGTTGGTTGCCAATTCCGAGTCATTCGGTGAGGTGGTTCCAACAGAGCCGATTAATGGTGCCACGAGGCAGTTCTCAAACGACTCCACAATCGAAGAAGCCGATGAAACGGATAATCACCTTCCCAATCCGGTATCCGAAATAAGAGATCCTGAAGATATTGATATTGGACCAGCAGACGAGTCTCACGTTCCTCGGGAGGATCGAGAGGAAGTTTCTGAAACACAAGTTCCTATTGAATCGATGGACAACTCTCACGGTGGCGTGATCAAAATCACGGTACATATGTTTTGCCTCCAGGAGCACGGAGGATTCCCCAAGAAGATACTCCCGAAAAACCGTCGGACCATCCGGTGCCGATCGAAATGTTACTAACAATAATCTTAGTAATCTCGCAAAGCCTTTCAGGTTGCTCTTTACCAAGAAGAAGACTTGCCCAAGACAGTAGAAGAAGCTCTCAAGTCAGAACGATGGGCGGAAGCGATGAAGAAAGAACTGGATGCCTTGATTCGAAACAATACATGGGAAGTATGTGATCGACCACAAGGAAAGAAACTGGTTGGATGCAGATGGGTTTTTACCATTAAGAGAAAACCAGATGGGTCTATCGAAAGGTACAAAGCTAGACTTGTTGCAAAAGGGTATACCCAGACCTACGGGGTGGACTACTCAGAGACCTTTTCTCCAGTAGACAAAATGAGTACAGTAAGAACATTGATGTCTATTACAGCAAACCAAGAATGGCCCCTTCATCAATTTGATGTTACCAATGCTTTCTTACACGGAGAATTAAAAGAGGAAGAAGAGGTGTATATGGAAGAGCCACCTCGATTTCAAATTGGCAGCGGGAAAATATGCAAACTAAAGAAGACTTTATATGGTCTCAAGCAATCATCAAGGGCTTGGTTTGGAAGATTCACCAACGCTATGAGGAGCTATGGATTCAAGCAATGTAATTCTGATCATACTCTGTTCTTGAAGAAATGTGGAGAACTCATTACCTGTCTAATCATATACGTCAATGATATGATCATTACGAGAAGTGACACGAAGAAATAGAAAACTTGAGGAAGCAACTATTCCTTGAGTTGAAATGAAAGATCTTGGTGCCCTTAAATACTTTCTTGGTATCAAGTGCTTAGATCAGTGCGGAGGAATTTTCATATGTCGAAAAGTACACCTGGATCTTCTCACCGGGAATCTTTGGAATGTAAGCTGCAGACACTCTATTGCTATGAATCATAAACTACGAGATAGTTGAAGGTCTTTGAAGCAGCGATCGTGGAGATATCAACGCTTGGTAGGAAAACTCAACTACCTTTCCCATACAAGACCGGATATTGCTTATGTTGTTGGAGTCGTTAGCCAATTCATGCATAAACCGCAAGGCGATCACATGGAAGCGCACTCGAATCGTAAGATATCTCGAGGGACTTTCGGATATGGAATATTTTTGGCAAGAACAAACATTTGAGAATACATGGTTACACGGATGCAGTTGGACAGAAATCCAATAGAGCGGAGGTCAACCGCAGAAACTTCACCTTTATTGGAGATAGCGATAACTTGGAAGCAAGAAAGCGAAGGTCGTAGCACTTTCGGTCTGAGGCGGTCGGAGGAATCAAAGTGGACTAATGGAGATTTTATGGTTAAAGAAATTGCTAACGAAATTGGCTTCCTCCGAACAAACCATTAAGTTATTTTGCGATAATAAAGTCGCCATCAAGATATCCGAGAATCCATCCGGCATGACCGAACGAAACATGTTGAGATTGACCGTACTTTATCAAGGAGAAGATAGAAACACGAGTCATCGAACTACCCTTTGTCCGCTCGAAGATCAAATAGCGATATATTAACCAAAGTCAAATTCGAGAAGTTTTGCGGATGTATTGGACAAGTTGAATATTGGGATCCCACTACTCAACTTGAGGGGTGTTAGAAATCCTCAAATATCACGCCAAGAATAGCACGATTAGTCTCAGGAATTTCGCAATTACACCACACAAGATCATACCCTTAATTAGTTATTTCCTTTTTATATTTCCTTGTATTCTTTATATACTTTACCTTTGTGGTATCGTCGATGTGTCTGAATCAATTACCAATCTTATATTCTTCTCAAACATATTCAATACACAATTTAATACAATATGTATCACTAACTCCTACCATTCTTTGCAGGTGTTTAACCTGATCTGGAATCCTATGAATCATACAATATGGCTAACCTATTGAGCTACACTTTCTTTCCTTGTTGTGATCCTAACTAGGAGGTCGATTATAAAAAATATATCGAGTAGGTATTGATGCAAGATCTCTTCTATCAATAGGTAAATGGATGCACATCTATCCACATTATGCGGCATGTTAAAGATTAGAACAGTAAACTGCAATTGATTTCTGCATATAAACACACAATGTTATGTGCCATCGAGTGAAGATTACTATATTATCATAACATGGTAAGTCGAAACATAAGTAGCAAGCACAGTTGTTATAGTCTTTTGAATTGAAGAAGTTTTGATAGCACACAAACCAACACTTCAAAAATTAGGCAGCCACAAAGAACAAGCAAAAATGCAATCGAAATACCCCAGTGATATTTTCCTTATGTGAACAAGTTATATATGGGTTCGTTTGGTAGCCCTTATATGTGAGTCTTATTCATATCTTCATTTGCTTAATATTATGTATTAGAGTTTCTAAGCAACTACTCGTAAACTATACATGAAGCCGAAATTGAGGCCTTGCAAAATCATGTTTTGAGATCTAAACTATATAGACTCTTTTTCCTTTTTCCCAATATTGCGACATAATGAACAAGCTTATGAAAAATGTTAATAAGACTCACATATATAAATCTTGTTATGAGATCTACCCATTCAAAGAAAGAAAATACAATCCTTATCGAACCTAAACAATCAAAACATGAAATACAATCAAGATTTACGCTTTTTGTTTTGTCACACTTAAGTAAGATGGCGATTATGCACTTGTAAAGCGGAAGAGTACAAAGATTACATGTGCATGGTTAATAAATATCTGAGTTTCTTTAATCTATGAAAGATTATATCAAGTATACACTAATCTAGGACATAACCACAATAAAATATTGAGCATCCCTTGAGAAATGTATTGTTTCAATGATCGATTAGAAGTATTCCTTAATTTCTAACATCAAAAAGGGAAAGATTTGATTGCAAAAAGCACCAAACTAGATTCATAATGCAATTCATATGAAATATCTACAATATTTCGTTTTTATACTCATGTTGATTTTCATTAAGAACTCTCAATCAACAGAGCATACCTCCCCACTTTCAAAACACAAGCATAACCACAAAATACTAGCCGTTAGCTAGGGTGGTTTAGTTAATGGAGTGATGACTAAATAGTGATGAGTTTGACTCAAAAAAATACATTTTGGGTCAAGATATTTTATGCACACTCCACACGTAGTAGCTCTAGGCATCTCAAATACAAAACGAAAAGAATACAAAAAAATTCGAGCAATAGATGATATTTTATAATCCTAAATGAGCTGAATTCAGCAACTTGATTGACACTAACATGCACATATTTTTCATAGATTTTCCGAACTCAGCTCCGCATATATTGGCAAAATATGCAAGAATTGCTCAAATGGAGCTGAAAATTTCATCAAATCGAATTGAATATCGCTATCTGCTAGTAACAATTTCACGAAGACCAACTATTCTCAAAATTCATAAGAAATGAAAACAAAACACAAAAGCTACCCCTTCACAGAACACTATGCCACAGATATTTCATTCTTCATGAACAGATTTTGACTCAATTAACTACAGCAAGAACAACCACCACAGACAGTATATCAGATTCCAGAAGACGCATAAAAATTTAAATTTGAAATATATTGAAGAACCCCTGCATTAATCGCTATGATGTGTAATGAGGAGAGATTTCTTTTACCTCGTTCAGCTAGGGTTCGTCAAACCTGGGCTATCGAAATTATCCACACAAAACAGCGGATTCGAAGCACATACATGGTTGAAAAGTGTTTCCAGCATAATTGTAATAACCCGAAAAATTCAAAACTTTTATTAGTGATGTGTAAACCAATTATTTGTGGTGCTTGGACCTTAATTATGTTTAAGGTAATCAACGAAGCAATTAGAATCGATTCGAGATCGAAAACTAGAAAATCAAAAACTAGTGACTAGTCCCACCTGGATTAGGGTTTTCAATAGCTGAACATAGAATGAAAGATCAAGAATGAATCTTAACAAAACGATTTCATTTCTAGAATCCTCTCACGAAAACATGTGAGAAGCCAAAGAATGAGAATTTTCGGGCATACTTGCTCGGTCAGTCTTAAAAGCACTATTCACGAGCCGGAACAATTTCCAGTCCGTGCTAATCATAATAATTTGTGATAACAATCAAAATCATGAAGGAATATATTATTATGAATTTAGAAATTATAAGAATCAATTTCTGAAATAAATTCCTGAAAAACTTAACCGAACGCCGGGAAAATATACCGAAAAACCCTAAATTGATCCGAACGACCCGAAACTCGAACCAAGGGTCTAAATCAATAAGAAATGATTTATAAGACTCAAATAAATTATGAAAGCTCAAGAATTCAATAGAATTTCGAATGAACATAATTTAATCGTCGAACGCTGTTTTTCTGCGATAACTCGAAATTGACTTATCGGACGCCGTCCAAACTTCATGAAATTATTATAAACATTGAAATAAGTCTTTTTAAGGCTATTTAAGATAATAAAACCTTAAGCTTCCGAGAAATCAATCGAAAGCGCGTTAAAACTTAAAGAGTCAGTATTAACATGCCAAAACGGGTAATTTGACCAATCCTTCTCCCAACTATCACCAAGACCACCCCAAATGGGTAATGACAGCCCTTTAGGCTGCCAATACAGTAGGGTGGACGTTCATTACAGCCCACACATTTTGGAACACATTTTCTCTCTTTTCAAAATCCTCTTTGTTCTTCAACTTTTAGTCTTTAATCCTCCATTTCAAAACTTTCCAACCCTCAAATAATTATTCTAAGACCATAAAAAGGTATTAATCATCATTCTCTCCATTTTTAATGGATTAAAAAAAAAAATTAGATTTTTCTTGAATTATTTCACAAAAAACCCTAGTTTTGCTCCTTAATTTTTTTTCGTGACTTTTGAGCCATCAAATGCTCTCAAGACATGAATGAAAAATTCTTAGAATGATGTTCTAAGGCTGTAGTTAAAATTTCAGAATTTTTGGAGCATGTTTGATATTTTTCGATTTATGCTTTATTTCTTTTTATATGTGATAAAGCATGCTTTTGTGAATATTATTTGATATTGTTGCTTGTTGATATATTAGAGCATGTGGAATAAATATGGTAATTTTAGAATATTTTGAAATTTTCTTGTATTTTGATTTTATTTGTTGGAAAATAGTTGAGGTATAGTGTTTAATATATGATATGAACACCATATATTAATCTTGAAATTTTTGAAACACTACTCCTATTTTTCAAAAATGGGCAGAATTTATTTAAGTATTTTTAAGCCATTGTTTGATTTTATTTGTTGAGAAATAGTTGAGATATAGTGTTTAATATATGATATGAACATCATATATTAATCTTGAAATTTTGAGACACTACTCCTATTTTCCTTTGAATACCGAAAACTATATGTATATATCTAAGGATTTATTTGATTTCATTTGTTGAAAATGATAGGATATGTTATGTGTAAAAATAATATGAACCTAATATGCATTGTTGGGAATTATTGAACACATATGTAAAATATGTGTGAGGACAAAAAGAATTCCAAGCATTTGGTTCATATTATAAATATTAATTGATGTTTAATGTTAATATTACATGTTATTGCATAATATAAACATGTTGTGAAGGAATGAAATTTATTGAATATGTATATATATATAGTGAGTACCGAAAACATATGGGTGGTGAAAAGCATGGGTTTAAATTGTAATGCATGATATGAAATGATATTTCATGTTTAGTATATGATATAAGCATGATATGATTTTTGTGGAATTTATTGAACACCAATGTTCAATAAATTATAAATACCGAAAATAAAATGCTTGGTTGCCCATGATTTATAATTTTATATGATGATATTGAGTTGGTAATTAAACTCTATAGTATGATAGGAGTATAACATGATTTTATTGGAATTTATTGGATACATATGCTAATTATTGCTAATTATCGAAAACATAGCAAAATGGTTAAGCATGAGTTTAATTTCAATGATAAATGGTGCTATGATAGTTAATCTATAAGCTTGAATGAATGGTTATGATTGTGATGAAAGAATGGAACACTTATGCACACATACACAATGATTGTGTATTATGTTAGAAATTAGGTTTTTTCTAATGCTTTAGTATAGTTTATGTTGTGTATGGTATTGTATGGTGTTGAATGGTTATGTTTATGTATACCAACAAACAAAACCCCACGTAAACAACATAATACTATATGTACGAGAATCCAAAAGAAATCGACCAATTTCGATAACTTAAGAAGGAGTTAACGAGAATCGAAGTTAGACATAAATTAGGGTTTGCTAATAATAATAGGATACTCGAACGTGAGTTCCTAAGTTAGAAAAACCAAAAGCCGAGCTACAACGTTGATACTCAATAACGACAACCCAATACGACGTTAGATTGAGCGTTAAGACAACTCGACAACGAATAGTGATTATACAACTTATACAATCTCCAACGAATTAAGTGAAACAAACAATGTCGTGATGTGTAAGCAAAGATTCGAACATAAGATGTCGATCCTTATGTCTCAAAAGTCGAGTTAATATTCCCTAAGGAATTCATCTATTCCTAAAGTACTTACTTACATGATAGCATGTGCTCACTTGAATCATAAGTCAAGACTCCTCTTTTATTCGTCGTGCTATATGACAAGTCGTCAAGCATAACCTACTAGGACGTAACTACAATTGTTAAGTCTAGTTAGTGGCTTGAGAATATCCTAACCAATCATAATTTGATTACCGACAATCTATAACGTAATAACGTTTAGAATAACACTAAGGTTAAGAGTCGAGGATAGACTCGGAGTATGTGATTCATAAGTTGAAGTTCACCTATGAACGATGAAGTAATATAGTTTGGGAATTGGGAATGTAAGATAATCGAAATTATCTTAAAACAATCACATGAAATCATAAAGAAACCCTAATTGGGAACTTTAAGTCGTAATTTATAAACGACCTTCGATCGATAGAAAGAATCTAAGAACGGCTATTTTCTTATGAAGGGTTTGAGCGTACGTAGTCGGCAAGGAAGGACAATCACACCTGCTCGTTTAGAACCACTAGCTTTGGATTAGCAGGTGGGCTTTCTTGAAACAAAAAATGTTATGCATATCTCAAAGCATGATTTACAAAGCTTTATGAAATATTATCACATGAAATGTTATTGACTGCCAAATGTTTATGTTTTGTTGTTATCTTATCTGAGATTGGTATATCCAATGTGGTATGTGAATGTATTGGTCCACCAACGTTAAAAAGGGTATGATCGGATCCGACTTAGTTAAAGACTAACTCGGATTGTGTACACGCAGATTGTGTATTAAGGTTAGCTACCTCGATCGGTCACGGCGACTATGTGTAGGTGGCCACCCATAGTCTTGTGAATGAATGAATGAATGAATGATCGATATGGAAACAACGTGAATGAAATAGTCGAACGACGCTTGAGAAATGATAAATGTTTGGTAGGCATGAGTCTTTCAACTTCATGTGCTATTGTGGGCAATTCAATAACTTTTGATAAAGAAAATGTTTTCGCAATGAGTCCACCGAGTACTTTTGTACTTAGCCTGCATCTCGCTTTTGATGTGCGGGTTGAGCAAGGATTGATGATGGGTGCGAGGTGGTGCAGTGGCGCTCATTTTGATGCTTTATTAGAAATGTTTCTAGAACCTTGGGCATGCATCGTCATATGCATGTCCACACGCTTATTTGCCTAACTCTAATATTATTTTGATGTTTGATTATAATCGCTTATACAAGATTGAACTTGAGGTCGTACTGCCTCGAATTGTGCCCCGATTGGGTTATATTTGAACCTTGAACATTTTGACAAGTCCTTCGTGACTTGAGTTCGTGATGAATAGCTTATCCCTTTTAGTCTATGCGTTATTGAGTAGTTAAATGGTTAATTGCATTGATTAGTTATGTTTATATCTGCGCTTTATCATACCGGTGACGATCCATATGAACCGCATTTCCTTGGAAAGTCGGTCGTCACAATAATATTAAACAAAATTCTCATTAGAACCGTCGCCGGAAGGAGGTGGAAGCTTGCCAAAAAGGAAAATTGCATCAATTCAAATTTTTGTACAAACTCGTGCTGCACAAATTCAAGATCTGAACCGATTAGAGCTTGATCCGAGGCTTCTCGATTGATTCATTGTTTTGTGCTCAAATAGAGGTTGTTGAAAATGGCGCGACATATGTATCGTTCGAAGAAGCGGGGTAGATTTGTCCGAGCTTCAAAATGTGATATAGTGTGGAGTTGTGGGGTGTATATCGATGGGTGGGTTAAGTTATGGTTACCAAAGGGAATAGTGTTTTAACCACGGTGAGCTCTAAAAACCAGCCTACGAATATAGTAATATAGGATACCAAACAATTAGTTAAAACAAGATATGTTAGCAATCTAGCCTTATAAGGGCTACCAAACAAGGCCTAAGTCTAAACACAACCTCAATTTTCTCATAATAACCACTTTTTAAATAAAATAAAATAAAATAAGTATATTATTATGCCCTTATAACCTATTTTAAATTATAATCAAATAATATTAAAATAGACCCAATTTTCTTTAGGTAAATATCAGTTTATGTCCCAACATTTCACGTTTTTTCATTTAATGTTCCAACGTAAGCATATTGTTATTTTGGTTCCTAACGTTTCATAAAAATTCACTTAATATCATACCGGTCAATTTCTGGCGTACAAACGCTTACGTGGTTGTCAGAATTCCATGTTGGACTCCACGTCATTATAAAAATGAAATAAAAACGTGAAAAAACTCATTCAAAATGATATCGTTTCATTTCTTCCTTTATATTGGCATGAAAAATAAATGCAACGACATCGTTTTGGATGAGCTTTTTATATTTTATTTAACTTTTATATTGACGGGGAGTCCAACATGAAATTCCGACAACCATGTAAGCGTTTGTACGTCGGAATTTGATCGGCAGGACATTAAGTGAAATTTTCTGAAACGTTAGAGACCAAAATAACAATATGCTTACGTTGAAACATTAAATGAGAAATCATGAAACATTGAAACATTAACAGATATTTATCCATTTTCTTTCTTACTCTCACGTAACGCCGCTTCTCTTCACTTATTATTTCTCTCTTCGGCCTCTCTTTTCGGTGAAATGCAGCCACTCTACTTATTGCTTCGCCCGCTGCCGCAGGGCGCCTGCCGCACCTCTTCTTACGCCAAGAGCAGCCGCCTCGCTCCCGCCAGATCCATCACCACCGCCGCTTTATGCTCCTCGGCCGCCGGCAACCACCACACCAACACTCAATGATAGGCAATTTGATTTATAACTTTTCCCTTTCGATGTGATGCAGGTCAACTGGATGGTATGATTCAGTTTCCTTAGGACAATCGAGATAATTTCAAAACCAAACTCTTCCATAGCAGATAGAAGAAGGATCTGGTTGAGGATAGAAACAACAATATCTAGATTTTATTGTTTCCAATTTCTAACAGCAATTTACATAGCAACGCGGCATGCCATTCTTTTCAAGTGTTGGACTTCGAGGACGAACTT
Organism: Salvia rosmarinus; assembly: GCA_036937905.1. Classification (NCBI taxonomy): domain Eukaryota; kingdom Viridiplantae; phylum Streptophyta; class Magnoliopsida; order Lamiales; family Lamiaceae; genus Salvia; species Salvia rosmarinus. The sequence goes on along the minus strand of CM072818.1, from coordinate 61,937,675 downwards.
GGATTCTACTTTGCAATTGTTTTATGAGATTCGATAAAAATTAGGACACAATGATTATTACCTTTCTTATTGTTGTGGATGTGTCAACTGTGAATCCATTTTCGCTTTCATTATAGCAAATGGTTTTAATCCAATTCCTCATCACTGAAATTAAATGAATTGATTAGAGCTTGTAGATTGTTTATATGTGTGATTTCTTGGTCTTTTTAGTTCAATGCGATTTCTGGATTTTTATATTGTTTAAAAGGCTTCGTCAACTTCGGTGGGGTTATAGTTGATAGGGCTATTATTAAAACTTTTAATTGGGGCTATAGGGTATAATGGTAAGTTTTAATATTTTATTATTTTATTAAATAAGAGTTTATAGTGAGAAAAAGGAATATATTTAGAAACATCAATCTATTAAACAGTGCAAAGTATGCATGCAGTTTATACAAAACTACACAAGAATAGTCCTTTGTCCCCATGTTTTGTGTTCATGTGTTTGGTATCCTTCATTAAATTTATTATCTTAATAATATTTGTTATAATATTATAAATTATAATTATATAGTTACCAAAAACTAAAGGTGTAAAATTATAAATCCTAATTATTAAATAATCAACCATCTATAATAATAAATTATTGACTTAAGAATTAAAAATAATTTAAAATAAACATATATATACCCTAAGAAAATAAAAAAATAGTAAAAATGAGATATGAATGAGATACTGTCAAATATGAAACTTCAATGGTTTGTAACATACATTTGTGACGAATTCACCGGTGGAAATCATATTTCAGACAAGTTTATGTTTTGGCTTGTTATCTTTTGAGAGTTGATACGTGTTTGTATATTTGGATGAAATTACAGAAAAATGGAGTGATAATTGTTGAGATTGGGTTTCACAAGAATGAAATTCATCTCGATACGGGTTCGTAAATGGATCAAAAATCAAACTCCAAAGGAAAGAGAATAAGCCTCAACAAAATTATCACGTGGAAACCCAATGGGTGCGCCCCACACGCGACCGCTTGCCACCGTGTTCGATTTCGCCGAGATGTAAGATCGACGTGGTCATGGATGCGGGCGTGCTCGCCATGCTTGATCACGTGTTTTGGGTAGAAGTCCCGATATTTTCGAGTTTTAGCCCAACTATAAGAGACCTAGTGCTAGATATTTGTTGCACCTATAAATATCATCTATTTACATTGTGTTAAGGTTCTCATTCTATTTCTCATCCATATTTTCTAGAGATTATAGTTTTATTTTATTTCACCGCAACAAGTTTAGAGGTTTAGATTCAAGATTCATATTTCAAGTTCTATATTATGAATTTCTACAATTTTATTTATTTATTTAAATTATATTTTATTCAATTTTGTCTTATTTAATTCCAATTATGAGTAGTTGCTTTTTATTATAGGGTTTGTATGATTTAGTAGGAATTTATGTGATTGATTTATTGATCTTTTTACTTGTCAATTCATGATTTATGATTATTGGTGTTGATTTCATGTGTATATAACTTATGAATATTGATGCATACTAGTTGATTGATTAAATACCTAACGGGTAATCAAATTCAAAAATTCATAATATGATTAATCTAAATAACGTGACAAGTTAATTGTAAGAGAAATACTATTGTTGAGCTATTAGGAATTGATTCATATTTCTTGATACCTATAACAAAAATATAAATTGTATTAATCGATTATCGCAAGTCGCTCGAGAGAGATCGGATTAATTGAGTGATTCTCCATCTAAATTGAAATAAATTGGTTAATAGGTCAATATGTTGATTGTGTGATTTTCTATTGAATTATTACATTCAATATGATCAATTTTTATTCTTGATACTTTTTTAGAGTATGTTCTTTTGTGTCTTTATCTTTTATTTATCCAGTGCTAATCAAACCTCTTCATCATTTAGCTTGGATAATTGTGAAGCGTCTATATTTACTACTTACTCTATTTTTACGTTTTCAGTCCTTGTGGATGCAATATTATATTTGCTAGCCGACTAATACATACATTGTTTAATTACAGTATTTTATAGACATTGTTTAATTGCAATATTTTATTATTAGAAATTTAGCGATCAGATACCAAACAAATAGAATTGAGTATCCCAAGTGCAAAGATGGAGTTCATCAAACAAAACTTTTGTTATATACGCTAACTCACTTAGGATCATCTATCCCACTTTTTGGTATCTAATTCGTGTTTCATTATCAATATTTTAAGCTAATTTTTCATTTTCTTTTTCCTTCAGTTTCAATTTTTAGTTTTTTAATTTAATTTTATAATTATTAATTATAATTCATTAGTCCAATAGGAACTCATAATAATTTTGTATATTCAGTTTGCAAATTTTCAGTTAATAACTGATTATTAAGATTAATAATTTTATAAATAGAGTATAATTTGTTTAAGCTTCAATTTATACTAATAAATGTTAATTATAATTTATTATATTGTAAATTTTTTTACTTTTATAATTTATATTATTAAAATATTAAATTTAATAATAGGATATGAACGAGATTTAAAAACTTGTAGGCTAGAAGATTCCAACCACATTTTTATTTATAGATTTGACACAACATTTATGATTTATCGATTGAGAACTTTAAGTGGCCATGAAAATATGAGTAATTATTTAATGCAGTAGTATACAACAAAAATATTTTTATAGCCACTGGTAGGGGTGCTTAAACGGGTATCGGTTTTCGGTTAACCGATAACCGACTTTTTCGGTTTCGTTTTGGGTATCGATTAACCACTTCAAATGTATTTCGGTTATCGGGTATAACTGATTAACCGACGGTTATACCCTATTAACGAAATTAATTAATATATATATATATAATTAATTATTAAGAAAAAAATATTTAATTTAATATCATATTTTCGGCAATATTTGAAATAATCTCGGTTAATTTCGGTTTTTTTGTGTATTTTTTATTTTTTAAAATTTTAATATTAATTTCGGTTAACCGCTAACCGAACCGAATAACCGAATCGGTTAACCGATTTACCGATCGATATCGGTTTCGGTTAGCTAATTTTGTCGATTTCGGTTTGATTAATCGAATTTCGGTTTGATTAACGAACCCGAACCGAATCTCACCCCTAGCCACTGCGACAAAATGTATTTTCCTAAACTTTTTACAAAAGTCAACAATGCCCTTGAGATGGAGAAATCGGTTTTGAAGACCAGAGAAAAATAGGGTCATGGATAGGGATGGCAATGGGTCGGATCCGCTGGGTCCGGATCTAGATCCGATTTTTTGTTTTGGTGCGGACCCGGTCCAAATCCATTGGGTCCAAAAAATTAGATCCGGATCCATAAGATCCACAGGTTCATGGTCTGACCGGATCCATATGTTTTCGCTTCTAAAATAAATTCTAAATCAACTATAATTCACAAGAACACCATAATAATCTAAATACACAATAATACTATAATAATTATTTAGAATTTCTACAATTATCACTAATCACTATATTTGAAGACGTTAGTTACAAATTTATTATAAAGTAGGAAACAACAAGCAACTCGATCTTCGGTGGTGTAAATGGCGTGACCCGACGTGAATGGCGATTGATACATAATTGAGAGTATTTGAAATGAAATTTGGAGCATATTTGTTTTGGGGAAAATTGAAGAGTTTTAAGTTGAGGTTAGATATTTAATTATAATAAAATATATATATATATATATATATATATATATATATATATATATATAATTAAATGGATCTCGGGCGGATCCAAACGGATCCGGTCTCAAAACTAAATCCCAAATCTAGATCCGAATATGGGAGTAGGATCCGGATCCATCGAATCTAATTTTTGAGGATCCGGATCCCGAAAATGGATCCGGATCCACGGATCGAACCGGTCCGAAATCCATTGCCATCTCTAATCATGAGAAGAGTATGAAAAAGAACCAATGGGTCCCAACCAATTTTTAGAGCACGAGAAGATATCAAATTTTAATTATATATATATATATATATATATATATATATATATCAATTAAATGCATAAATTTTAAAAGGTTGTATCACCATGAACTTGAACCCTAAACATTTGACCTCAAACATTAATCACTCTATCACTGACCAACATACACTTATAATCAATATTTAAATATTACATGGTGAGAAAGTTCCTTAGTATAGAAAATAGGAATAGATATGTAAGTCTAGCATATCTTTCATATTTGTGTAGCACAATCAGAATTATTATTTTGCACATGTTAGTTTAACACAAATTTCATCCATTCATAGCACATATGCTAAATATATTATTTAGTACATCTTTCATTACAACAGAAGACAAGAAGGGTTCTATGTTACACAAAGATCCACAGTAGACACAAAACACAAAATTGTAGACAACCGATATTAAAATCTCAACCATTAATCCAAAGAAATCAAATGTCCGATTCATTCTCATTTCCTACCAAATTATTATTTCCTACCGAACCATCTCCTAGATATATGAGTATATATAATAATCAAATTAATTAGTTCAATCATAAAATAAAATTTATTTTGATTGATAGAATGAATAGACAAAAATAATTAAAGTTAAATTATCATTTATTTTGATAGATTGATTGATTTCAATCTTGTGATATCTATCTTTAATTACTCAATCCTAAATTTTAAAATTTAGGATTGAGTAATTAAACACGCCTAAACATATTAAGGAAATATGTGAGGATATTTTATTAATTTAACTTTTAAATTCGTGCCTATATATTAACCAAATCTTCGCTTGCTACTTCCATATATAAATTTATATTTAAATTACGCACATCAACCAAATCCTTGCCTAATACCAATTCCTTATAAATTCTATCGATATTGACTATAAGATGGCAAATAACAAAATTAAATTATTTTATATATGCAAATTAAAAAGATTGAATGATAATCACAAAAACGAAAACGGTAATTTGGATGTGAACCAGCCAAAAAGATAAACCACTTTCATTTAGTAAATATATCTTATTTATATTTAACATAAGTTACTCAAAAATTAATAATATCACTTTATAAATTGTCTCTGATTAAATATAATCAAATTTTGAAACATCGAAGGGAATTTATTTATTAAATTATTTTAGGAAATATATATATTTTGAAAACTAAATCTATTTGTATATTATAATGAACCCACAAATCTTATTCATCACTTAAAAAAAGTCAAACTCAACCGATCTAATTTAAATAGAGGAGGTTACAATGGGCACATAAGAGACAAAATTTTATAAGAAACTTAAGTTTGTCATATTAAGTTGATATATGCTCGAGCCCAACTTGCAAATAATTCGAGTTCGACTCGATACAGACATTTAATAAATTTCTATTTGTTTTCACCGCCAAGAGCTTAATTAATTAAAACTCATATAAATTCTCAATGGCCCAAGAATTAGAATTAGATCACAAGGATTAGGTCTAGTGGTTTCCTTTTTATTCGAGTATAGTTATTGATGAAATGGACTACACAATCTGTCACAGCCCGACTACTTAACCACGTAATTAGTCAAGTAATTGGACCGTGACGTAGGTTAAGAAAGATCTTTCGATAATCAATAAGAACAATTGACCAATAATACATCTCAAATCGACATATGACATCAACTTCCGTCATTAAGGAAACAAACATTTTATGATCAAAGAAATGACAGGAAGTTTAACAAAGTTTAAGTTTAGGTTTTCAAACCAAAATGAAGAATTGAATGAAAACTAACAACGGTGAGGCAATAATTACAAAAGGATAACCATACTAAGAATATATGTATTTAAGAAATATTTTCACAACAATAAAAATCTTTTGATGTTTCAAAGTATGGTTCGACAACATGCCCAAGACATGATATACATCTTATTGGGTCTAACAAAACGATTACGAACTTTCAAGTAAATCCTTATTCATAAGGCATTTCAATGAATCCACATTTTCATAAAGTCGGCAACGTAACAACGATGCCGAGATCATAACAACAAACTAATGACCGTTATCAAGATTAGGTCGGTTGATTTGGCATAGCAAAACATAATAGCAAATGAAGGCCAAAGTTCGAACGAGAAGTGTGGTTGAGAATTATGTATGAAGACATAAAACTCGGGCATCAAAACATGATAACCTCAAATGATTAACATCAACAATTTAAACTTTTCATCATGAGTCAAACATTTAGAAGCTCCTTTGACAAAGATTCGATTTCAAGATCCTCTCGAGCTCAATCGCACGCTTAGAAATACATGCGGGCGTGAGTACAAAATGCACTCGGTGGGTATTCGCCAAAACATTAAATCATTGCCTTAGGGCTATATGATTGACTTGCCATAACGTTAGCAATGCATGGGGTTTTAGTGAAATAACCCGTGCATGCATCATAATAAACATAAACATTTACTTACTTGCTTTCAATTCTTAGCATCATCATAAAATATGCATATGCATGTTCTCATGTCGCCGATAACTTTCTCTTTCCATATCCACGGACTTTGTCTATGTGTTGAGAAGAGCCTCTTCTCAAACACGCTATGACCCGGCGGGTCGCTATCCGACGTCGGTAAATCTCAAACATCATAACATACCGTGTTGATGGACCCAAGGGTACCATGCCACGGTCATACTCTTTATCATCTCTTTCTTTTCTTTCTTTCATTTCGTGGATAGGTAATGCATCATGCTCATGTTCATGCTCAAAACAAAAGTCATTTAACTTGAAACTTTGCTCATAATGAAATTCATTTCGGTTTGAAAACATAAAACATAAGCATTTCATATTAGAAAATATTTATACCCACTGGAGACAGGTCCCTCGGCGATCGTAGTTTTTGTTTTCATATCATTCTTCTTCTTCGTCCTTTAATCGACATAAAGCGGTATAAGCCTATCAAGAACCAAACACGAAATAACTTATCTTAGTCGTCGCACGACTATATCTTCTCGTATCAAGACACTATGGTCAATAACACTTGGGTCATCAGATCCTCAAACATCTTATATAAACAAATTCTAATGAAATTTCTAGAATAACGTTTATAAAACGCATTGCCATTTCAATACCAAAACAACCAACTTATCCCATACTTCATCAAATCATCACCGTATGTCTAAATGAGTATATAAGACTCAACAACAAGCTTCAATCATCTCATCTTAGCCATAATTTCAACGGCCCCTTAAGACGTCACTTTAGGTTTAACGTCGAAAATTCACGTGAGACGTCATCTAACACCAACGAACCTATATACATGCTCAACTATCTTTAAATATCATCATTTTATCAACAAAATATAAGGATCAAAGCTTTGGCATTGAAAACAAATTTTCGCCGACAAACTAAAATTTTACCGTTTTTGAATACGTCGGCGGAAAAATCCGAATAAATCATTTTAGGCTTTATTTATATCATAGAGTCCAAATATGAAGTCAAATTGATCAAATAAAATCAAAATTCCATCAATATGGAAGTTAAGGTTTTCGGCCATAATAGGGCTTTTATTATAGTTTCGATTTCAAACGTTTTTCTTGTTCCAAACACGTTTAGATCAATCCAAATATATGTATATAATGACAATTCAATCATACCAACATCATAAATTCAATATCCAAGCATGCTCTTTTTCGAAATTTCCATGATTTTCAAAATAATAAACATATGCTTTACAAATTCAACGTTAAACAATACGTAGACGTCGAATCTATCATAATATTAACAATTAATCAAACAACACATAATCATTCAAAATTTTCAGCATATGACCGAAAATATAACATGATCATAAGTTCATGTTTTCAAATTTTCAAACCATAAATGTATTCTAGAGATCGAGATATACCTTAATTGAAGACGGATTGAAAATCCAACTATTGGATCTTCTAAAATTGGAGTATGAAATTTTCAAAATTTAGTGTGTGTATGTGTGTGTGAGGCACGAAAATTTGGAGAAAATGAAGAAGAAAATGGCTTGAAATGTGTATATATATGTAGCCACAAATTTTATTTTATTTTCATTTTCTTTAATTTGGAGGAAAATTCTCCAAAATTCTAGAGAATTCTTTAAAATTCTCCATTTTTTCATTTTCTTTATAACATGATGAATAATCATGTTCTAGAAATTTACAAAATGTACACTTTTTATAAATAATATCAACGTTATAAATGCATACTATTAATCCATATCGTTCGATTTCAAAACTAAATTTCTAATAAAATGTTCTCTACTTGAAATCTTCTTTATAACTCAAATAACATATTATAAACATTAAACTTTGATTATAAAAACATTTTGGCTTTAAAACCATTTTAGACATTTAGCCGACGATTAGGGTTTAATCGGCAAATGCCGATATCACAAAACAAAGATTTGAAATTTTCCACTTTATGAAATCAAAACTTTGTTGAGCATGTATCTATCATCTCAAGACCCTTGGAATCTAGGTCTTCTTATTCTAAACAAGACCTAAGAATCTTATCTTAGGTTCTATCTCGAATCGATTTCAATAAATCTCAAATTCTATTTTATCGACTGCTTAACATAAAAGCTTCTAGCTTAAACAACTCTTTCTTAAGGATGCAATGCCCTTCTCATAATCTCTTAATCAAGAGCTAATCTCTGCTACAGGAATGCGAGGTATTACACAATCTATGTGGTACAGTTAATAAAAGAGATAGAGATAACTTTTATGATGAATATGTTCCTAGCTTACAAATGTTTCTTCTGTAGTCAAAAACTTATTTTCCTAACATATTTTTCTAATCATAGTAATTAAGATTTTATACTAGTACATATTTGATTCTTTAAAACGAACGTATTCATTTTATTTAAATAAATAAATAAGTATTAATGATTTTGGTAACAAGTTTAGTTAGTTGATTTTATATAATCATAAGTATAGAGGATTGGATTTTTCATAAGATTATAATAAACATGCAAGCAAAATATTATTAGACTTAAATTAGTGACAAATATTACTTCTGTAGCCCACGGTTTATTTAATTTTTACACAAAGAAACTGTTAGTTCTGTGAATTGTATAATTTCAAAATTAAATAAAGAAATTATATAATATAATAGTGTCTGTAATTGTTTATTTAGTTCAGTTAATGAAAATTTAATATTCGAATTTTAAGTTGATTGAAATTGTAGTCAAATATAGTGGCTACTTTTGTATCCTTTTCTTTTAATTAACATATAATTCATAATTTTATATAGAAAAATTATTATAATGGCAGCTCTGACCATTTTATATAAATAATTTGAACAACTATTCTCCTCCTGCAATGTACGATGGTTTCTATAATATTTAATTATAATAAAATTTATTTTATTTAGCAAATTTATTATACTGACAACGCATGACCATTTTACTAAATATAAATAATATTTGTGTTAGTAGAATAAATTTATTACTTAAAGTTTATTATAATTAATATTTACTTATATAAATGTAGATGTACTATATAATATATTATGTCATGTGATAGTAATTTTTTGGAGCCGAACTCTGAATAATTCACGAACTGTTTGGCTCGTTTACACTCATAGATAGATGAAACAACTCTTAACAAGACACTTGTGATTGTCTTATAAGTTGGATAGGACAAAGACGTGCATGATGAGTCAGAGTGTACGTCTTTTTCTTTAAATTAAGGATCGCTTGTTTGTCATGCCTTCTGCATCGAGAAAGTACGTAATCTGATTTCATAATTTTAAATTTTTTTATTTGGTTGAATTTTTATAAAATATAAAAAATAATAAAAATCCCCAAAATAAGAAAAGTAACGTAAATTTACAAGATTCTCTTTGTAAAAGTCACTCACAAAGAGTTTATTTACGTCTTCGGTCCAAACATTATTTGCTATTCTCGGTAAGCTAGTTTCGGTTGTTTTGACAAACGAATTTTTGTCAAGATCAAGTGTTGTTGCTGTTGCAATCTTCGTAGATGCTCCCCAATCATCAATAATACTTTCTTGATTTGCAAAAGAAATTTCATCAAAATCGGGCATTAGTATGTATGGATAAACGAGTTCTAAGGTGACTTTTCCAACTGGTATCTTCGATGTTTTTGGATATTGTTTTTATCTCCTTTTAACATCCCATGCTGCATGAATTTTAGAAGGCTAGCTAATGATCTTGTCTTAACTGAAACTCTCTTATCTATCCTTCTGGTATCATCGACGGATTACCTTGAGGTGGGATCTTTGATTTCTTCAGAAACACGTCATCCACTATATTTAAGTTAGCAAAAGAATATGCTATCTCATGCAAATCCTCCCGTTAAACTCTTTCAATGTTATTCATGATCCTTTCCTTGCTCTTTTGATGGAGATACTTTTTTGGCCTTATCCACCGGTAATGGATAAGTGGGTTATCCTCACTAATTGTTCTTTCTATGGGTTTAGAAGAAGTTGGTTATTGTTGCTCTAGGTTTCTAACTTTCTTCTGGATACCTCACAAGAGAGTTAAGATTTCCTCTTGTCTTATAGATAGAGCCGACAAAATGGGCCCTGCTTGGGGTACTCGGAGTTTAGGCTAGGTTGACTTCAAAATAAAAGGCTCGAAAAAAATTGAACCTAAAAAGTTCGCCACAAAAAACCCTCGGGCCAACCGGGCTTAAAAAGTCTGCCGATAATATATATTTTTATTACCTACTAATTATTTATTTCTCTTTATTTTTTTTTATTTTTTTGTCTTATCTTTCTCTTTAGTTCTCTTTTTAGGTTGTTTGTCGTTTTATTTTAGACTATTTCCTATTTTAGATTATGATTTTGGTGCTTTAATCTATTTTTTATTGTATTAACATATAATTTTAAACTTTTAATTTTATTATTGTTGATGTTAAATCACTAGTTCATATACTTAAATTGTTATCTACTTAGTTATTTATTTATTTACAATTAAATATGTAGTTTTATAGGTTACAAAAATGGAAAAATTTAGTGGGATTAGCTCTTCATATTTAGTAGCCCGAAAATTTTCAGCCTGACCCGACCCGAAAAATTATAAAACCCGATGGGTCGAGCCGGTTTGGTCGACCACTGCTTTGCAACCTTTATTCATAGATATCCTACTCGGTTCTTAAGGTACAACATATATGTTATTGCCGTAATATTGCATCATCTTCTAGAAATCCAGTGAAATTCCTTAGAAATTAGAAGTAGAGGTTACTCATTTGTTTCTTAGCTCCATCAATTATGAGGCATATGAAAGCTATCTCTCAGGATTCTCAACACCTCTTGAAGTTGGCTTGACCAAGACAAGTTCACCAGCTCTCCTCAAATTTGCGTAGCCAGCCAAGAAATCTTGTTCCATCCGTTATTTTGAACAAAATTTTCAAAATGGTTATCGGTCCATCTAAGAACATTTCGCAAATGTTCTCCATTTTTCTCTAATTTTTGAAGATAAAACTTGTTCATCCCATTTCAGACAAAGGTCTGGAGCCAAATTAAATTATTCTTAGAGTCTAATCTATTAGGATAATACTTAAAACGTTAAATAATTATAATGCTCAATAAATACCTAAGTTCTGGTATAATTTTAGAAGAGTAGATTAGAAAGCAAATAAATGCATAAAGAAAATCTTGTCTATAACCAAATTGGGGTAAGAATAACTCAATTTTGAACAAAAGGTCAAACATATGTGGTTTTCAATAGTAAACGAGTATATAGTGTAACATTTTTTAAAGTTAGGTATAGGATGTAATGAGATAATAAAAATGGATATATATTACCCAAATCCAATGGCAATCGACCCCACCCAACCCACCCAATAATATTTCGTCAACGTGGGCTATTCATGTGAGGGAAAAGTTTTGACTCTGATTATCACTGTTCAAACTGTATTGCATGGAGAAATCCGCCGAGCTGATTGGCGCTGTGTATAGATCGCCTCCCGATGCAATCGGAACACTATAAAGATCGGCGACAGCCTCATCCCGATTCACCAACCCGACAGATTCCTCCTCCTCAGCTTGGTTCGCCCAAGGATGCTTGTTGAACTTCCTCAAACCTTCCAATTCCATCGCCACCTCCTTCATTGTCGGCCTGTCTTCCCCGTTCAGGTTTAGGCACCTCTTCACAAGCTGCGCCATCGCCTGCAGCTGCTCCAACGACCCTTCTCTCACCACCCTCTGCTCCAATATTTGAAACAGTTTGTTCTCCTTCACCGACATGCAGAAATACGTCGTCAAATTCCGTGTCTCTAGGCTTCTCGCCATGTCGATGGGCCTCTTTCCCGTCATCAGCTCGGCCAGAACCACTCCAAAACTGTAAACATCGCTCTTTCTGTTAGCTGGCTCGAGTGGAAATACTGGGTCCAGGTAACCCAAAGTCCCCTGGACTAGGGTCGTGACCTCTGTCTGGTCCAGGAAATAAGCCTGAGGCCCCAAAATCTGAGATCTTGGCGGTGAAGTACTCGTCGAGCAGAATGTTGGCGGACTTGACGTCCCTGTGGATGATCGGGATGTTGGCCGCGGAGTGGAGGTACGACAGGGCCCCGCTGCCTCTGACGCGATCCTCAGACGGCTCTCCCACGACAGCCAGTTGTCAGCCCCGGCCCTACTGATGTGTTCGTAGAGCGTGCCGTGGAGACGTACTGTAGACCAACAGGGGTACCTCCGCCTCCAGGCAACATCCCAGTAGTTTGACCACATTCCTGTGATTGATCTGCGTTAGAATCACGACCTCGTTGATAAATTGCTCGATCTGGCTCGCGTCCATCACTCGCGACTTTTTGATCGCGACGACGTTGTTGTTGGGCAGGATGCCTTTATAGACGGTGCCGTAGCCGCCTCTGCCAAGGATTCTGTCGTCCGCGTAGTTGTTGGTTGCTTTTTCTAGCTGCTCTGCCGTGAAGATTTTTGTCGATTCCATCGAATTATTACCTTCTTCGGTGGAGGAAACTTGCTGTTTTAGTAGCATGCCGCCGTTTTTTTGGAAGAATTTCTCTCTGAGTTTTATCAGTTTTCTTTTCTTGAGGCTGAAATATATCAATGTCGTGGCAATTACTACGGCTAGGAAACCGAATCCCGTACCTGCAGAATTTAATTATATCTCGCATAGGATCACAATATGATGAAGAAATATAATCATCAATTCATCATCCAAAAAGAACACATAGATGCCTTTTAAGTGTTTGTAAGAACAAGAAATATGACAATGATTCAAGCTTGTAACTCTACTCATATACTAGCTACTACCTTTAAATCGACACATACTTCATCAACGATTGTAGTAAGATACGAGAGGTAAAAGGAGACAATTACCTAAAGCAACCTTGATAACAGGAAACGGAGAGCTCTTAGCAATGCAACCTTTACCCTTCTTTCTGCCATCCCCATCCTGCCCGTCGGGACATTTACAATCGTATCCCCCCAGTTTGTTAAAGCAACGGTTTTCAACACATTCGTGGATGCCTGTTACGCATTCATCGATATCTACAAAATGAAACATATTAGTCACAAAATGCGTGTCAGTTATGCTGTAAAAATTAATAATGTTGGCTATCAAATTTGCCGATTACGAGAAAAAAGAAGAAGCATACCTATGCAGCCCGGATCCAAATACGGGTTGCCTTCATACCCATTATTACACCTGCAGCGGTACCCCCCCAACCCGGTACTGGAATCAACGCAATCACTATTAGCCTTGCAAGCATAATCATCCGAACTCTTAGCTTTAGAGCAAGTCAAATTCCCAATGACCCAATCCACTACGACGGGAACTGTATCCTTGATCCGCTGCACGAAATTCGGGTCGGAAAGATCCGACGCCCCACGGAACTCGAACCGGTTCTCCTCTCCGAAAACGCGTAGCTACACGGGTCAAACGATGAAACGTTGGTGTGATTGCTCAAACTCGACAAATCCGCGCGGTAATATTGCAGCCCTTCGGCAGCGAAGTCTGGCAGCAGCCGATGCCGGAGCAGGAGCCGTTGATCACGTCCTCGGCTCTGGAGCAGAGCGTGACGCAGCCGCTGGTGAAGTTCCGGCTGCCGCCTCCGTTGACGAGGGCGAAGTCGTCGCAGCCGATGACGGTGAACTTGTTGAGCGACGAGTAGCTGAAGGGGTGCCCGTGATGTCAGACGAGGCGCCGTTATCATGTGTTGGGAGCCGTCTCTGTCGTAGCACCTTCGGGCGACGACGTTGGAGATGCGGCAGCGGTCGTCGGAGATGTCAAAGAATCGGATGTTTCGAGCAGGGCTTGTGGCGCACCGAAGGCGGTGGTACAGTTGAGCTCGAAGTCTGGGTTGAGGCGCAGCGGAGTCGACGCCGATGCCGAAAGGGTAGGGAACGGTGAGGTCGCCGCATGTGCGTTGGCATCCGGGTTTGGTGATGGTGGCGGGTTTGAAATGTTGTGTGTCCACGGTAGGGGCGGCAGTGGCGGCGAGTGTTGTTAGGTTAGGCCGCTGAAGAGAAGCCAGGCGAGGAGGGAAGCACGTTTTCCGGCATGGTTGAAATTAGTAAGGTTGGTTGTTTTGCAGAGTTGATATAATATATGCAGCTCATATAGCGAATTGTGAGGTTTGAGTTGTAATTAATTTGGGTTAACTCGATGATTGGTGACAGTTGACTTTGAGTAGGTAGACGTGCGAGTCATGCGATATAATTGTCTCAGGCGTTCTTCACTAAATTCAGCCTCTACTTAAAACTTAAAATGACAAGTTGATCATCTAAAATAAATGACTAAATAACAAAAATGATATTTGAAATATCTTTTATCTAAGTATCACAAATTATAGTCTTAAAATAAAGGGTAAATAGCATATTAAACCACAAATTGTGTCCATTTCATCAAATATGTTTTGAATTATCATAAATATTTACTTATAAAACCATCAATTATCAATATTGTATAAAAAAGATCTTGCGTCCATTTTGTAGCTTCAAAATCTTGACCTTGGCTCGTCGTATGTCTCATGAAAATGACACGTAATTTCATGTGAAATCTATATTATTTTATTTTAATTTTGTATTTGATATTCGATTTAATCACATCAACATTTTAGAATCGAAAATTAGATGTGATAGATTTTTGATATGATAATTAATAAGTTAAATAAGTAGTTCTAAAAGTTCGAGACAGTTTAATGAAATAAATATAAGTTAATGTTTAAAATGATATTAATCCTAAAATAAAATATCATTTCACGATTAAATTCTAAAATCTTATTCAACAAACCACCAGCAGCCATTTTAGAATCGGATTTGGAATTGGCTGTCAATTTGTCGTGTTGTAGAAGACTTATTAAAGTAAGACTTTGAACGGGTCACAATCCTTCGAAATTCCTACGAAATTGAGTTCTCAAATTCCACATGTGATAATATATATATATAGAGAGAGTTTACTTTTAAAATAAAGCTAAATAATTAATGGTAACGACTTCATATAATCCTCTTACATTCATGCAGAATGTAACTGCACTAGATTTTGAAGTCAATATTATACAATCATATTCCGACATATATAAGAAGATGTTAATAGTGACAGTTAAGGGTCCCATAACTATTCCAGAAAACAAAAGAGGCCCAAAATCTAATTAAATTGTTGATAAAACAAATATAAGACCCGATTAGCTTGAGATAATAATTCTATTTAATGGGCCACTATATCAAAGTCAATCCTATACATATGTGTCCCAAAGTTTAAATAGTTTTGATGGTACATTTTGAAGGAATTCTAGGGGATATCTATCAAAATATTCTAAAGGGTAAAAGTAAATGCTAGACTGATCGTATATTTTATATAATTTTATCCATTTATTCTATCACAGAAAATAAATAGTTAAATGCTACTTTAAAGGACTAATTAAATATCAAACTTTAAGAGTCGATCTTTCTTACTCCGTATAACTTTATAGTAGACGTGGATTATTTATTAGTACCGGCTACAGTCCTGGTTAATTAGTCATACAATGTTTAAAAGTATTTTTCTTTCTTTTCGATACATGTTTTATGAGTAGTGCATTTTGAGCAGTTTGAATATACATAATAATTGGTTCAAGAAGAAGCTACAGAGTTCTGTTTTCTTGGAAGGATCTTTTGCTCTGGAAGGTAGTCACGAAAGACACTTCGATTTTTCACAGATATTTTTTTAGAAAATAAATTATTTTTTAAAACGCTGGGAATATGATATAACATTACTTTAGCTATCAGGTTGGACTGACAACGTGTTTCACATTCACTAAGTTTATAAGCTTTCTCAAACAGCTTAAGCTTATGGCGGAATATTTGACAAAATAAGTTTATAAACAACTTATGTTTTGGCAAATATTTGGCAAAATAAATTAGTAAACAACTTATAAGGCGAAAATAAAAGTTCTCCAATTATTATATGCTTCCTTCTAAAATAAGTTCGTCATCCCAACTTATTTTTCATTATCCAATTATAAGCAACAATGTATTTTCAAATATAACCCGATTATGGTTCATTATTTTCAATATATACTCTTTCAATTTTCTCTCTCTAACAATTATTTCTTTCAATAATTCATAATTCTCTCTATAGCTTATAAACTCAATTACTCAAATACTTTGACAATTTATAAATTATTGAATCTTTATTACTTCTAAACTCTTAAAACATCTTATAAATTATTTGAAATTATAAGCTCTCTACAATATGCTTATTTAAATATTCTCTAATTCTAGCAACTGGAAACACTACAGTACATATTTAATAAATATAATAATTTGAAAAGGTTCGTTATCAACCAAATTAGTTGAGTGCGAAGTTGTCATTTCACTTAGTTTAATGATTAAATAAAGACTACATTGTCATTTGAATAAATTACTATTGGTGGGTACATTTATGCTAGTTGATCATTTCAGACTTATCAATATTTCTTGTTTTTATATATTATTATGTGTTTTTTTTCCTCATGCACGTAGTTGCGCATATGGTCGATTATAATCTTACCATTGGTCTATTGGCATATATATTAATATTATATAGTACTACTTATCAACTAGCGAAAAGAATAATCGGAACATAATTTAAAACGAAAGATCTCCAACGAGGAATTCGGTGTATAGAAATAGAATATTGATTATTGAGTTGTCACCAGTCAATGCTAGCACGTACTGGTTTTACTTGATGGAAAGAGTTTTTTCTATTTTTTTATATTAAGTCATCGACGACTCCGTACTTACGTTGACTTGCTCTGGTATTCGAGACTTCGTCAATATTCTTGTGAACTAACTAATTTGTATATTAAGATTTACGATTGTTAGATCAGATGAGTACTTTTACATGAAATTCACGATTTTATCTTCATCCATCATATTCACAATATTATCTTCATCCATCATATTTGTTCCTCGATTTTGGTGACGGGTTTAATAAATCAGAACGTGTAAAGTAAGTGATAAAAAATGAGGGTCATGACGATAATAAACGAATATATTAATGGATAGTTAATGTAGAAAGGTGGACCATTGGTGGTTTTGTAAATAAGTGAATATGTTTAGAGATAAATGTGAAGTTGATGTTTTCAAAAAAAAGTGAATATTTTTTATGGACGGACCAAAATAAAATTAAACGAACGATTTTATTTGGATTTGGTGGGCGAAAGGAATATCACTTATTGAATATATTAGTTGTACAAATGTTTTGTATCCCATATTACTTTTGTTTTGAATTTTAATTTAGTTTGTTGCATGTAGAAAACTTCACATAGCACATATTTTAATAATACTGCTTAATTTATTGATGCATAAACCGAGATTTATATGGAACATATATAAAAATATTCTACACAATTATTGTGCCATGCTAATTTTTCTGACTATCAGAATTAGTTTGAGTTAAGAAATATTTAAATTTTTTAAATTGTGCCTCATTTTACTTTCGTATCGCATTTTCTGTAAAGAAATTTTCAAATATGGAAACATTATATAACATACTTGTAACATATAAGTTGCATGTTTTATTGTTGCACAAACTATGCTTTTCAGAGCACCTATTTAACAAAAATTGCATAATTGTTGTCCCAAAATGTCTGCATTTTACATTTGTATTGAATCGATAAAATTAATTTGTTGCACATAAAATATTTTGTATCACATTCGTAACATTTTCTTCTACGTAATTTTATTGTTGTATAAACGAACACCTCCCCGCAACAAAAAAAAAACAATCCAACTTAAATGTAATTACATAAGCAATGCAAATATATATAGTTTGGTTTAAATTAGAACCA
This sequence comes from Salvia rosmarinus, assembly GCA_036937905.1. Lineage (NCBI taxonomy): Eukaryota > Viridiplantae > Streptophyta > Magnoliopsida > Lamiales > Lamiaceae > Salvia > Salvia rosmarinus. Next base: position 61,919,452 of record CM072818.1, on the reverse strand, counting down.
TTTTATCCTAAAATCGACAACCAATGAATTAGTATGAAAGTTGATGAATCCATTGATAAAGTTTCGAATTCAAAAAAAATTCACCCGGTTCGAATCCCACGAGGACGAAATTCTATTTTTTGAATTCAAGAACTTTCCCAAAGGATTCATTAACTTCACCGTGAATTCATCATTTTTGTTCTCACGCTCACAATAAAAATGGTTCTCACGTTAACCATTCCCTACACACACACAAATACACACACACACACACACACACACACACACATATATATATATATATATATATATATATATATATATATAGTGAGAGAGAGAGAGAGAACTACCTCTTAGATGAAAACTAAGAATCGATAATCACCGTTAGATTGAATAAGATCCGACGACTCATAATTATTTAATGATAAAATAGTCAAATCCCCAAATTTTCGTTAATAGGATCTTTCACATTCTATTATTCGTTGTTCGTAATTCATGTTGTTATTCATGTAAACGTACTGTGCATGCTATCACAATCCAATTAATTGTTATGTTCGTAATTCATGTTGTTGTGCATGTAATTGTAGTGATTGTGCATATATGAACTGTTACATAAATGAATAAATAAAATCCTTGATTATAGGGTTAAACGGTTACCATTAAAATCTGATAATAATAAACTATCTATGATTAATCTCGACCGTTAGATTATAAAAATAGATGAACTACATTAGTTCTCAAAAGTTAGAGTTCTCATTTGATCAACTCCATATATAGGGTTGGTTATGTGAACCACCTCAAGATAAGAAATAAGAACTAATCACTACCCTTGATTTTATTTAATCTAATGGCCCATAGTTAATCCATGCATAAAATCGAGTTCTCTTATGTGTCGTTTTCACAATTAAACACGTTATGGACATAAGTGTCATTTGAGAATTCATCCTACCCCAAAATCTTCCTCTCTATATATATCTCTCTTTCATGTTATCTTCTCTCTTGGGTACTCAAAATCTCTGGAAATCAAGTCAAATATTCATTGCGATATTCTCTCAAATTGAACATAGTTTTTCTCTCAATCCAAGTCGGTTATACATAGTTGTTCGCCGCATACAACACTTGTGTACCGAGATCTATTTCATGAATTCGATTATGTGAAAAATCCAACTTTTGAATAATAACACTACACTTTCGATTTCTCTGTCGCATATTGCTTGCATCGACTATGTGCAAGAAAATTCTTACAAGAGAAATAGGTTTAAAATTTAGATTTTTAGAGTTTAGATATATATTTTTGTTTGTTTGTTTGTTTTTGTGTGTGCTGAAATTAGGTTTTATCGTTGATATTTTAGCAAATATTGATGTGCATTTTAGTATAAGATGGACCGATGCACATAGATTTCAGTTTTGTTGTTCGTCTCATTACTTCTTCAAATAAATGGATTTGTTTAATTGCATAAGAACATTTATTTGTGCTTGAAATTCATTTTCATTGTGCGTTATTTACATTTATATATATATAGGTTTGTTTCTTTGCATAATTACATTTGGTTTTTGCACAAGAAGTTTGTTTGTGTGCATAATTACATTTATTATAATATTGTATGATTTTTTAGTTTTTGCATTACATTCATGTCATATTTTTGTACATCTATTTCAAAGTAGTTGTGCATTTATTTTATACTTCACATTTGGATTATACTTTGTGCATATACTTCATTACCGCAGTATTTATTTTACAGCTTGGAAAATGGGTTTTTCTTTGCATACATCGTTATTTGTTACGACAAGTACTTAGTTCATGTGTTGAATGTGAATAAATATCAATGATTGTATATGTTTGTGCATATAAATCCCTTTTATGCATAATGCATATATGCATCAGAGAAAATATGTTGTACAATAATATTGTTGTGGATTTAAATGCAAAGTTGTGATATGTAATTAATATTATTTTTATAATTCTTTCAAATAAAAAGCAAAGTGTATAAATATTGGAGGTGTTAAGGGAAACTCCGATCGGTCGCAAGAGTGCCTGAAAAAAAGATAAAGCAATTGGCTGAAAGCAACCCCACTGAAAATGTTAGTAAGATAAAACATAGTGTACAATAGAATAAGATTTATACTAATCCAAACTCATTATGTTTAGTATTCACCATTACGCATACGACATGTACTATTTACGATATATTATGCAAGTTAAATGTTAGTTTGTTTGTGAAGTTCAGTTGCATATTTCAATGGATTATTTATCTCTTGTGCCTATTTGTTTGTTGATGTGCAATATGTTTTAATAACATGTTCAACAAATAATGAGAGTTTATCTATGTGATATATGTATACAAACAAGTATTAGAATGTATTATTTTATGAGATTCTTTACTTATATGGACTACATTTGTTGTGTAAGTAAATAGTCCCTTATGTAATCGATAATTGGCGATGTTGTATATGATATGCTCATATGAGAAAGTGTGCAACGATATCGTAAGTATTCGACCTCATGCACAAGTGTATTTCCAAAATGTATTACGACGATAATCACATGCACAATATATATGACAAACCTAATAATATTATTGTATTTATGCACATTAACAATTTTTGATTTCATCGAAAGAGAGAAGGGCATGTAGAATATTTCATATTGTAGGAACAAATCGTTGTGTGTGTGTATATATATATATAGAGAGAGAGAGAGAGAGAGACAAATGAAAACTACATTCTTTTGCAAACTTGCAAACAATACACAATAGGTATAAAATTGATGTACAATGATTTCGCTCTAAAATTGATATCTTGTGTATAAATTTAGAGCGAAATCATCAGCATCGCCTTTATATGCCGTGTTTAATTCGCAAGTTTGTAAAAATTATAGTTTCTCTCTCTCTCTCTCTCTCTATATATATATATATATATATATATATATATATATATATATATAGTAATATTCATGAAATGAAAATAAGTAAAGAATAAGAATAATCTAAACCATTGATTTTAGTAAATCAATGGACATGATTTATTTTCGTTGTGCTACTTAATAATAACTATATGTGCTATAAATTTTTACTTACGCTTTGGTCAAGGTTATATAAGTAATTTAATCTTATAAGAATCGATTTTTTTCCTTAATTTAAGGTGATACATGATTTTATCCTTATTTTTAGGGATTTTTTGTAATATATCCTTTAATATATTATCTACAATATTATTTCAGTTTCAATAATTAATATATGCATATTTATTTGTTATTTAAGCTAGCAAATCTATGAAAACTCAAGTAAAATAATCTATATAATGATTCATAAGTGTGATTCAGATTATAGCACCGATTTAATATTTTGTGGCATTTTTTATTATTCGTTGCATATACTACTAAAATTTTGAAAATAAATGTCACTCATTTTATATGTTGTTCGCACTATGAAATATTATTGATGTATATGTGCTACAAAACATATGCATGTGCAAAAAAACACTCAAACGTAACAAAAAAAAAAAAATAAACACAACATATATATTAAAATAAATAATCAAATTATTTGACAATAATTTACAAAATTTTAGTATATGCATAATGAATAAACTAAATATGCTACTAAAATGTTTCATCAACAGTAATAAAAGTGAAAAGCATGTATAAATGAATACATAGTTTTTACATGCTTATGTGCAAATGAATATGCTTAAAATGCTATAAAATGCTTCACAAGTGCAATAACTAAAAACATGTATGAATCAATAATTTTTTTATCTGCTTATTATTTTTATAGCTTTGATCACAAATAAATTTTCAGATATTAAGTATAGAAACCAAATAATCTATAATAAGTTAAATGATAACAATGAAGAAATTCCTTAAAAATAGGTTAAAATAGTGTGTTACCTATATTTAAGGGGAAAATGTTTTAATAATAATAAATTATTGATTTAATCTTGAAAATATCCCTCATGAAAAATTATAGCACATATAACTACAATTTTAGTACAAAGAAAATAAATCTTGTCCATTGATTTACTAAAATCAATGGTTTTAGATTATTCTTATTTCTTACAAAACACAAAACACAAAACTGTAGAGTAATCAAATTAAATCTCAACCATTGATCCAAAGAAATCAAAGGTCCGTATTCATTCTCATTTCTTACCAAATTATCATTTCCTACCGATCCATCTCCTATATATATATATATATATATATAGTGAATGGATCAACGAGAATCACATTTTTATGAACTCTCGAACCATGATAAGACGTTGAAGATGATGATAAACAAGATAAGTTAGATAATCTAAAACTTTCTAAAATTATTTTGTTGTGCAATAATTTTAGAAAGTTTTCGCATGCACAACTTTATACCGCTTTGTGCATCATCTTCAACGACATGCATAGTTCTCGTTCAAAAAAGATAAGTTCTCACCGATCCAACCCTATATATATATATATATATATATATATATATATATATATAGCATGCACAAATAAATGCTAACAAGCAATAACGTGAAACAATAATAACCAAAGATATAGTCCATTGGTCGCTTGATGGATCCGAGAATTATCGGGAAATACATTGGGAACTCGCTTTTTCCGGAAAATGAAATTATGTTTATATTGCTATAAGTTTGTGTGAGATATCAGTTTCTTTCACTGGAAGATAAGTTTTGGAGTTGCAAGATACATGATTATTAAAATTCACTAGTATTGTTTTAATTAGGTCAGAATGAGCCAAGTTTATTCGTGAGCTATTCGAACTCTACCGATAAAAGTTCGTCAATTGCTTAATGAAGCTCTTTAGCTAAACAAACCAAGCTTGAGCATGATAGTATTCTCATCGTTAGCTCGTGAACAAGTTCGTTAATTGATTTACTTTGAAAATATAAAATTATTAGCTATATATAATTATTTTCTTTCTATAATTAGTAATTATTGTGCTAATCTCTAACTATTTTTATTTATTCTAAGAAATCAATAAATATATTGTGTTATTATGGATAAAATAATCAATATTCCAAACATATATCTAAATTTAGAAAGCTTGTTTAGGTTCGATTAAAGCTCTAATAAGCTCGTGAGTCTCGAAATATTCGATAAATAAAACCCGAGACTCGGCTCATTACTAAACAAACCAAGCTTGAGCACGATGGTGTTCTTATTACTGCTCGATTACACCCTAGTTTTAATGCATGCAAGAGAACACGATGTATAATAAAGATTTCAGGTATACCTAGATTCGATTTCAAAAGGTATAGGAATTAGTGAAGGTCGATATCGAGCATAAGAGAGACAATGGAAAATTAAAACTAATAAAAACATCAAATGATCAATGATCTACAGAGTTGTTATAATAGAAATTAAGAGATCAATTCAAAAATCCAAACTACCTAACAACGGGGTTTTTATATTTATTTTTACAAGAAACTAGATTTCGTAAAGATTTATTTTATACTCATCTTTTTCATCCGGGACAATTTACTACTCTTCGTGCCCGGCACAATCGCATCTAATCCGACTCGGCCTCATAGTATAACCTGCTGAATAAAAGTTCTTGAAAAATTGTACAAATGGAATTATAAAAAAATTGAAGAAATTAGACAAAAACTGGCCGAGTCTGCCTCACCGTGAGCTCACTCTGTTTTTGTTAAAATAACTATATATTAATTATGGTGAGTAAGGATAATTAGATTTTGTTAATGTATAATTAAATTTATTAATTTTAATTATAATTTTAATTCAAAATAAGAATTTATTAATTCATAATCATGGTTTATTAATTCATAATTGAGGTTTATTAATTCATAAGTAAGATTTTTAATTCACAAGTAGGGTTTATTAATTCAAAATTAGGTTTATTAATTCACAATTAGGGTTTATTATTCAAAATTAGTGGTTTATTAATTTCAAATAGGGTTTATTAATTCAAAATTATGATTTATTAATTCACTTAAGAGTTTACTAATTCAATATTAAGATATATTAATTCAAAATTATTATTTATTAATTTATAATTAAATTTTATTAAATTAATTAATTTTAATTAGAATTAATTAATTAATTAATTAAAATTAATTAATTAATAGGTGATCTCATTGTGCCCACGCCGCATGCGAGACCATCCCAAGAAATTACTATAGATCTAATTGGGAATATTTTAAAATTACCACTAATGATAATCGACTAATTATGAACGATCCTGGAGCATCCGATGTGTCCGTAAAATTCTTATCGACCTTCACTTGTACCGCTACTACACCAATCAGATAAACGAGAAAAATTATCGAGTGTCCCTGTGACCCCAATGGTTAAGGTGCGGGTTCCATGGCGAGAGGTCACAGGTTCAACCTCACCAAACGCCTGGCTGGGTTCGAAGTTCACACACCTGCTTTCCAAGTATGGTTTACCTGCCCGTGTGTTTGCGTGCTATTGCACAGATCTGGAGTTTACCCAAGCACCTAAGGTAGCGATCGGGTTCCCATGATATCAAAAAAAAAAAAATTTTTGAAAGCATGTGCGAGGACTAATCGGAGTTCGGAGCACTGTAGGATCATCATATATATCCCAATTAAAGAGGACAAAGTTTGTGGCATATGTCATATTTGTCGACGGCTAAAGGACAAGTTAAAAATCGGACTTTATAAGCCATTACGAGGCTATCCGGGGATCTATCTATGGATTTTGTTTTCGCTCGCTTTAACGTAGTTCGATTCTATTTTTATTGTTGTCGACATGTTTTTAAAATGCATGGTTCATTTTATTCCATGCAAGAAAACCTCGATGCATAGCGCATTGCGTGCAACTTTTCTTTGGAGGTGGCTCGATTGTATGGAGTTCCCAATCTATCACTTCGGTCGTGACACAAAATTCCTTAGTCACTCGATTACCTTATGGAAGATGCTTGACACTTATTTGAAAATTTTAGTTGCAGAGCTCATCCCCATACCGGGCAATCTTATATGTTGCATTTATGTGATAAATCGAGGCAGGATTATGCTTTACCTCGTATAGAATTTGCATTTAACAATAGTTCATAGTTTGATAGAAAGGTCACAT